>CM035786.1:20034026-20539026 GCA_020466265.1 Siphamia tubifer | reverse complement strand
TTGGCTTTTTTCTTTTTTCTAAATGAGTTGCTTTTTGACTGTTTATTTCCATATATCACGGGTAAAGAAAAACAAAAAAACCCCAGTATTTTTCTTTCTGAATTTTGAAACTCAACCATCCTTTCAGAACGCATCATTGCTGACGTATCAGGGGTTAAAGGGTTAAACACACTTACTGTTACTACTTTTCTCACATTGATTTAAAGCAGACAATCTAAGAATTTCACTGCATAACATCAAGCCTGTGTGACAATAAAGCTTTTTAATCTTGAAAAGATCACTCTGCAATGGGATAAACTTTTGAGTATTTGCTTATAAAATGTTCTGTATTCTTTGGAAAACATTTTTAATAATGTAGATGTTTCAGGATGTTGTAATATATAACAAATAATGAGGGAATTATTTTTTATTTTATTTTATCTGTAACAACTTTGCCAGTCAGAATAAAATGCTAAATGCTATTTAACCCTGTAAGGCCCAGACATAATAAAACATAAAAAAAAAAAAATTAAACCACTTAGATGGTGTTGTAGGAGGCCTTTGGAGATGAAAATGAAGTGTTTGCAAAAAAATTATTTTTTTGTAAGGTTTTATGGAAACGTTGTAATATTACTTCAAAGGGCCCAAAGGGTAGCAGAATTTCCTGTTGGCTTATTTGTACCCATTGTCTGAAAAGAAAGGTGCAAGTGTTTGTACCTCACTAAAACAACCTAAGGGTTCATTTGTATGGTTGATTGCTTATTACTCAGCCCCAGAATAGTATATAACATTAATAATAACAACATAAATCATATTTTTATGAATGGCGAATTTATTTAAAAACAATGTCTAACTAAAAAAACAGGAACACATGCAAGGCAAGTGTGTAGGGATGGGCGAATATGTACAGTATAGACATAAGTGAGTAGTGCAGTGATCATTCAAGAGTGATAGTCCCAAAAACAGTCCTTGTCCTCTGAAAAGCAAAGACGAACTTCACACTTGCGGCATTGTGTGTTCGTGTACCCTTTTGGGCAATGTCTGCAGCGCCCTCTCTTAGTCTTCTTTGGGAAATGTCCAAGGAGGTCTTTGCGTGCATCCAGTGGTGGGTGTGCACATGATTTCTTTGGTGGAACACTGTATGGACTCCCATCACCTGAGGATGGTCTCTTCTTTGCATTCAAAGGGCTTCTTGTTGTCACTGGACTACCATTCCATGGAGATGGTCGTCCCCTCTTTGGAGTTATGACTGTGTCCACCAGAATGAGAGAGGATGCGAGCTCTGCCTGGAAATGTCTCATGTCCAGTGTCTCTTTTTTAGATTTCTTGAGAGCTTGGCAGTCCCGCTTGTAGAGCAGCCAAGCATTGACCACAGCAATAGTGATGGTATGCCAGAAGATGTACACGTACCAGCGGCGCGATTTCAGGGGGAACTTATATTTGGCTGTAAATGAGTCCAACAAATCAACACCTCCCATATACATGTTGTAGGTACCCACAATGTAAGGCCTTTCAACTTGAACGTAGGTCTTGTTGGCTTTGTCCCAGCGTTGAATGTTCTGCACTGGTTCTGTTCCAGCAAAGGATGACACAAGTGTCACAGCCCTGTTGTCATACCATTTGACAGCACAGATGTTGTGTTTTATTTCCACTCTGTAGTCAAAGGTTCCTCTCCCCTTCTTCTTCAAGCTCTTGTCGTCGTCCAGGTTGCAGTTAGATAGGCGCACCTGCCTGGCTGTTCCCACAAAATGGATTCCACGATCAAGGAGCTTCTCTATCAGTGGAACAGAGGTGAAGTAGTTGTCAGCATATATTTTGTAGTTCTGACCTTCTGGCAGTGTTGAAGCAAGCTTCATCACAACATCACCTGACAAACCAAATTCAGATTTGGCTCGTATTCCGTTGTTGCTTCCTTGGTACACATCAAAGTCACACATCATGCCAGACGTTCCAGCTCTCACCCATACTTTGAAGCCCCATGGATGTGGCTTGCCTCGCATATACTGTTTGATTTTGCTGAATCTCCCCTTGAAAGGAATCATCATCTCATCCACAGAGTTGTGTTCTTCTGGTACCACCTGCAGGCACTTCTCTCTGAATTTATCAAGCCATGGTCTGATTTTCCAGAGTTTGTCCTTTTTTTCTGTCTCTGGTACTGTCAAGTTGTTGACCAAGTGTAATGATGTCAACAGAGACTGGAATCTGTTGCGTGGCATCACATCAGCAACAGGGGCGTACCGTGTGTTTGACTCCCAGTACATTCGCCTTCCAGCCATTTGTACTAGGCCCATCCTGAGGTACATGCCCATCATTTTCTCAATTTCTTTTCTATCTGTGTTTACAGACTTTCCATTTGTTTGGAGACTGTACTCATTTGTGTTGATGACTACAGACTGAATCATGTCTTCAGACACAAATTGTCTGAAGTATTCCAGTGGTGTGTGCAGGGAATGTACATCTTCTGTTAGAGGGGGGCCGGAAAAATCTGTATTAGGGCTGATGAAATCTTTTTTCTGCCAGCGATATCGGTCACGGAGCTTGCCATGTTTCGCCGGTTGGGGCTCAGTGTCCACATCGACTGGGCAGTCAATGGGTGCTTGGTTTTCTTTGTCCACCTCTTCATAGGCCTTATCATCTGATTCGTCATCAGTTTCCTCATACCCTATGTCCACATCACTCTCTCCATTCTGGATTGCATCGATCACATCCTGCACACTGTACTTTCTCGTTGCTGTTGACATTCTGAAATGATAAACAAAAAAAAGGAAAGATATTTAGTAGGTGGAGGGGCAAAGGGTCTTTCCACTAAAGTAACCTATTTACACATTTCACTAGTCACACAATACTGTCTGGCCAACCTGTTGTACCCTGATTATCATTCTAAAATGAAAGCATGGAGCACTGCTTTTGGGATGATAATTGCACATTCCTGAACATTCTCACCTGTTCCTCAACAATGAGACAAACATTACCCAGTATCCCCCCAGGACTGGTCTCACCAGTTCCAGAACAATGCAACAAGTATTACCCACTATCCCCCCAGAACGAGCCGTTTGACTATGAATGGAGACAAAACAATGGACACGTATACATACAGAATGAGAAACTGTTATAGGTGATTACTATATCATTATAAGCAGTAGAAAGTGATAGGCTATTGCAATATATTTTTGCATTTCAGGCTCTAGTACAATGGGTTCCAAATAGTATTGGATTGGAATTTAAAGTAAAAAATAAATATACAGTCTACATAATATATAATAGGTTCTGGAATGTGTCCAAAATGTGTGCAATTTAAAATACATTGTAAAAAATAGAGGGTTCTTGTCAAGATGTATCTTTAGACTACACTTAGCAAGGTGTCCTGTAATTCTTACTACATGGCCATTTTGCTACCATCTAGGCACGGTGTGGCAAAATTACAACAACTATATATCATGCTCTAATTTACAATTGAGGAATGCATTTCACAAAAACTACATATGTACATGTTCTATACAGTGTAATGATCACCAAAAAAAATATTTAAGACATTTTACTTACTTAAATCCGATAGATCTGGTCCAATGAAACAAAGTGTTGTTGCTCAGCCAAAGTTTCGCAGGTTGTGAAAGTTCAGGACCTGTGGGCCAGACTTATATACAAATGTCCTATCCAATAGCATTGTGAGACTGAACAATAAGACCCAATGACTATGTTAATGTGAAAAAAAACAGGAAAAACAACATGTTTATACCTTTTTTTAGAAAAAATAAAAATGTTGTAAAATTATCACGCAGGGCCTTACAGGGTTAACCTCTGATGCGTCAGCGATGACACATTCTGAATTGGTTTAGTTTAAATAGTAAGTAAAATTAAACTTTTTTTTAATGGTGTTTTTACTGAGTTTCATTCATCGAGCTAATGTATGGAGATTAGTTTAGAAAGACGAAAAAGCCAAGACTAAAACTGTTGGAAATACATAACTCAATTTAAAACTTTTTTCATGTTATTTATTATCTTGTAAATATTTATAACTTTTTGTTCATTCTGTTGCTTATTTTTTCATTTTTTTTCTACATTGTGTTTTTCATTTATTATTCTTATCAAATGTGTTCCGTTTGTGGCTTACTTTGTTACGCATAATTTTGTTGCTTTATTATTCATTTTTTTGTTTGGTTTTATTGATGACTTTGGTTATTTTTATTCATTTTGTTGCTTATTTTATTTATTTATTTGTCTTTTACTGCTAAAGTCCCGACACTTAAAGGATTAAAAGTATTTACCTGTATTATTAAGATATATATATATGTATAAAAAAATATTGTGCTTTCAATAGAGGGCGCCAATCTCCCAAAGTTTTCTTGACCACAGGTTTGATCTGACAACAGGTGGAATTTGAGAGGTTGTACAGAGCAGAAACATATCATGACAGATGAGCTGCTGTACAACAGTGTCCATGTTGAAATGGGCCACAAATAACCAGTAGCTACCGTAAGTGTACACTGAAACTCAGACTGCATTCAAGATGTGAATGTTAAATCCTGTGGGACACATGAGAAGAGCATCAGGAGGCACTAAGCGAGCGGTGGGGTGTACGGGACTGCAGTAACAGAACGGTAACAGCCTTTTAATATGTGTGAAATACAAAGCAGGGCATTACAGCCGAGCATGTCATGTATTTTCTTCGGCTAAATTTTTCATGGAGTTGCTCCAGGTACGGCTTAAACCTTTGCCAAAGTCCTATGTTATGTTCCAGAACCCAGTAGAAAAAGCATGATCTCTAATAAGGGAATGTGAAAGGAATGCTAGTCTCTGAGGCCCAGATCCTGCACACATATTTATTTGCTCATTCATCACTCCTGGATGACCTTTGACCTACTACCGTGTGTTTTTGCTCTCCCTCACTCCCGGGTTTTCTGCTTTTTTTTTTTTTTTTTTTTTTTTTTTTTTGGGAGTTGAAGAAAAATAAGTCCAATTCGTTGCTTATAGGAGAAACATTGGCAAGTTTTACTGAAGTTAGAAACAGTACAGATGGGCCAGAGTTAGAGATGTTCAATTTCTTCCAGGTGCCCAGACTGAAGTTTCTTTAGTGAGATGAAGTTTACGTTTAAATGCAGGGGTATCAAACATGCAGCACAGGAGCCAAATGTGGTCCGCCAAAGGTTCCAATCTGGCCCAATCCAATTTGCAAAGTGCAAAAATTCAAAAGTCAAGGCTGTCGATTTGATTTTAATTCAGGTTCCACATACAGCCTGATATGATCTCTAATAAACTAATAGCATACTAACCTACAAAACATAATTTTCTCATCAGTTTGATATGAACAATGTATCATTATATTATACTTAGAAACATATGACACCTTCAAATGTTTGTCTTAGTGAAAAAAACTAACATTATATTATGATAATATTCACATTTACAAACTATTCTGTTATAATAAAATGTGAAAAACCCGAAGAAACAGGAACATCCTAAAATGTCTAAAGAAAATTAGGCAGAATTTTAACAATTTTCTGCTTCTCTTACAAAGTCTTTAGTGTCTTTGTAGATCTGATCCATAATGTCCACGTAGAAATGATAAATTAAGGCATAAATTGCTGAAGAAATGTCAGGTTTTTTTCCCAGTTATTCACATCTTTTTTGTTTGTATAGTTTATCAAAATAAGTATTTTCATCATGTATTGGCTTTTTTTTGGACTAAAACAAAGACAAAAATATGGACTTTCCATTATTTCTAGGTTATGTTATTATTGTAGTGGTTCGGCCCAGTTGAGATCAAACTGGGCCCCTTAAAGAAAATATGTTTGACACCTTTGATTTAAAGGTAAACGGGCACTGAGTTAAATGGCTGACTGCGTATGTGGAAAAGAGTGTTGGAGGTGGTGGGTACAGTGAGTGTCCAGAGGGACACGGTGGTAAAGAGAGGAAACAGATGTTTCTAGAACCCAGAGGGAACAAATATGGAACACTAAGGTATATAGAAGATTAGTGAAGGATAAATGTAAAACTTTAATAATGAGATTTGAAGTCTCCCGTGAGGAAAAGACTATTTTGTGCATATTAGAGAAATAATATAAAGTAATGCACCAGAGGAATGTCAGCAGACACTCTTAGTTAGACTACGACCAAACTACTGCAAATAGTAGTAGTAGTTCATTTATTTCGAATATACAACAACATAAATGATTGCATTCAACTAATATAAAAACAAATACATGAAAAACAGAAATAACACATAACAAAACATTGCTTTGTTTGCATATTTGAAAAGGAGTGGGTAGAAGCAAAACTTATTTAATCCCACCCCTTCTTCTATAAATAAAAATAAAAAAATAAATCAAGTCCTTTGGATCAATTCACTTCACTTTTCACATTCACAGGAACAAATTGTATTGTCAAAATTAATATTTGGGGAAAGTTAACTAGGAGTATTACACAAAATATAATAAATGAACTGAAGTTCAGATCAAACTGGGTAAATTCTACTAAAACTATGTTATATCAAAGGTTTGTATTTTAAAGATTAAAAATCCATCCATCTGCTATTATTAACTTGTGTGTTTACATGCACACTGTACTACATTATTTGGAGTTTATTTTTGCTAGACTCACAAATGTGCTGTGTTACAGAGCGGATAAAATATGGTTATGTTCTGTAGTCGACTGCTGCACAGAGGAGCAATGAAACATCAACCGTTCTAAACATCTGCCATAGGACAGGAAGGGAGATTTGTGAGTCAATCTGATTTTAAGGACTAAAACGCAAGCATCTGCCTTTGAATATTTAAAGCATCATGCATCTGAGCATAGTGACAGCATAAAAACCAACATCAAGGTCCAGTTTTTCTGTTTGTTATCAACCAAGTATCGGTGCTTGTGTGATATGGCTGTACCGGTGAAAAATAACAAAAGCTAAACATCTAAATGTGTGGGGTCGGCATGGGATTGGATAATTCAGTAAGAATGTATAATACCTACACACAATTGACAATGTATTAACCATTTATTACCCATTTATAAATGGTTGTTCATTATGTATTAACCATTTGTTACCTATTTCTTAATGTCTTGTAAAGGTTCATACTAGTGTAAATGCAAAATTGTATTATTTTTTAACTAATAGGTGCGGAGTTTACAACTGTTTCTTTGTTTACCTGTAAAGCAGATATACAAACAGTGCACCTGTTGGTTAAAAATAATAAAATTTTACATTTATCTTTGGAAGACAATAGTATGAACCTTTAAAAGACATTAACAAAGAGGTAACAAATGGTTAATACATAATGAACCACCCATTTATAAATGGGTAATAAATGGTTAATACATAGTCAATTGTGTGTAGGTATTATAAAGTGTTACCGATAAATGTAAAATTAGATTGTTTTTTTAACCAACACATGCCGTGTTTGTATATCTGCTTTACAGGTAAACAAAGAAACAATTGTAAACGCTGCAGGTGTTGGTTAAAAATAATCTAATTATACATTTACTATAGTATGAACCTTTACAAGACATTAACAAATATGTAACAAATGGTTAATATATATGAACAACCCATTTAGAAATGAGTAATAAATGATTAATACATAGTCAATGGTGTGTAGGTATTATAAAGTGTTACTGATAATTCCTGTTTTATTTCTTCAGGTTAGAATATATCTGGGTCTGACTTAAGGGACGTACAACAAACGAATGTAGGACGTTCTGGACTAGGACTTTTTGGACAAATCATAATTTCAAAAACAAACACCATAAATGTATGTTTATTTGCATATAATTTTATTATTTACTCGAACACATATTAAAAATGTATACAATATACTCTAATTAAAGTATCAAAATTATACAAATTACACTGCAAGGATATATATTTTCATGTGCACGTGTCACTGGAGTCCTACTGTACTACAACGTGAATGTGGGCTCCGACCTCAGAAGAGAACAAAGAAGGCCTACCAGGAAGTTCAATCAAGGCTGCAGCATCTCTCTGAGGATAAAGCTTCTGGCACTAAATCTATTCCAGAACTCCTTCGGGGTGTCAGTCACAATTTGAGAGGAGGAAGACACAATGAGCTTATATACTTGCAATGGAATTTGTATAATTTTGATACTTTAATTTGAGTATATTGTATATGTTTTGTATGTGTTTGAGTGAATAATAAAATTCTATGCAAATAAACTAATTTGCATATAATATTGTGTTTGTTTTTTGAAAATATGATTTGTCCGAAAAGTCCTACTCTACAGATAGTGCAGTCCGAAACATCGTAGTCCAAAACGTAGTAATCCGAAATGTCCTAGTCCGAAATGTCCTAGTCCGAAACGTCCTAATCCGAAACGTCCTAGTCCGAAACGTCCTAGTCCGAAACGTCCTAATCCGAAACGTCCTAGTCCGAAACGTCCTAGTCCGAAACGTCCTAATCCGAAACGTCCTAGTCCGAAACGTCCTAGTCCGAAACGTCCTAATCCGAAACGTCCTAATCCGAAACGTCCTAGTCCGAAACGTCCTAGTCCGAAACGTCCTAATCCGAAACGTCCTAATCCGAAACGTCCTAATCCGAAACGTCCTAGTCCGAAACGTCCTAGTCCGAAACGTCCTAGTCCGAAACGTCCTAGTCCGAAACGTCCTAGTCCGAAACGTCCTAGTCCGAAACGTCCTAATCCAAAACGTCCTAGTCCACCACATCCACCACATCTACAGCCATAGTCATCTGTTACTAGACTAGACAAAGAGTTTAGGTTTGGAGAATGGACAAGGATTGGACTGGGAAAAAAGGTTTTTATATTCAAATTTTAATATGTATATTTATACTGCTGTATATGATATTTCCATTTTTCCTGTTGTGCACTCAACCTTTGCATCATCATTTCTGATGCAGATCTTAATGACAAATAAGGTCTGTCTGTGTCCACAAAAACAACACGAAAATCTACTCTTTCTGGTTTTACACAGTTTGCACTTAAAAGTTGTGAGCCAATGATATTATTAAATTTGGAAATTAAACTTTCCAAAATATGTTTTATGTTCTAAAACAACCCACTCAAATGTCCTCACTTAAAGATAATTGCACATTTCCTATTTTTATTTGTAAAGGATGTCTCAGGGAACAGTCTTGTTGAGCCAAAGTCTAAGTTATTTTTAATTTGAAAAAAAAAAAGAATAAAAAAAATCAAGGAAAAGCCAAATGTATTCTTACCATATTGATGTTTCTTTCAATAAAAGTCATAATTGCATTACTGTTATAATGTCGTTGGGGTTGAGGGAGGCCTAGAGGTTATTTTTGTCCTCCTAAGGGGAGCCCACACAAACAGTTTAACCCTTTGATGCACACTGGTCACTCCAGTGGACAATTCTTCTACAGTTATATTTATTCATTTATTACATATTCATGGGTTTTATTGTTTTTGTTCCTTATCAGTCACTTCATATCATCTCATCTGCACTAACACATTTACCTGTAAATCAACTGCATGTTGTTGTTAGACATTAAATAATAGTCTCTTCTTAAACAAAAAACTGCAGGATGTTCTATTTCATAGTGTTCTGATATTGCATTATAAATACACATTTCTTTGCTTCAAAGCTTAAACATATGTTGTCCAGCTGAGTGGACATTTTTGTAACTCCATAAAAATTGGTTCATTAAAAAAATTTAAATCACATTGCTTCTTTTTCAGCGTAAAGAGGAATAAAAACACTTGGGAAAAAAATCTTATAGTTCATGCATCAACGGGTTAAAACCATATGGAAACACATAGTAAAATCTTAATATATTTATATAGTTGTTATCATTTCTGTATAACTGTGTGAATATAAGTGGGTTTTGGTTTCTTATGTTTAATGACATGAATGTCTTTATGTGATGAACCATGTTACTTGAGTTGCACTGTTTTTAATACAATGCTAATAAAGGGATTCTGATTTGATTCTATATTATTACCTCCGTCAAGGAGGTTATGTTTTTGCCGGCGTTTATCTGTTTGTTTGTCTATGTTCAAGATAACTCGAAAACCTATGGACGGATTTTGATGACATTTTCAGGATCTGTTGGAAATGTAAACAGGAAGAACTGATTTCATTTTGGTGATGATCCAGGGTTGGGTGGGGGGTATCTACCTTGGCGGAGGTCTGCGGTCTCAGAGTGCTTCTTTTCTAGTTTCTATATAAATGTCCTACTTTGGTTTATAATCCATCAGGTAAAGCAGTATCAACATTCTAAGCTCATGACAAATTGAATATTCACATAGTTTCTCATAAAAAATTGCAACATTGCAGCATTTGCTTGGAAACCTAAGGCAGGCAAAATGATTATATATGTTATCCTTATCTATATCTATATACCTTATTGTCCTTACGTACCATCTTGTTGTTATCTGGAAGTAATGTCGTCCAGATGTGTTGAAGCACTTTGGGCCAGATCAGCACACTGTGTCTTTGAGCACCAACAGAAGACAGATAGCTCAGGCTATCAGTGACAAAGAGGCTTCTTCACGGATGTAAATGAATAACCTCAGGCCGACATCAGCTCCTGGGGTTAAGTCTATGTTGTCAACGTGCATGGGCATTCAGGAGACAAATGACACCAAAGGGGCCACACATTGTCTCCTTTTCCTTTGCACGATGCATAAAGTCAAACTGGAACCCCCTCTATCCCCATGTGTTTAATGATTCAGGGAAAAGAGAGGATCAGATTAGTTTTACGAACCAATGAAATGAAATGTTGCATGTTTCAAACAGTTGATCTTGATCAAGAATAAAAAGCCAAGAGAGGGAAGATTTTAATTGTAGAAAATGAACCAGTATCATCCAGCATTTAAAAACACCTTCATCTCGACCTTGTTCTAAATCAACGAAAAGAAAATTGGATTTAATTCATTTTCTTTTGATCATTCCCAAAGTTTTCTTTTGAAGAACAAGTGGCAACCATCTAAACTTAAGTGGATCGTAAAAGAAAAGTTTTTCCTCTTTTGAAACACTGATTAAAAGTAATGTTCAGTCTCTGTGTCTATCGTAAAAATCTATTATCACTTCTTGAGCGATATTGTTAATTATCACATTAGGATAGATACAGAAACTCGGCCAATTAAAATCCAGTTTAAATGAATTTCCTTCAGATATTTTCAGTTAAAGATGTATCTTTGTACATCTATTTGTTGTTCACAAATTCAACAGTAGATCGTTGCACAATAAATGATCTACTACAGCACTTTTGGATCGTCAGTACAAAGGCACGTTGAAAGAGTTCCGTCTTCAGATCTACGGAATATTAGTCCACCTCATTAACTCTCTCACTACTCCATGGTAAATACATTAAATTCTCCATGAAGCATTCATTCTATCAATGCTATTGTCATAAAAATCACAACTAGGATTAGAATATTTACATGAAAGGAGCATAAGTATATGTGGGTGATTAATTAAGATGACATGGTGGGGGAAAAATCCACAATGGTTCCCCCACATGGACCTTATCCCACACACCCTTGGGCCAAAGTTAATGATTTATAAATGAAAATACTGTTTCCCAGCCCAGATGAAATTTGTTTCATGCAACATGAAGTGAAATTAAAACCTCCCTTGGATAGAAATTGAATCCAAATGAGACAAATGCAACATGGACTGTAATGGTTATGGTTATAATATGCCCTCTGCTTAACTGCGCTGATGTTGAGGAAAGAAAATAATGATAAAATGTGAAATTTAGAGGAAAAATAATAATAATAATAATAATAAAAAAAACATTTGAGAGAAATTTATGTGAGTAAGGTGATTTTTTTTTTAAAGCATCCATGCATCATAGCCAGCTTGAGTTTGCATTGTTTAAAACATTATTTACAAAAATTTAACACTGTTCAGGATTATAAAACAACATTAAGCATGAATTTATTATTACCATAGTGTTATCTTTATATTTCTAAAATAATTCGACTTGTTGTAATTGTTGTTTATATATATTTTCTATGGTGTTATAGTCTGTTTTTCCTTGGATTACCAAGACTTCAAGCGTTCTAATGGAATCTTAACACATCTGTTAAACATTTCCGTCACTTCCTTATTCAAGATTTATTGTTCTCTACATTTTTTTTTTCTCTTTTGCTTTCCTTTTTTTTTTTTTTTTTCCTCACAACTTTCCTTCACAGAATGTTTCAAGTTTGGGCAAATGACCAGAACAGCAAACATTTGGCTTGTAAAACATAAAACATATTGCCTCTATTGAAACGATATTAATAGCATGTTATTCTCCAAGGAATGAAAAAAAAAAAACTACTAAAAAACTACCTCCTCCTCCAGATTCTCACTTTTGATTGTTATTTAAAAGCAGGAGAAGGAGTGTGATCTGACAGTGATGGACTCACAGGCTTAAAGTAGGTTGGAGAACAGGTGCCTGCTGGTAATGTGGAGCTGGTCCCTGTGTCCCAGGCTCCCAGGGAATCTGTCTTTAAAAGGAAACGGCCATTGGCAGGGTATGGGATGTGCTCAATCGCTGAATCTGACCTGGTAAAAATGGGAGCTACATTGCTGTCACTCCAGGGTCCTTCCCGAGGGATGGAGTGTAATTATAAGTGCGTGGGCCCCGGGGCCCCTTTGCTCTAAGATCCACCCACTAATCACAAATCAAACAACCCTGGAGCAAGAGGTGGCTTCCCTCAGAAACTGAACCAAAAACCTTTTAATGGATAAAGGTCAGATTCAAAGGTAACTTGGGAGTCAGGTTGTGTTTGTGAGTCTGAGATTTATATTTGACAGAGAAAGGGCAAAGATAAAGACAACTTTAACTTTAATCTAAGCCAAAAAAAAAAAACAAACCCCAAAAACTTTGATATATTTAAGCTTAATCCATATAAACCACCTGTCAACTCTTCATGTATAAATTAAGTTTAATGCCATCTCCATAAGGGCATTATTTAAAACAGATATATTCAAACTCCATCACTTTATTACTGAACAGCACATGGTGAGGCGTGCTGTTCTGCCATGAAGGTGAGCAGCAACAAATAGTGAAATTACAAACTAAAGTTACTTTAAAGTTGCCTCAGACATTTTTTTTTTTTTTATCATATCTGTAAAACCTGAGTAATATCCTAACTATCATCAGTTCATTTGTCGTTCCATGAATATGCACCTGTATCACTTCCTTCATGGTGAACAACTTCAAAGCCTCCTTCTATCACAAGCAGCCTGTTTACATACCAAACCAACACTCAACCATTACTCACATCATTTTGGAATTCCACAAACTGCAACAGCAAGAAGCAATGAAGCCATTCCCATTAAAAAAAAAAATATTATTATTATGTTTTGTTCATTCTTTCATTCATTCATCTTCTGAACCTGCTTTATCCTCACTACGGTCATATATAGACAAACAATCACTATCAATCATTCTTATTATTATTATGCAATTCACATTCACAGCAGACATATATCGTGGGTTATTTACATGTCCCATAGCTTTAGGCTTCAAGCACTTTATGTAAGATCCTTACAGAGCCCAACAACGCTGCTTTCTGCAACCTTTTAATATGGCTTTTTAATTTTTAAAAAGCCATATTAATATAGCTTTTTAATATGGTTGGTTGAGCCCCTCATCACCGTGGTGACTGCTCCAACCACCACTGATGCAACAACTGTCTTCACGTTCCACAACCGTGTCACCTCTCTTCTCAGATATTGATAATTTCTAACTTTCTCCTGTTCTTTCTCAGCTATATTCCCGTCACCAGGGACCACAATGTTGATTACCACCCAGGTATTTCCTCTCCCTTCTATCAACACTTTATTATTATTATTATTATTATTGTTATTGTTGTTGTTATTATTATTATTAGTAGTAGTATTACAGTAGTAGTAGTAGTAGTAGTAGTATAATATTATTAAAAATCTTCTGTCAAAGACAACAGTAGCAGAAGTTACATAAATTGAAACTCATCCATATATCCACACTAATATTTCAGAATTACAATGAAAGTCAATGCTAAAAACAAATGTAAACCTGATAAGGACATACATATCACTATTATTTTAAAAGGTACTGAAAGTATAACAACAATGTCCCTTAAAAGCATTTAAAAGCTGAACCAAATTCAATCAATTAGCAACAATGCACTTCACACTACATTTCCAAGTGATACATAGGTTTGTTACTGTATGTAAAAAAAAAAAAAGGAGTGTTTGTGATGGAGTACAATTTGAAGTTGTTCATCACCAGGAAAGGGATTCTAGTGTGTAATCATGGAAAGACTATCAGATTTATGATAAACTACGACTCTGATTTTAAGAGTTAATTCATGTTGTTGTAGCATAGTCTTTAAATATTTGGTCATCGCACTCGTGTGATCTTTGTCCCAAGGGTGTCAGTGCTGACTTTGGTCTACTACAGGTCATACACTTATTTATACACCTGGACTTAATGTTTCAGGTGCTGGTTCAAAACACAAAGCAGTAATAGACATGTGTAGAACTGAATGTGATGCCATTGTTTTCCAATTGCACTGTTTTCTGTGTCCATGTGGATAAACACAAATCACTATTTGTGTATAAATGACAAAAGTACCCAAATTGTGTAATGTAAGGGCAAGATACATTACCTGGTAACATCTAAGCATGATAAGAGTTTGACAAATAACATAAGTTTAAGAATAAAAAAAAAACACCCTACTGTATTTTCTAAGGAATATTTTACCAAATATTAGGAATGAACAGGTCATTGTTGGTGTAATTAGGACATTAAATATCAAAGTTCATGCTTTGTATTCAGATGGTGAAATGTAATGAATTAGAGAAAAAGTTGAATTTGTTCAGACCAGTTATTTGTTAAGGTTTTACCTCAACACTGCAAAAAAGAACCTGAATAAGTTCATGTATTACTACTCATACCATTTCATTTTTTTTATTATATATTTTTCTTTCTTTTTGTATTTTTTTTAGATATATCCCAGACCATTTTGAGTTCAAGTCCTAAAGTTTTATTATGTGCTATTTTGTTCTTTTGCTTATACTCTCATGGCATAATACCATTCGATCTTCCCCGTTATCTTTTTGTCATCCCCGTTATCTATTACTGTCCTCCTCAAGTCTTATGAATCCCCCTTCCCCTCAAACCAGAAAGACTTTCAAGGTCTACACAGATAACGTCACTGCAGCTGTGCATCTGTTTCCAATCCCATGCAATTAACCAGGCCAGCTTGGGAATGTTCCTTTCTATTTTATTCTCTTCCATTTTTCTCCCTCTCCTTCAGTTTGTCCTTCTTGGTACGACTCGCCTCTTTTTTCGGTCCACAGTTCATTGGAGGACGGTAAATCTTTATGTGTCACTCAAATCAAAACAAAACAGAATCCCATGATATGTTTGTTTTCTTTCATGGGTGGGCCACTTCATAGGAAAAAAAAAAAAAAAAAAGGGGGGGGGGGTTCTGTGTTACTTGTCCAGAGAAGAATTTTAGCAACATCACTCTGGTCCCTGTCTGCAAAAAGAAATGGCATGAGAAAAGACACCTGGAAGTAAAATAAAAAAGCAATTGCAACAATAATTTGCTCAACCAAAATAACACATGCCAGAGCTGCAAATATTACTTGAATGATGTGTACACAGCAGATGTATTTATGCAGGCTGGTCTGTGGCTCTGTAAAAGTTGTCTTGTGTTTTTCTTGGTGACCGTACAATATCCATCTGAAAAGTGCTTTTATTCCTTGCTGAAATTAGTGCTTTCCCAGTCTCTCCAGCATTGGCTATAAATCCAAGCCCTGCACAGAGTCCTTCAAACCCGGATGCTGAAAAAGAAGAAGTCGAAGAAGAAGGCTGGGAAAGAGGCGGAAGCTTTTTGTGTTTTCAAGGGTTTTTCCTAAGCCGTCACATGTAAGGCTTCAGCAAAGCTCTTAGTTACTTTCTCAAGAAGGTCAACTGGTGGAACAGAAGCAAAACCACTGGCCACCAGAAACGTAAACCAACAACAACACAAAGAAAGACCAATGACAACCATATAAACCTGTGGTTTTCGGACATTTTAATCAAACTGCACTTAATTTTTTTTCTCGATAAACATTTTTTAGTTGTCCAGCAAAAGACTTGATGTTAATTTATAACTCCTTTAAGCACTACTTGTATTTATGATTCATGACTTTATAAATTAATTATCATTTTTCTACTTAGTTGTTTCTTTATAATCAAAACTAGGCATATTCTGACTTTTGTAGAGATGTTGCAGCCTGTATGTTAGGAGTAAATCAGAGTTTCTATGGTGTTATAATTGAAGACTTCACACACATTTCGAAATATGAACAAAACATAATTACAGAGATACAGGTTTTGAGCATCATCACACTGCCGATTCAAGAGGAAGTTATTTTGTGGCTCTCCAGTCACAGCATAAACAAGGTTTTCATACAAAAACTAAAAGAAACATTGATTTATTCATATACAGGAGTTTATTAAATACCCATAAAAGTATAACGGCAGATAACCTTTCCTTTTGAACGGATACACACTTTACATGTGTTGTATACTTTTCTCTCCACACTTCCTGACTGGGAAACACACTACATTAAGACTTTTAATGCTAGTTTTACAACTCCGATTCAACTGTGTTGTTTGGTTTGGATAGCTTTAACCCAAAAAAATGCAGGGGTTGACTTTGATTCCATGCCAAGGGCTTGCATTCTTCCTCTCAGCTCAAGTGGCTGGTAATTCAGTATGGAGTTTGTGTATTTGTCCAACACCGGTAGCTCTGGGCTTTAAGCATAAATTATGCATAACCAATGTATTTTATTTAAAATTAATTAGCCTGAGTCATAGACATGGATTGTTTGCCAACGGAAACAGTGGAATAGGGAGAATGGGGTGTAAAAAAAGAGAAAAAAATGAAGCGGTGTGATGGCAGCTGTGACTCCATGGTTCCCCCACTGCTCTCCGGGAGAAGATTAATAGTTAATGGAAGGCCTTTAGGCTGTGGAAATACCCCTAGTGGCCTTTTCCCCTGCTCTGGGAAAAGTGGGGATTATTGTGAAGGTATCAGAGTCTGTTGCAAAGCAAACCCTCCCCTTCCATTTCCAAACTCTGTGAATCTTACTCCCATTAGTCAAATAAGAAAAACACTGGCAGCACTTGGCACACATGCTTAGCAAAATCTGGTGTGTATTTTACACCTTGTTTACAGCATATTTATGTAACTTCACACCACATCACAACGGCTTTCTTTCTCACTCTTTTATTGCCATAGGCTTACACGTATGATCCTTAAATAGTAAGTGAGTGAGGTCAATATTTTAAGCACGGCACAGCATATTATCTCTGGCAAAGCAAGTCAAATCAGCCTAGCAATTAACTTATAGGCTCAGTGCCGCAACGCAAATCATCAGGCTCATTCAGGGTCGGGCGGATCCTCTCTCTAGGCAATTAGCCTCCTTCATTAATTAAAAATTCTAATCAGGATGTTGGATCAATAGTGTAAATCACATGTGCTGTAGCTCACCAAGGGAAGTTGCATCTCACTTGCAAAGCCTGCATTGGCAAAGTAATCAGCCAAACTGATGTGAAGGATTAATAGAACAGGAGCAGAAACGATTGACATTATTATAAATATTCCAAGATATTTGCTGCAGTATGGAGCATTCATGCTGAGAAATATATTAAGTGCACCATATGGACTGAAAATAAAAAATTGCAAGTGTGCTACAAATATACAATCACAGATCCATTTAAAAAATCCCTACTGCGGTGTATATACTTAGTGATTATTGGGTGAGATAAATAAATGCACAGCTTACATACACTACAAATGAAGCTATACTTAATAAAGGTTTGTATATTAATCAGGGAAATGTCTTAAATAGTCTTCAAGTTATACATTTATGTTGGGTGTGCAATATTGTAACTGCACAGAATCTGCCAATACCAGAAAATAATGCATTTATTTCCCTTACTGTAGGTAGATCATCAATAATAGAGGCACTTAGTGTTTGCCAGTGTTGGTCAGTCCTGACTCTTAGCTCACATGGGTGAGCCAATCATAATGGCTCTGGGGGCCAATTATTCTCTGGACTGAAAGAAACTCCTTTTTCAATTTTTCCAGTATGTGTATGTGACACACACACACACACACACACATATATGTGTGTGTATATATATATATATATATATATATATATATATATATATATATATATATATATATACACTGTAGTCCGACACACACTCACATTCTAACGCACACACAGACAACCATGTCCAAACACTTACACATGCATGAATTTAGGGACACAAGAGACATAGTCTAGTTTGTCTGCAGTTCTTTCCAATAACTATTAGTTTTGTTTGTGGTCTTGCAGTTACAAGTCGACTGAGAAAATATCTCCAGAAAATGTTCGTGTTGTTCTAAGGTCAATTTGGAAGGAAAGTGAAGTCATTTTGGAATCCACAAGAAATCGACATATACCCCAAATTTTACTCTCATTAGCCAGAAAACATGGAGGAGGAGGAGATGAAGCAAGAGCTGAGTTTTGTAGCCAATTCATTTCAACTAGACGTGATTAACAACTGTTGCTTTACAGTCGTTACTTTAACAGTCTGACCATATCAATATAAACTAACTGAAGCCAAGAATATAATTACACATGGATTGCTGAAAATGTGACGCTGTGGACATGTTTGGCCACAGGAAATAATTTAAGTGTCTGCAGGTGTTGCTGTTGCTGTTACTGAGGGACAGTGAAGCATCTCCAGAATTACCTCCCTGTGGTCTGTCATTGATTGACAGAGAGGGGAACTTCCTGCTGAAAGGTCATCAGTAGCTTCACTCTTCCAATCCCTTGTTAATCCTTCCTTATATCTATTCCCTCTCAGCAGGAAGAGGCTGTTATTTGGTTTATTTTGTTCAAAAGCAACTTTCTAAGAGATCTGCCGGTCCTGTTACATAGCAACAGCATATTTCCAGATGAAGACTTATATAGTAGATGTGACACAATAAAACCTTTTTTTTTTTTTTTTTTTTTTTTTTTTTAAAGATAAACCATTTCATTGAAGGATTGGCTACCATTAAGACTATTATTATTATTATACTCTTCAACCAGGATAATGTCATGTCTAAACAGCACAGCAGCTCAACTTCCAATCACTACTGAAAGGATATATATAGGCATACAATCTCCAGACAAAACACCTTTACTAACAGACAATGCATTTACACGGTGGCATTTCGAGAACTAAATATGGTCAGGTGGGAGATGTACTGAATGCAGTATGAACCCAAGTGCAGGACATGGAAGCAGAACTTATACTTTAAACCAGTCTTTATTAACTTCTGAATATAAGGCAGTGAATAACTATCAGAGTCTGTCTCTATCAGTCCCCAAGAATGCATAAAAATGTGAAAAATTACATGTTCAACCACCGCGAAGATGGGGTCGAGGATGGGCGAGGGTCGATATCGCAGAGAGCATCCAAGGTGAGACATAGTCAGTGGATAGAAGGTGGGTTAGGGTTAGTACCAGGGGTTCAGATGAGAAGATGTGGTCAGACTGGTGGAGGTTTGGGTTGGAGAAGAGCAAATCAGGTTAGGAAATGGAACAGGAATAATGCTGGATAGTCTCATGCAAAGGTTGAGCAACAATCCGACAATGAAAGACACTCAGAACAGGTCTTACATAGTGCTCAGTGTGATGAGAGCAGCAGAACAGACTTCAGGAACTAGGTCAGGGTTCACAGTGAGAGGGAGTGAAAGAGACACAGACATGTGACAGTATAGTTGTAGGACAAAGTGTTGAGAAAAGGACTAATATAAGACAATATGACAATTAAAAAAGTACTTTTGTTCAGGACACAAATCACAAAGTTTGGTTGTATTATAGTTTACTCCCACCACATCAAAATCTAATGTTCTGACCAAACATTGGTATCTGACGTATAAGGTGTCCCTCAGTGACTAATTCAGACACAGTGGGTTTCGAACCCATCTACAGCAATATGAGACACTCGGGTTTAAAACAGTTTTTTGCTCAGGTTTAAGATTAGGATTAGAGGTTAGGGGTCAGGTTCTGAGCATCACATATGGCAGCGGATGGGTTAGAAACCCACTATGTCTCAATTACACACTGAGGGACACCTTGTGAGTCAGATACCGACGTCTGAGCGCGTCGGATTTTGAAGGGTTGGGAGTGAGAATGCCCTGCTTTATCTGTCACCAACTCCATGATTATGGTTTTTAGAACACTGGGTATGCAGATCCATGTTGTACAGATTAGATCTTTTCAGTTGTCAGAGTGGTGATTACGTCACTTCTGGTCTCGGGTAGGGCTTGCTTTCACACTGTAATGTTCCCTACTAGAGTCCACGTAAGCCATACCCAGGACTACTTTCTTAGCTGGACTTGGGTATGATACTCACATACTGCAGAACATGTGCATTCACTAAAATTAAGTGGAGTTTGGGTCTCTGAGTTCATATCCAGGTATGTTAGGCCCCTGTGTGAAAATAACTTAAAGGTTATTTATGTTTAGCAATGTCATTTGGCCAATATCACTTTTTTTTAATTCTGCATTTATTCATATGACAGTAACAGGTATGTAAACATGCCTTATCTCTATTCCCTTCATTTAGTGATCCATATTATCATTTCTACAATCAGGTGGGGCTACCTCAGACAGGAAATACAACTGCTTATCATTACTTACACCTTCAGAGGTGATGGCTATACGTACTGTTTATCCCCAAACGCCCCCAATCGTTAATGATATCATGTCATTGCATTTAATTTGAAGTCAATCAAATATATAATATCAACAAAAGAGTGTTTACAATTTTGGGCACCCTTTTGTGCTCAATCTGAAAGTGGTAAATTATCGAAAATTAATTCAGTTCTTCCTCCTCATGATATGGAAATTATGGAATTTCTAAACTGAATATTTTTTTTCAAGTTGTTGCGTCTGTTTTACTGTTTAATGCTGCTGTTGTCACAAAGCAATTTACCAATTGTGGGATCAATAAAGTGCTCTATTCTATTCTATTCTAGTCTAGTCTAGTCTATTCTAGTCTCATCTAGTAACACGAAGGATATATACGGTGGCAGTAGTCAGACCAAAAACATAATATCCCCAAAACTCAGTTTGGAAAAATAATTAGAGTAATTTAATTAATTTCCACATGTCAACAATGTTCAAATCACCATTTCTTGAAAGTGAAGAGTTGAATTAGGTCTTGTCTTTAGATTTTACACAGCTGAGTCTAACTGTACTATTTTCATCATGGAAGAACCTAATCTACTGTGAAAGCCCTTGCTTTACCAAATAACAGAGGATTCATACAAATGAGGCTTACAGAAAACAACTGATCTGGTGTTTTTCAAATTGAAGAAGACACAGCCATGGAACACCCAATGTTTGTCTCCTCTGTTTCCCAGATCAGGAAATGAGGACAGATTGTCTGAATTTGTATGGCATGTCCCTTGTTTTTTTCTCGTAGGATCTTGTTGAAATACATCAACTGTACATATAGAGATTAATTGCTCTAGACCAAAGCTCTTGCAAATCCTTTTAGTTTTCCAAAAATATGTGTGCACCCCATTAGTTGAATTGAGGGAAATCTGGGAGTTATTTTATTGTAATATATTTTGCTCTTCCAGTTAATCAGACCCTTTGGAGTGGTGTATTCCATCATATTTTTGGCTGTTTACTGTTGTGTGTGCCTGCTTGACTAATGCACAGTTGCCTTGTGCTTGAGAAAAAAAAAAAAGGGCTCGTTCCTGTGCCCACTTAAGACTTTGGGGTTATTGATTCTTTTTTTGTGTGGTCACAGAGAAGTGAATGCCACACATGTGGTCGTCAATAAATTAGATTTCTTTCACAATCAGCAGTAGGGAGTTTCGCAGGAATTAAACCTGTGTCCACCTAGTTGATTTTCAGTTGAATTTATGACATTGCTGATAGCATGTCGGCTATGGCTGCAGTGCTGTAGATCACATTACTGAGCCCATTGACAATAAACAGAGCTGAGGAGCTGGAAGGCAATAGTTGAGAAAGAGTTAGTAGAGCCTCAGTCATATACCTTAAGATGTTGTAAATTAATCAAGTATAGTTCAATGCTGAAAAATCTGGCTGAAATTATTTGTTTTTACCCCATAAAACACTCAGTTGCTTCAAACCACTTGTCAGTTTGATCTATGACCTGCATGATGAAGTCCTAACTGCACTGTCGGCCAGATTTTTAGTGGTTAGATTTTCATCCATAATGCACCATCCCAATTTTCTACAACATCGCACGAGCAGCTCTGCATTAAAGTGAGATTACCCTCATGTTTGAAAGAGTAGGGAAATGTATGAATATGCATTGAAAATAGTTCATGTTGTAACTCTTGATGAGAGCTCAAACATTATAGAATCCTCTTCCTCATGGAAAGTACACTACACTTTTATGGTACACCCTTAGTCAGAGCTTAACATAGATGTACTCTGGCCCAAAGTAGACACATAATTGTGCTGAAAATGGCACTTCATATATGAGAGAGGAAGACTTGACCTTTCAATTTGACCTATCTTGCTTTTAATTGCTCACAGTTTGGACAATGTGACTGGTGACGGAGTACAGCATACAAATCTTCAACAGGACTTCACAATTTCTACCAAAAGTAAATAAAAAAG
This sequence comes from Siphamia tubifer, assembly GCA_020466265.1. Classification (NCBI taxonomy): domain Eukaryota; kingdom Metazoa; phylum Chordata; class Actinopteri; order Kurtiformes; family Apogonidae; genus Siphamia; species Siphamia tubifer. The sequence continues at coordinate 20,516,435 of CM035786.1, read as the reverse complement.
GAACAATCAGTTTGCCCCCTATAGACTGCCACAGCAGCTGTTAACAATTTTTACATGAAATCTGACGTGAGTGATGTTTACATAACTACCAGCACATATCAGTGACACACATAGAAAACAAAATAAGAAAAAAAAAAATCCAAAGCTCAGAGAGAGAGAGAGAGAAGAGAAAAAAAACACTGTGGCATTTTAGGAGTGGTTTGAGCCATTGCCAAAGAAATTCCCTCAGACATAACAAGGTTTTATGACAGGGAGCTGCCCTATGAAACTGTCCGTGCTTGATGTTTTCAAGTGTAGGGTTTGCTGTGGAGCTGCAGTTTTGTTCATATTTGTGTCATATCGAAGTTCACTGACACACTGATTGTTATCTATGAAGGAAGAAGCATTTCGCCTCAGTATCTAACAAGGTTACCATACTGTGGCTGTCAGTTAAATGGTGATGGGTGAGGTCACCGGCAACACTGTAACCCCAAGTCCTGAGAAAAACAAACTGATGATTTTAAATGGACCAACCTTCCACTGAGGACGACTGTTCAGCAAGACTTTGGGTGTGACTTGTGCCTGATTCAAAGAACCCCATCACTAACTAACATGAAGAAAATGTTGCCTGTAAAAACAACATGACAATTTAAGAGCCACAAGTGCCAAAGAGCCACAAGTGCTCAACAAAAGCCACTTGAAGATGACATTTAGTAATATATCACACAGGAACATGTATATTTTCTAAACATTTTATTACTATTTACTCTTTTCATAGAATCCAAACCTTAATTAAACTATTGGTTAGGTTTAAATCAGTGCCGTCAAATGATTAAAATGTTTAATCAGAATATTCACAGGGTTACTGTGGGTTATTTAATTATAATTAAATATACAGTCGATATAAAATGTGTTTCATGTTTGTATGAGCAACCAGACTCAAGAAAGAGAGAATATATGCACTTCATGTGTTCATTAAACACTCAACAGTTTCAACAAAACAATGTGAAAGAACTGTTCTATCTTGGGAGGTTTTTGTCCTCATATTTCCATCCAGATGCCAAAGTGCTGTTTAGTGTCGACAGTACCATCGTTATGGGTTGGTTCTGTACCTGCCTAATAGATCAACTGTCTATTTGTGCATGTGTGATTTTATTTATTTCATTTACCCTTTATTTAACCAGGAGAAAATATCTCATTGAGATTAAGAACCTCTTTTTCAAGGGCAGCATAAAATACAATACAGTTAAATCATACAATAAGTTACTAGACAATTCAAACTATGTTAACTCTACTTAAACAAACTGCCCAAAGTACGTTACCAGAGGTGGGTAATCCCAGGCTCAAGTCAAAGTCCTGCCATGTATTGGTTCCAAACTGTTCACTGAATGTTGAGGAGAACAATGCTTCATCCAGGTAAATGGGTTAATTAGTGGACAATTAATTAGTGCAGTTAAATTGTGTTCAGTGAACAGGTTGGAACCAATACATGGCAGGACTTTAACGTTGCTGTATCATGTTTGTTCCCAGTAATCATAAAATGGCCCTGATGTGTCATCAGACATTGAGGAATCATGTTCTTTTCAAATACTGATATAACTGACAGAAGTAGCCCAGCCAGGATATCAGCCTGTGAAAAGCTCATTTACAGCCCTAAATGTTTGTGCTGTCCTTCGATGTTTTGGTTGATGCTCTGCCCATCACATATCCACCAATTACCGCAGTGTCCGCAGTGTTTCAGTATCCAAGTTGTCAGTTCCCGGTGAGCTAAAGCGCCGATGAAATATGTCTCATGTTACTAAGGCTAAAAACACTGGTTATTATTCCCAAATTCCTCCTGACAAGGTGAGAACCAAACTTGGAAGTAGTGTAGGAGATGCTTTTGAAAGATGGACACAGCTGAAAGTGGAAAAGAATTTGAAGATTGAAGCTGAAGTTGCCAGTTTTGTACCAGGCAGGTAAGAGTAAGCTAACTTTGGATAACTTCATTCTGCTTTACAGTGGTACATTTCAATTATCCATGCAGATGCATGAAGTTAGTTCACAGTAAGTTAGCTCATATGCAGGTGAGTCATTAAATTGTTAGGTTAATAAATTCTTTGAAAAAAAAAACAACAACAGTAATTTGTTATTGCTAACATTAGGAATGTATATTGCCAAGATGCCATTAGCACAGCATAGCAATATGAAGCATAATTTAGACATTACATGGATTACACGAGTCTTCTTTCAGTCTTAACACATAGTGAAGTAGCCTTTAGAAGAGAGACCGTGGATGGTACCGGTATGGATTTTGTGGCGGACGCCCAGAGGCATGTAGCTGGACCAACAGTAGCATAAAGCCACAGCAGCTGCCCTGGGTGTTGTAGTGATTCCAAGCTAGTCCATATGCACTGGCTGTTTATCGTGTAGAATTTAGTGGACTGACCAATACTTAATTACATAATTACTTAATTACTTAATTACATAATTACTATTACTAATTACGTCACGCATAAATAAACATTATTAACTGATAAACTTAAAGTGTTAGATTCGCTGGTTGCCATGGTAGCTAGGTGTAGTGGATGCTCATGTTGGATCTGGCAACCTGTTTTCCAGAGGAAGGGGGTACTGTGTTCCAGAGTCCTACACGGTTCTGATTTTGACATACCACAACTGCCCGTACCCGTCATGTTTAAACTCGTATCCGACCCGTTTTCCGATGAAAAAAAAAATAAAAATACGCACCCGAACCGACCCGCTATAAATGAACCCGATATCCGACCCGAACCTGAAAGAAAATGTCAGATAGCCAAACTTCAATACAAACATTTATTGCCACGAATATACTGAACAGTGACATACTGTAGCCAAGGCAGAGCCAAATAAAAATGTTGTTAGCCTACGGCTCTTTTTAGCCTATGAACCGCAAATTAGACCCGCGATCACCCACGACCGACCTGAACCGAACCCGTATCCAACACAGCACAACATTTTTCACCCGTTTAGTGAAAATTTGCGGTTCACCCACGGTACCCGAACCCGTGCAGGACTCTGCTGTGTTCTACAGTGTTTTGATTGTCTACTGTATTTATGGTTTGTCTATAAGTATACTGTTTATTTTTGTGTTTTGGGTTAAGCTGGAACCAAGACACATTCCTATCAGACTTGTGTGACATGGCAATAAATTATCGAATATTGAATCTTGCATTGCAGTACCAGTTTTAGCCTACAGTCCTACATAGAGGAGCTTTAATTTAATGAACCTGGGATAACCCACGTCTGCCAAAGAAATTTATAATCATTCATGTACTGCAGATGGCTTAATTGTGTTCAATTTTTTTTTTAAATCAGATTAATTATGATGATGGATTGCTCTGCAATAATGTCAACATCCCTTGTTTACCCCCCCCCCCCCTTTTTTCCCCCTCTCCTCTTAATATTAAGTCTTAAGTACTTACCAGTCACAGTGAAGAAGAGGGTTTTAATTTTCATTCAATTATCAATTTAGGAAACTGCTGATTTTCATATGGTTTAGTATTAAAGGCAAAACATAAAAAACATAAATTAAAGACAAAATAAAGCAGCATTGAGAGGAGTCTCGTCAATCAGGATAATAGGGTGGAGACACTGGCTGCAGATGAGACCACAAGTAATGCTGAATCCATTACTATTCCCCTCTAATGACCAGGCTTTACTCTATTCTAAACATTTACTGAATAACAACTGTTGGAACCTGATGATACGTTTAGAGAGAAGTGTTCTGATATTCTGAAATATTTTTGCCACACCCCCAGTGAGACATAGGTCAAAAGGGAACATCATAATATGCAACGAAAAACTAAATCTACACCAATTAACACATAGCTTAGTTCTACCTCCAAACAAAAATGTAGCCATTGTAATCACAGTTAATGCTCCAGGTTTGTCAGAAACAGACATAACTACTGTTTCTGTCAAGGTTTCTATGTTTAAATACACATTGTTATTCACTCATGTTTTGTCTTTTTTGTGTTTGTTGATTCAGGGTATACACTTAAACAAAGCAGAGATGTAATAAAATGTATTAAACTGACATATTTAAATACTAATCTGTTGTTTACACCAAAATCTGTGGAATTGGGTTACAGTGTAGAAGAAATAAATTGAAAAATGCATTTCAGACTTTTAATTGTTTTCTGTCATTATTCTAGCTAATGCATTTCTGGCCCCCTGTTAGATTTTAACAGCTTTTCTCACTTCATACACACCAAGACTTGCCAAGTGAACACTCTCAGAGGTGACATCTTGGCAGTTGAAAATAGCAACCTGTGACATCACTCCAACAGAGATTCATAATACTAATAAATCAAAGCAAACAACATTAGAGGAGAAAGGGGAAATGTAGAACGGAGAGCATTAGTGTAATGAATAATATTTAACAAAACTGTAGTGTTAATTGGTTGTGGTACAATGGATATACATTACAGTATATTTCAAGAAATTTAGAGAGCTATTATTATGTTAATTTTCTTTCTGTCATGGGTTAATCTTGACATGATTTATCAATGGAAATCTATACAATTCAATTATATTCTCTGCCCAACGCAGTTCAACTCAAGTACATAGACACGTGTGATTACTATTGCACCAGATCCTGCTGAATATGCTTCCTTTGTAATTACATTTCAAGTCTACCTCATAATTTATTTCATTGGTTAAGCCTTTGTCTCTATTTCCTGTCCCTTGTCTCTCAGCTAATACTTAAATTGCAACTGGAAAAATTGAAAATACTCCCATTCTGTCTCTTTCTCTCTCTCTCTCTGTCATTGTCTATTTTAAATCCCAGCAGCTTAGCTCCTTGTGAACAGCATTAATGGTATGTTTACTTGTCATAAATTTTCTGCCGTGGTTTACCTCCATGAAAGTTCAGATATTTTTTCTCCTTGAGCTGTGAGAGACTGCATTTGTGAGTCAGTTTGTGGTCAGGTCTTCTCTCAGTCACCTGCTGTATCACCTCAAAGTGTCTGTGAGTCTTTACAGTTGTTATGGGGTCTTTATATAATTCATTTTGATTACTTTCTTTAATTTTCCTCTTTCCCTTTTTTCTCGGATTACGGTTCCTTAAATCTCAGTTACTTACAAGTGCTTTCAAGAAGGAACTCTTTCCAAATGTCTCTCTCTTTCATCTTAATTGGTTGATTGAGGTTGTGTTTACTAAAACAGTCACCTAGTAACATGTACATGCACTCCCTTGTCACCCGAAAGACACATTTTACACAATTTCTTCCACTTCCTAAATCAAACTGATGCACAACTCGATGGAGCCATAACAGTACAAGGGAATGAAGAGAATGAAGAATAATACTGACTTCTTCAATGAGTGTTATCTCTGCCTCACAGTACTGCAGTTTGTCCTTTAATAAGTCTCATTGGGGAACACATTCTGTTGAAATGGTTTGTGCTGACAATAAAGGCATCACAGCTGAGTTTATAAAACACCAACATTTTATTCCCTATGTGTTGAATTGACTTACGGCAGCCGATCCTGTTTTATTCGTTGCCATAAAACTCCATGGCACTTTCCCACTTTTGTCACAGGGTTAGATTCACAGATTTTGCAAATGGATGTGTTCCTGAGTATTTTTTTTTTTTTTGTGCAGTTAGACCCGAAACCACCGAAGGCACTCTACTGCTAAGCCAGAGAGATGCTTGTCAACATATCTCTACTTACTACATGCTGAGCTGATAGTGCAGAATGACCACTCTACACCAGCAAGAGACTGTGGACAGTACCATCACTGTGATTAACTGTAATGATTCAGGGTGGAAATGGGTGTTTAGAGGGCTGTGGAAAGGATGAGGGCCACGTTTGCCCAATCTGGAGAGGCGACGTGCTGCATGCAGGCCTCTGCCGACTCGGGTAATAGTCCCCATGTGTAGTGTGCTGGGCCGTTTCCCATGGGGTACTGCAGGAGGCCACTTGAAAGCCTATCTGGATGTAGCAGCAATCATAGTCAGAACAAGCACACAGGGGAGTAATCTGTTCCAGCTTTTGGAGCGTGCCAGGGGTTGGGGGAACAGAGATGAAACCATGTACGTTGGGGGAGTAGCTTATGGCTTCATTTGGACGAGGTCATGGTTAGTCAGATGGCAAAAACATGTCTACCCCCAGTGTGCACTCGCATACACATTCATACTTCTCTTATTCCAGTACACATTTTAGACACAACCCATAAGATGTGTAAGCGGCGCAGGCAGCTTGTGGCATAGCTGCATCATTAAAATCCCTTCAGCGACTGAGTTATAGGTGGTTTGTTGACTTCCAAGGACATGTCATGGGCTGTAGGTAATGCTTAAGATCCAATAAGGTTTTTGCGTCAAGCAACAAATATGCAGAGACAGCTCTAACCATCCGAAGAAGTAGCCGACATGGCAGGGTTCAATTTTTCTCTTTTCCCTCATAGTATTTCATAGCATGTTATAGTTTTACAACTGTGACTGCACAAGGCAAACAGTTTTAGTTTATGGCATGTACTGCTCTTCCCCTGACAATCCCGTGACCTCCCTTCCAAGCTACCAACCCTCTATTAACAGTAAAAACAAAGTATAAAGATAGTGCTCAGAAGTGTATTTATAGTCAATTAAAAGCACTGCAATATGTTGACCTCCCAAAACCTTCAGGCAGGGTTGGTTTTTAGATCCATCAGGACACATCCAGTCAGTGTCATGCCATCCCTCCTTCAAGAAGTTGATGAAGAAGAGGGAAAAAAGAAAAAAAAAAGAAAGGGTATAATCAGTCGGCAGTGACCCAGAGGAGGTCACGCTGAGCCTTGGGGACTTGACTAATGAAAAGTCCAATCAGCACAGCAGAGGACGATTAGAAGGAGCCCCAGGCTGCAATGGAAAGATGGAAGTAAAACAGAATGGAAGAGAGAGGAAAGATAAAAAATGAGAGGGAGATGAGCACCCAACAGATGCCACCCACACAACATGTACATCCACTCCATATGTCACTTCCTCTTCCTGATACCTCGATATCCTAGTTGTCTGTGGTCAAGTAGGGGCTAAAGAAGATGTTGACAACATGTGTTAGTACTTTATCCTAGCATCAGTTAATGATGGGGTGACATGGTAATAATTGGTGTTTATTTGAGCTCTTGAATTCATTACTATTCTGTAACTGTGTCTCCATTATGAAAATTTAAAAAATATTAAACAAAAAAAGGAAAAAAAATGTAATTTAGTAAGCTACAACTCATTACTGTTACCTAACTCTGGCCTTATTTTCTCTTAGGCAAAACTGAATGGAGATAAATTATAAATTTAACACATGATATATTTTTATAGACTAGCGCTGCTACAGCATTTGGGCTTAATTATTATAACATTTGGAATAAACATCATGAGGCAATGTGGGACACATTCATGATTCCGACCACATTTTAAACCATTTTCTCTTTATGTTTTTAACTCATTGATGGTTTTAGTTAGTTACATTGATGCCTACTCTGTTTTTGCATCATGGAATTGCACGGAGTCATTCTCCATGACACTCACAAAAAGATGAATTGTAACCACAAAAAGCACCTCAATTATAACAGCATGGAGAAATTGGCAAGCCACCCAATTGTCAAGTTTCATTTATCAATCCACACAAGTAAATGATAATAACTGTTAGGTGGGGGTAAGTCATTCACAAGGGAGGCAAGATATAAGAACTCAGTAGTGAAAAACATACCCATCTTTGTGCTACTTCAGAAGTCTTATCCCTATGATTTGTGCAGCAAAGTAATATATCATCCCAACTACTGTATCAGTGTGTGGTGTAGATCAGTCCAAGCAACTTCCATTTTTTTTCCCTCTGGTAAATAGAAGTGAAGCTGAATTGACCACAATACAATACGTGCAAAAGTTGACGTAAAGCACATACATTTTCCTATGAAGGGTTGGGATTAACTTTTGGAGTGAAAAAATATTTCTTTAAAACTTACCAGTTGCTCTGAATTACCTTCAGTTGAAATATGTTTTTGGTTAATACACCTTTAGAGAGCGTTGTGACTTTTAACAGGAAATGTTTCTACTTCTACTTAGCTACATATGATTGAAAGTGTTATATAAAATGTTTTCCAAGTTATTAATTCAATACCGTGAATATCAGTCCCTTTATGAAAGGCTGGAGGTTAAAATTTATTTTTTTAAGGACCTACATGTTCACATTTATGTAGGCAAAAAGCTAATTTGGAGTTCCACTTGTGTGTATATTTTGTAACCTGCATTTCAACTAATAAATATAATCAAATATCGGAACTGTAAAAACTGTTTTTTTTCCCCCTCTATACATACATATTCATTCATTTTCTTCACATAAACCTTCTTCATCTAGTCAGGAGATCCAAACCAGTGATGTTCTGCTTCCAAAACCTTCAGGGTACTAGTGCTCCATTAATCTGTCCTAGATCACTAAAGCTGCTACAAAGTAATGCTAAAGAAGAATATTATTCCCCCTTAACAATTACTGTTGACATGTCCTAGAGCAAGGTACTTATTCCCAATTACATCTGTGCAGCTGTTCCATGGCCAGTAGAAACAGCACATGTAATTTGCAGTTAAAAATTGGACTGCTTCCAGTGTTGCTTTATTGGGGTTTTTAAGTTTATCATGTAGTTACAGTGAGATTTGAACTGTAAAAAAATGTCATCCTACAAAGACTTTTACGCATTCAAATACCATTAGATAATGGCTGGTTACTGCATATTTTCTTGAAATTGGTTTAAAGATGCAGAGATGATAATATCAATTTGCAGAAAAGGAATTAACTTACTTTGATTTAGGCTATATAATGATATTCTTATGGTTGGAGGCAGAAAAACCTGGTTGAGACTACTGCACAAAATGAGAATTGGATTTTCATTGATGAGGAGATGTACAGTCAGTACAGGTTATAATTTCAATAGTACTGTCAAATGATCAACATTTTTAATCTGATTCATCACAGGGTTGCTGTGGATTAATTTTGATAAACCATTATTAAATATTATACATTTTTGTGTTTCAGTTTGTATGAGAAAAGAGACTCAAGAAAGAAGGGTATATATATATATATATATATATATATATATATATATGTATGTATGTATGTATGTATGTATGTATGTATGTATGTATGTATGTATGTATGTATGTATCTATCTATCTATCTATCTATCTATCTATCTATCTATCTATCTATCTATCTATCTATCTATCTATCTATCTATCTATCTATCTATCTATCTATCTATCTATCTATCTATATGCACTTAACATGTTTGTCGCAAGATGGGTGGGTGACCCCCAACTAACGTATGCTTTGTGTTAATGTGGTATTTGAAGCTGGAAGTGCTTCACTCTTCCTACAGGATGTGCATATTCCTTTATGTTGGTCAACTCTTCCATCTTCTTTTTTTGCCATCATATTTCCAATGTGATGGTGAGCATATTCTATCTTTATGTGTTGGTGCTGCAGCTCGCCACTACCGGATCGATTGCCCATTTGCTCATGTGCAACGTTGACTCTACTTGGACAAACTGACCCAAATGTGTTGGCAGAGATGTTCAGAGTCATTTTGTGCTGCAGATGGGTTAATGGTGTTACAATTCTGAATCAAATGAATCATGATGATGGATAAATCCACATGTATGCATTCATTTTGACAACCCTAATTCTCAAGTCTGACAATTAATACTGAACAAGAAATAACTCAGAGCATGAATTATGAAAGAGCTACAGCATCTGAAACCAACCACAGTTAACATTTAACAGATCAACAGTACCACAGTGCTTCAATTTCAGCTTTACAGTTTGTCATGTCTTTTATGGATTGTGATTTATCTGTGTTACACTCCAGGCTAGGGGAACTAGAGTGAAACATTAAAGTGCTAACCTCCTGCTTCCACACAATAACAATTGTAACAACCAAAGTCGAAATCAAATATTTATTTTAACAGAAGGTATTAGATAGGGTGGAACCAAAACAACAAACCAAAAATGACTCTTGAACAGAAAAGTCTTACCTAGATAAATCCAAAAGAACAATGTTTAAATCTTTCGAACCAAAACAGGAGAAAACGATGAAATTTTTTTAAAAAACATTTCCCTCCCCTACAAAAGCTAGTCAATTTAACAAACAAATCCAATTCTATATTTATAATATTTACAAATTTCACACTTTCTAATCGAGGCCACATGGTTATCACATACACACAGCTGGCTAGAGAAAGAATGCCTCCACTATCTTCCTAATAAAGGAGCTGCAGCTAACCACAATTTGTCACCTGGGACACCGGAAATAAACAGAACCCACACAGGGAAAAACACCATCCTGTGTCAAGGAGGATACATAACATCCAAAATAAAAATATACAAAATGACCAGGGCTCATAACATTTGGAAGTTTTTTGTTTTTTCTGAAGTCATTTACTATAAACCCCATTTGAACTCCAGGTGACCTCACATGGGGTCCCAAGTCCAAGGTTGAAAAACACTGCTGTACGATATCTTTGTGGAACTCGCTGACCAGAGGTTAGACATCCTTCACTGTGGTTTCACTAGTTATTACTTTGCTTTTGCTGTATTGTCATCTTTCTAGACTCTATGGTTTAAGGTCATTGGTGCTCGAGGCCAAAGCGGCTCATGTGGGACTTCTCGTTGCTCTTTTTCAGTGTCTCTATCAATCTTTGTGCTCCTCAGCCAAGACCTAGTGTTGGTATTGATTAAAGTAGACTCTTGTTTCCTCCTGCCAACAGTTTCCACAGCTTGTTGTGAACTATAGCAAGACGACACAGAAATGCAGAGAAAAGAAGGAGGTGAAGAGGAAGGAGGCGAGCTCTGGGTTCTGCTGCCAACCAGCCAGACAGCGAAACATGCAAATGCCCTCCTGAGGCCAAATGCCTGGAACACAGTCATTAAAGAAGCCAATATGGTGATTCCTTCCCATGCAACATTTTCCTCCCTACACTCACATTGCTGGTTCTACTTGATATTTGTGCACCGTCGTTCCTGCTGTGGCGCTTGGTTTGAAGGGGTCCTAAAGAGGGGAGGCCGGTCTGCTCGGTGCCTGGGTGTAAATCAGGGGCACAGCCAATAACACCACATCTGTAACAATAAAGTCAGGTTAATGTGGAGTCATCTAGAAGCAGCAGAGTTCGACATGTGGGAACATCTGGTGAGGTATTTGGAACTGCTGGTATTCAGTCATAGAGTCGTTTTTCTTCCTTAGTATCTCTTCTTTAGTGGCTTTTTTCCTCTTTAAGTTTTTGCACCTTTCACTTAAGTTCTTCCACATTCTTAAATCTTTTTTTTTTCCCACCTTCTCCCTATCCCACCTGTTTGTTTCCTCTTCTCCCTTTTCTTTCGCACATTTCTTTCTCTCAGATTTGGTCTCCCTTATTCTCACATCTGTTCCTTCCTCTGAATTTCTGTCATTCCCGCCCCCATTACAAGATATCTCATTCTCTCACTCCTACTTTGACAAATCCTGTCCACAGTCATTCAGAAACTTTCATGGGGATTGTAAACAAACGTCTGCAACATTGTGCAGACATAAGTTGGTGGTGATGGCACAGCTGTGAAAAAAGCTGCAAAAAAATAAAAGCAGTCAATGAGCAAAACTATACAATACAACTTATCACTACACATGTTCATGTGATGCTCCCCTGAATCTAAACACAATTAAGAATTCAATAATACTCATTTGATGCTTATGTTCCATTAACATATATGGGAATTGTTATCCACTGTTAAACAAGTAACTTATCCCAAATTCATCTCAAGAATCCACAAAGAAAGCTGTAGAATGCATGTCTCCAGATGGAAATAACAAAACCCTAATAGAGGAAAACTACACATAAACACATCCAGACCAGAAATTTTGCTCAGAATTGGTCAAGTATGATCCAGTGTGGTAAAAACAGACTCATCATAGACCATAAGAGAAGAGGAACCTGGTCAATTATCCCTAACATTGACTCTATCAGCACCTCTAACATATTCACTGTTAGCCCAAGGGCCTGGGGCATTGCTGGTTAGACTGAGGAGAAGCTCAGACATATGTGTCCATGCTCAGGAGGCCAGATGCTGACTGTTTTTAATGTTGATACCATTACCCAGGTCCCGTGGCATTTTTGGATGCTGTGCTTGCCTGTTGCCTAAGGGTGAAAGTCATTGAATTTAATATGGTGAGATAGGCAGTGAATACAGGATTTACAGTTGTTTCCATATATAGTCCAGTAATGATATTAATTACACCACCTCAATAGATGCCAATAGCAGTCGTGATTATGGTATTACTATACCTTGTAATTACAGTACTACCATGAGTTTATGCATAGACATATTGTGCTTTGACTGTATTCACTTTAACATTTCCACTTCCTTATCAGCCTGGTATGCTTTTGACAATCTCAAGAACTCTGTTGATTTATCAGTGATAATGCATATATGAAATATCGTCTTTAAGCAGAATATATAGAAATCACAAACAGGAAGTACTATACAGCTACGGCTTTCAAGATGGTGAGGGCTGTTCACAGGCTGCAGGGTTGGCAGTTCATATAGTGAAGTGTCCTTGGCCAAGACAGTGAACCCCAAGTCACTCCCAGTGTGCAGACTAGTGCCTTGAATTGGTACTTTCGCTGATTTTGGTATGCAAGCGTATGTGAATGGGCAAATGAGAGGTATATTGTAAAGCTCTTCTGTTATTGGTAAAGCAGAAAAGTGCTATAGAAATGCAATCCATTTACCACTAATGCATATTTACCCTGCATGATGGGTACACTGACTTTCGTTGACGGTTGGGTAAAAGAGCTAAAGAAGTAAAAATATATTGTGTCTATGTCAATAGAATAGAAATGGGTCACTGAAAAGTCAAAAGAATATGGAAAATGTCTGCAAAAATTATCTATCAGTCAGCATAAATACCGGGAAGAGAAGCTAGTGGAGAAAAAAAATAGTAATGTTAGACTTATGAGGGAAGGATTCTGTCTGTATACGGTTTAGAGTTATGGTGAGTGCTGAAAAACATCCCCTGCACTGCACCACAGCAACCAAGTCCTCGATGACAGATTCTAAATGCCCATAGTATATTCGGCTTTAGAAAGAATTGCTTGAGGCAAAGTTTAGTCTTTCTGTTCAAAATTTGAGTTTAAACCACACACAGAGTGGACAGTATTTAGGCTGGGTTGCAGCTTGCACTAAGAAGAAACATAAAACACTTGTTGAAAGGCAGCGTTATGTTACTTAAAGAATATGCTCAGGTGGACGCTGTAACTTGAAAGGTGAAAGACAGAGCGCAATGGGTTATTTGGAAATTATGCAAGTAATTGTGAAGAAGAAAAAGAAAATGAAAAATAACACTGAATGTCCACAAAGGGTAATACAATGTTTGCATAAATTAGGGGAATTATTTTTTGCACAAAAAGCCTATTGACATCAGATAATTATTGAAAATGTATTAAATGTTGAAATGTCAAGTAATCACCAATGATTCAATAACTATATATATATATATATATATATATATATATATATATATATATATATATATGGTGGTGTAACTTAATATGGTGATATAACTTAAAAAATACATATACATATATTTTTTTTCATCAGACTTTCATTACAGACTGTTTCAGCCAAGCATAGCTACTTGCCTTCATATTCAGGACAGGGCTGCACTGTAATGACTTGTTCTCACTTAGTGCTGCTGATCAAACTACAGTATGTAGGCTTACTCAATGATGGGAATTCAATTTGTGCTACTCTCTAGTGTGGGCAGCTCCTCCTGACAAACCATGAAAAAAAGTTTTGCTCTTTATTAATTAGAGAAGCAGAACTTCTTCAGTTGTTTGTGCGTGTCCCTGTGGCTTGTCTGCAGCGTTGATCTGAGCTTTGTGCATGATAGTAGTGGTGAGAGGGAGTTCACATCATGTACGGAGTACTCTGAAGTGAGGGACCCACAAGTAAATACACCATAGCTCTTACCACATGGGGCTGTCTGATAATTTGGGCCAATAAGTAAAGATTCAAAGAGAAACATCTTGAATGCAACTGCTTTCATGACAGCTTTAATTTGCATCAAGTTACTCAAGCGTATTGATAAACATATTAATGTGAAACAAGCAGGAGACTTGTTCATATCAAGAAGTGAGAGGTAAGTGAGGTAAGTGCGGAGGAGAGCCTAATACTGTCGATATGACTTAATTGAGTTATTTGGCGCTTAGTAATTAGCAGTCGAGATCTTATTTCGAAGGACTTGACTTTAATTAGTCCATTCAATTAAAGGCACTCATGATACACTTTTCGCAGCTCCAAGTGATTCATTCTGATGACAGTTCATCCAGAAAGAGAGGATCAGAATAATTGACTGTTTTTATGCATCAATTAAAATCAATAGGATTATGTTCTGCTTTAACGTTAATTATTTCTGTATCTCTCTTCTGACCTTGTGAATGAAAAGAAATTTTTTTTTGACAGGTACTGCTTTGGTAAATAGTCTTTTCCTACAAGAGACTCGCTTAAATATGTCATTATTTTCATCAACACATAAATATTTGCACAATTGCTCATGAACACGACTCGTAAAGTTGGAATAGCTTGACTTCAAACAGCATATCTACCGATTGTACCCAGGTGTGCATACGGGTCAGAGGCCAATGGCAACACCATATGCCTGAAAGGTAACAAAGTGCATATCAGGGAATGAAAAACTGCCACGTTTCTGACAGGAGCCATTACTTGCCAGTAGTATTTCTAAATGCAAGCCTGCTAAGAACCACTTCCTAAGAAAGGTACCAGTGTCCAATAAATCCTGGGTGAGTCGGCAAAGGAGGAAATTCCGACTTCTGCTGCTGAGAAGAGAGAAAATATAGTGGTGTGTGTGTGTTTGGGTGGGGGGCAAGGAAAGAATGAAGACAGAAGGTAAGAACTGTAAGTGAACTGACAAAAGAGAGGGCCAAGAAAAATGACCACTCCTCCTGAATGCACAGATCACAATCAAAATGACATATAATGTGCATTAATATGAGCACTAACCTTATCCATTTTCATCTCCATTTGCAAAATATTATCATTTAAATACAAACATTATAAATGGTTTGCACACTATAGAGTACATTTTGCTGGTTTGTACGCAGTGTATAAAGACCTTGCTCATTTAAAAACACCTCCAAAGCGGTGTATCTGCAGTAAGGTGATCCCATCAACAACAACGGTAATTAACCGTGTAAGGATAAAGACAGAATGAAAAACAGCCGCTTCTACGACCCTGCTGTGACCTTCTCCAAACCTCAACATGGCATCATACTTCATTTACCCTGAAGGCACGTCAGATAAACTCGCCTCTCTCTCAACGGGCTAACAGGCATAAGTCAAAATCCGATACCCACCATGTGCTTGGAGAGGCGTTTGTAGCAATAAGAAGTGATCTGAGACAAAGTTGTTTGACATAATAGAGGAAACAGGGAGGAAGCGAGCTGGATCAGTGTAGGGAGGAGATCCTGGACAACAAAAACCTCACTCACCTACTGTTTGATCAAGTCCAAGAGCTTGATATATGGACTATTGTTTTATTTTGTGAGATTCGGATGCTGGTTGTTTTGTATGTGCATGAAAGGGTATATAAGACTTTGCTGCCATCTGTGAAAGGCAGAGAAGGGCATTGACAATGGGGGATTGTATGTGTGCATGTGTGAAGTGAGTTGAGATCGCTGTAGGAGGTATTTTGTCAAAGCAACAGGAGTTTGGGAAGTGATTTTGTTATGGGAGTAGTGGTGGATGGAAACACTGTGCTTTGAGGTCAAGACCCTTGGGGACACACACTCAAGTGTGAGTAATGAGTCCAGAGTGTGGAGGTGTAATGACATAGAGGGGTGAGCTGAGGCTATAGGCTGAATGACTTGAGCTGAACTGTAATCCATTACAGTATAGAATAGAATAGAATAGTTTTTTCCAGGTACTCCAGTTTCCTCCCACCATCCAAAAACATGCACAGATAGGTTAATTGGTTAATCTGAATTGTCCATAGGTGTAAATGTGAGAGTGATTGTTTGTCTATATATGTTCAGCCCTGAGATGAACTGGAGACCCATACAAAGTATATCCCGCTGTCACCCATTGTAGCTGGATTAGGCCCCCAGTGACCCTAGTGAGGTCGGTTCAAGTGGGTTCAGATGATGAGCCGAGAAAAGAATATTGATCCCAGAATTGGGAAATTGTTTCAGAACAACAGCATTCACATATAAGTCGAACAAATGAACAATCAAACAGTGAGGTGCAAAACAAAGTAAGATAAGATAAGATAAGATAAGACTTTATTGATCTCACACAGGAGAAATTCACTGTTACAGGAGCTCACAGAAAAAGTACAAAAAGGTGCAAAAAGCAAGTAAAGCAGTGCAAATAATAGTATAAACAATCATAAAGGTAAATAATAAAATTAAGCTAGAAAAAAAAGGTAAGATTCAATGTCATATTAAAGTGTAGATATAGTAGATAACTGAATAGTGCAAGTAAAGTAGTAAACAATGTAATTACAGTGTTATTTATTATTTACAAAAAGTTTATAGTGGATACAGAAGTAAATGTGAATATGATTTATTGAACAGTGTGATGACTTGTAGAAGGAAGGATTTTTTTATTACTGTTATTTAAGAGTAAGTAATCCCTTAAGTAATTCATTATTACGGTG
Organism: Siphamia tubifer; assembly: GCA_020466265.1. Taxonomy (NCBI): domain Eukaryota; kingdom Metazoa; phylum Chordata; class Actinopteri; order Kurtiformes; family Apogonidae; genus Siphamia; species Siphamia tubifer. The sequence continues at coordinate 20,499,768 of CM035786.1, read as the reverse complement.
TCAGAATTATAATGTGTTAAATATCTTCTGTATTACTTTGGAGTTACATACACTTGTCAGAAACGGTGCATTCACAGTGGAACAACCCCCCCAATACAAAATAGGAGCACTTTGGGACACATAAATCTACACCTCAAAGTACATGTGGATGGTTAGCTCAGTAAATAACACTACAGTCAATGATGTTCAAATCTCAGTACGAACGCTAGTATTTTTTCCCCCACAATTTAACAGTTTTCAATGTTTAAAATCTTAAATAAATTTGCAGTTGACAAATTATTCTGACTCATCATAGAAATTTTAGCTTACCTTGTCATTGCTGATCACTGGGATCATGCTAATGCTAACTAGCTTCTTGAAAGTAGGGTTAGGGTTAGTAATCATGTGGTCAATGAGAGCTGCTGAAGGTCTGGGTCAGGCTTGGCCGCATTAAGGGGTTCTTTACTTTTACTGGCAGCGAGTAACATCCAGTTTTTGATGAACTCGCCTTCTTTGAATATTTTTCCGGCCCTAGCAATCATCTCACTCACCATGTAGCTAACTTCGACTCCTGTTTCCTTCTCTTTGTTGCTTTCTTGAATAAATCTTGTTACATCAGTTGACATTTTTTAGATTGGCTATCTGGTTCTTTCTATCATCTCCCTGGTATTTTGTAAACTCCTCAGCATATCTACTTGTGTAATGACATCAGACATTGTATTCCTTATACACCGCAATGTTCTCCGTGTGTATGAGACACGTAGGAGTGCCCCTGTCTCCCACTTTTCCTGAAATTGCCTGCGCCTGTTGCCAACCTTTCTCTTTGTTCTGAGAGAGACGTGACTGGAACTGGGTGATGGCAGATATATGGCATATATAACATTCATACTTCCACAGGTACTTCACAGATGGCTAGCTTGACGACCGTTGACAACAAATGCCACCAGAAAGTGCCACAAGACTACCTATAGTAGCACATAAGTGATTAAAATAAATAAAATGAAAGTGTGGCAAGACTAAGCAAAAAGGTGCATTTGAGAACTATGTGCAGGCCGCACTAACTGTAAACTTTGATGTCAAAAATGGAGCCACAAATTATCATACCCCCCCCCCCCCCCCCCCCCCCCCCACCCTAAATTGAAAACCCTACTCTACTGTTTTACAACATAAAAGTAATCCATTACTGAAATGCATTACTCCCAACACTAGTTTCTACTGTAATCTAGTGACATATAGTGTGGTTTTAACTGATTTATAATAAATGTAGTGTTCTTATTGAAAAATAATGGTATATTTTTTTAATAATTGATTGTCTCACCTTGCATTAGATTTCATTTTGCACATAGGGAGCACCCATGCTTTCGTCCATGAAACTTCAAACTGAAGAAAACAAAAACAGAATAAAGATATGCTGCAAGTTCAGCAAGCACTGTATTATCTCCTTGTAATAATTTCTTGATCTTGTTGTAAATAAATATTACAGAAAAATAAATAAATCATGCATTTTTATTACATTTCTGGGATGAAGAATATACTGCACCTATACAGAGAAAAACAGCCTTGAAGTTGAAGTGTTGATTTTTCACCCAAAATATAAGCATCGCCTGTTGTGCGGCAGTGTAAAGAGATAAGGCTGCTGGAGGAAGACCAAAGACTCTAGTAGTTCTATTGGTGTTAGTGCTCTTTTTTCAAGTTGCATACAGTATTTCTTCAAAATCAACGACCTGATTAAGCAGCTGAAAGTAAACAGCAGAAAAAAGGATCATGGACAGGGACTAAGATTACAATCATGTAACAAAACTGATGCTGGTTAATGCAAATGCAAACTAAACTATTTTTGCAGACCAAGAAATGTGTTCAACAGATTGTATAGCTGTTGTATTATAAGTCTTTTTTCCTTATACTTTATTTATTTTACATCACAAAAGCTCCTCTCCCCCCCCCTCACATACAGCATATGTACCTGGTTTCACGGTCATTCAAATATTGAACCTCACAGGACAAAACAGTTTCAAGCCACTCAAATGCTTATGCCTCAATTTGCATATTTGTTTTGAAAAAATACTGCTTTATCTCTGTGAGAATATACTGTACCTCGGGATTGCTGCTGAAAGACATAACACCCAAGTATGTTTGTTCATTAACAAACAAAATAAAAGTGCTTTCTCTAACAGTCACAAGGTCAACTTATCTGGATGATATGTCTTTGTTAGTTTTTGGTTGCCACGATCCTGTCAGTGTCCTTGAGGCCATCCTGAGAATGGTTACTGTGTCCAGCTCTTGGTGCCAGAGGCCCAGGCTATTTTAATAGGTGTTACCACAGGGTAGACAGGCCATTGGCTTTGGGCTTAGGTTTCGCTTGTGCCAACAGAAGTGGTTTAATTGTGTATACCTGAGCTTTAATCAATGCCAAAAAAAATGTTGAAAGTAACATCAGGAATGTTGGCCATCAGCCAAAGGACCTTGATGAAATTGCTGGAAATATCCAAGAAAAGAATTGTTACGGCCTGCCAACGGTTAAGTTACACTTCCCCCCAAAAAATAGATATATCATCAAGTATATGTTTGTTTAACTTTTTTCTGTTGCAACTATGTAACATACTACAAAAAATCTACCTATTCTATGTGCTATAGTCATATTAATTATTATCTCTACTTACTTTTTTGCATTTGTTTATGTTATATACTCACATGTAAATTCAGATATTAAGGGGTTAAATAATAATTTTAAAATAATTATTTCTCTCTTTTCCACATCCTCATTTGTCTCTGAGCTTGGACGTCATCATGCAATCTAAACCCAACATTTAAGAACACTGTTTCTTATATAATAACAAGGGTAACAGTCTGTCATTCTGTTGTTTGACATTACATCCATCAGTTGAAGTTGGTTTCCAAGTATATATAGAAGTATGCTTTCACACAAAATGGGCATACATCAGTCATTTAGATGGCCTGCCCCAGTATCCACTTATTCATCTCCATATTTTAATAATTCTATATATACATATGTGTGATCTGAAACAGTTTAGTGATCCAACAAAAGAAAAATATCCTTTTAAATATATCATTTTGAGAACACTGCCCTCTGGCTCTTATTGATAATGACAAGTAGCTTCTGAGAAATGCATGGCATGTACTGCATATATATTTAATTAGAATACACTATATAAATATGTATGATTAAATGATCTGTAGGCTATCTAGTGCAAATGCATACAGTCATCAATATCACTCTGAACTTTGAACCACAGCAGTTTATTATTCAGTATCACAGGCTCACCACATTAAATGAAACTTATCAAAATTGTGTTTTGTGTGTGCAGATGTATATATGGTGAGGCTCTGGGTGGATATTCTATTTATAGACAGGGAGACTATTCTTGCCAAGTAAGATTTAGCTTCTGTTGCTCTCTTAAGCCCTACTTTTTATTCACACTATTGTTTTCTAAACCTTTGCATATCAGTTAAAGAAAGTGTGGGAGGGAGGCAAACAATATGTTTTATTTAGTCTCTGGACAAGTGAAAGAAATCCATTCACAGTGAGAAAAACACTGAAAAACAGCACCCAGATGGATAATACTGTAAATGAAACAAAACATGGAAACCGTGCCAACGTTTTTAGGTCATCCTTCCCGAAAATTCTTCTCCCATCCTTTTCCAAATACCTTCTTGGCTAAGGTTAGGAAAAGATTATGATTTCAGCTCTGTGTATTACAGTATGGAAAGTGCATGATTCTACTAACAGAGCTGAGAAAAAAAACAAAAAAAAACAACACTTTTATTTCTTCTGCAATCTCCAACTGAAACCAAGTCGAAGTATTATGTGACAAAACATTAAAGGCAGTTTGCGATTACTCAGCAATGATCATGTTAACCTCATTGACTCAGCTGTCTCAGTTATTCCCTTTAAGGATGTCAGAGAGATATTTGAGTTTCCTTTACTGACTGTTGCCTGATTTACAGTGTGAAATGGACAAAAGAGGAAAAAAAAAAGAAAAAAAAAAGTCCCAACTTCAAGAGATTTTCCATAAAACAAATAAGATGAGCTGGCAAAGATCACAGACGCCTGGAATGTTTGCAGTGTGTTTCTCTTAGCATGGATGGGAAAAAACACAGGGGTGGGATAAGTTGGGAAGCATTATGTTTCATTTTCTGTTGTAAGTCGCCCCCAAACTCTTGGCACATTCCTTCTGGAGTCTCCCTGCATCATCTCCGTCTCCTCCGTCTCTGTCGCCACCAGTGTCAATGTGTTATGAGAAAATGCAGTCTCTGGAAAGTGTCACATCTGCATGGGAGAGACAGAGTGCAAGGGGAGGTGGGGTAGGTGGGTGGGGTGGGGGGGTGGGGGTTCTGGGTATAGCGTGAAGATCTGTAATTTAATCTGAAGCTCTGGAGAGGACTGTTAGGGTTCACTCTGCGGGACACGGACAGGACTGACTCGGAATTCTGATCTAATTCAAGGCAAAGAGAGAAAAAAAAAAAAAACCTCACACATGGGAAATGATAGTGCTGCCACCCCTCATTTGATTTAACATGATCACAGGGACTGATATTCAATCTATAGAGAGAAGGGCGTATGGAAAAGGCAAGGTCCTTTTTCCAGGTTCTCGATTTTGTAGGTCAGTGTGTGTTTTCCCTTTGTCTTTTTTTTTTTTTTTTTTTCGCAAAGCTTGAATCTCCTGCATGTGTTTCATGTGTCAGTGTAGCTGGATTGAACAAAAGACTAAAGAATAAATTGTTAGACTTTGACACATGACAAATAGGCTTAGAAGCAAGGTGTATAAAAAGGCACATTTTAAGAGTAATTTAAGGAAATGTTATAGGTAACTGTAGAAAAGTGTGAGCTCTACTTTAACATGAAATGTTTGCACTCGCTCTGCAGAAATTATTTTAAGCCCATATTATTGAAAAAAAAACAACATACATACCACTTATTGTAAGTAGAGCTGCACAATATATTGTTTGAGCATTGACATCGCAATGTACGTTTGTGCAATAGTTGCATTGCAGGGTTTTATTTTATTTTAAATTATTCTTTTATTTATTTGTGTGTATGTATATATATATATATATATATATATATATATATATATATATATCATTCATCTGAACCCGCTTTATCCTCACTAGGGTCACGGGGGTCTGTGGGGGACTAATTCAGCTACAATGGGTGAAGGCGGGGTACACCCTGTATGAGTCTCCAGTTCATCGCAGGCTGAACATAAATAGACAAACAATCACTCTCACATTCACAACTATGGACAATTAACCAATCACCAATTAAGCTATCTTTGGATGGTGGGAGGAAACCAGAGTACACAGAGAAAACCCACGCAGACACAGGAAGAAAATGTAAATTCCACACTCCAGGGTCCTTCTTGCACGAATGCTAACCACTGCACCACCATGCCACCCACTATATATATATATATATATATATATATATATATATATATATATATATATATATATATATATGGTGTGTGCATAAGACTCCTGTGTGTCAAGATGAGTTGGGTGGGTTGCTGATATCGTAGCTGACCTCTGGTGCCTATTATACATGGGCCGGTCCCCGCCCTGGCGACGTGATGTGGTTGGCAGACCAGGGGCAAATAGATAGATCGACAGACAGACAGACAGAAAGACAGGCAGGCAGGCAGGTAGGTCGGTCGGTCGATAGATAGATAGAACCACTAGGATCAGCGTCTATTTATAGCAATATTTAAGACCATTTGAAGCCATGCACTGATATCTACGTAGTTTTTCCTGTCCCAGTGTTAGTCCTTTTTTCAGCCCCAATATTTTATGAAACATTCATTCATTCATATTGGGATGGCTCAGAGCAAGACTATCATATTTGTTTTATTCATCTGAGGTTGTCATTAGGTACATCCTGAGTGGAAATATGTCTACATTTCTCCGTCATTATTGGATCTACAGTAAAAAGCTGACAAAGTCCCAGGTACCAAAATGATCCCATTTCATAGAAGCACACATGTACAAATGACTTGATCCCATGATGTCATCCTGTGATGAAAAAACTGAAACCTCTAGTCCAACCTTCCATGTTGAGGCTCAGAATAGAGCAGGAGTCCAGGTCACGTCTGACAATAATTACAGCTGTCAGTCATGATTTTAACCCTTTGTACCTGTGTGAAAACACTTGCGATTAGCCACAAGAATCCTCCAACTTTTTCTATTTTTAAAATGTGGTGAACCAATAGATGCAGAAGTGGAATGTCTGCTCACAACACTTGAATGATAATATACTGGATGGAAGAAAATGTAAAAAAAACAAAACAAACTACTACTATAGCTTTAATCAGCCAAACAGACAAATATGTATGTTTCAGATAGTATTGTGTACTTACAGATATCTAGAGTCTCTAGTCTGTATTTATTTGAACTGAGGAGGTGAAATGTGTTAGTTTTGATCTTATTCTCCAGTTGATCACAGCCATATGTTTCAGATAAGCTTTTCAGTCTTGGCAGAGTCACTTTTTAAAGATTATCTTCTGGAGTCATGGTCAAATAGGAAACACAAGCAGCCTCTCATCATCTGGCTTATTGCCATATGTTGTAAAAGTTGCTAAGATGAGGTCCTCATAATTTTCCTTTAAAGTTCTACTCATTGTGAGAACAGACCAACCACAATTTTCTGTCTATTTTCTATGAACCCATGAAGACCCAGTGCTACTTTTTTTTTTTTGGCAGCTCCCAAATGATCTGTCTATATTCAACCTTTTATTTAAAAAGTAATTTATCACTACTTATGATAATATTATCATTTGTAAATCATGTATTTTCCTATATTCAATTCACAGGTCATGTAGACTTTCCATAAAAAAATTCAAAGGTTATTCTACGAGACAGAAAAAACTTAAGATATTTATTTAATTTTAATTAATATTATTATTTTTAGCAAATATATCAGTAATCGAATGCAAAAACAAGTGTCTCCATCGACTGTCATTGATCCAGCTGCATGAGTTTTTACTGGTGAATCAATGTTGTAGAAGATGACAGCGTTTCCATGGTAACTACGGAGCCTCTGAGTGTCTAAATGGGTCATATCTGATGATGATTTAAAGCTTAAACTAGAAATTATTTGCATATATCGACAGAATGAATTGATCAACATATATTAAACACTTAATATCAATAGAAGGTTTTGGCTGCCAGTGGACAGTGGATCTTATTAAGTACAATCAATTATCTACATTTACATAAATTGAGAAGCAGAACATAAGATTTATGTGCAAAAGTATAGTATAAAATTATAGCCATTATATAAGCATAACTTCATATATAATTTATTCCACATATCTTATTGTAGGAAGACAATGACAGCAGCTTCCACACCCTTTTACCACCATGTTCTTATCGGTGCTATTTGGTGCTTGGGCGTACAACACCTTCACGTAATCTTTACCCGAGGCTGTCAGATCTTAATTTTTTTAAGGAAGAATGCCTGTGCTTGCAAATCTCAAAATAATGTCTTCTGGCTGTGTATGCAGCAATTAAACCTGGTTCCACTTCAATGTACATGTGCAAAACACATTTTCCTGAACAGTGCAGCAAGGAGATGAAAGGAAAAATTGTGATACATGTAAAAAAAAAAAAGGAAAAAAAAAGAGCAAAAACTAATTTTGTCCTTCGCTATCATCACTCTAAGTTGTTCGGTATTTGCAAGTTGTGTTAATTATATTATGCATTAAATCAGTTTCAAGTATCTGCTCCATTTCAATAAACATTATACAAGAACAGCAAGATAACATTTGAGTTACAATTAAAAGAAACTGTACAATTTAATACAATTATTTTTCAGCCTACTTGACTTTCAATTCAAAGTACAGGTTAGTGTTAGGAAAAATATAGCTTTACTTGTTTTATACGGTCATGTCAAATACAGTCAGATGTTTTAAGAATGACGTGTGCCTATTGAGGATCCTCTATATAAAGCAATGGTTTATACAGTGTACATATCATTTCCTCCCAGTGCGGTTGTCTTACTCTGTCAGCAGCACAGTCATGCATTAAGTCACTTTGGTACAAAACCACAGAGGCAGATGTAAAATCACTGCATTGTAATGTGTGAATTTCAGTCTTGGATTAAGGACATAAATCAGAAGGAAAATTGGCTTTTTCATTTACCTACATTTAAAAAAAAAAAAGAAAATTGAGGGAAATAACTGGAAGCTGTGGTTGCCAGAATAATCAACAGTAGATCCTTGATATCTACAGCAATTTTTTGTTTTGTGCACAGTCAGAATTTTGTCTGATATGTAAGTAAAAGATAGTGCCAGTGGCCTTGTGCTCATCTGGACCTCACAGCTGTGATGTACTGCTATCAACAAAAGGGAGGTATTCAATAGATCATAAAATCAGAATTAAAATCCAATGAGAATTGAGGGAGGAGTGACAGACTGGAAAAATAAACAAAGTTGTTAACAAATTTTTTCCAATTTTAAATTTCGACAAAGTGATACGTTTTGTGCCTAATGCTTAGATCGAACTAATGAATCAATCAGAATTGTAATCTGTTAAGAATTGAGGGGGGAGAAGTGATTTTAGTGAATTCTAGACGATGGACGACAATGGACGGATGAAGCGCGATGATTACTTCGTCCGTATGAGCTAAAAACAAACAGAATTAGGGGAGGGGAAGAGGTGGGATATTTTAAAATCAAACAACAAAAGGACTATAAAATAAAGTCATAGATTGGAAAAGGGGTGGATGAAGTGTACTTTAATACAATATTTTAAATAAATAAATAAACAAGTGGTTCCCAGCACGAAAAACTCCGCCCCCCTTGGGCACATTTGACCCTATCTCTTATCACTGTGAAAAAAAAACAACATTTTTAGTGACTGTGACCTTGACCTCTGACCTACATTTACCAAAATTTAATGGGATTTGTTCTGTACCACCTCACACCATTCTTGAAAATTTTATGGAAATTGGTCCAGTAGTTCTTCTGTAAACCTGCTTACAATCAGACAGACAGACAGACCAACAAACAAACCAACTCAAACACAATAGCACTTGAATAAATAAATACATAAATAAATAAGTTGAATAAATGCTCTAAATCATCAAACTGTAAACATATTTATGGATTAACATGTAGGTTTAACTAAATTAAATTTCAGGCCATTGTTAGACTCTAGTGAAGTAGCTTGCTGAGTATATTTAGCACTTAAAATGTGTGAATTCAACATTGAATTTTGGTGATATTTCCAAGTTTAAAATGTAAAATTTCCTTCTTTTTAATTTAATTTATTTTTTTTAAACAAGTATGACAGTAAGCTGTTATTTCACTATTATAAGAATTATATTTAAACACCATATTATTTTCTTACTATTACTGTTTCTTACTATTTACTTCCTGTAAAAATTGCAGCAAGAGTATATTCCATGTATTCATTAACACAGTTAATATTTTCAAATAAACAATGTCGCACTATATTTCCACCTACAGTTTTTTTTCCGTTACAATTTTGCAACTTTTTGCTGTTAAATCTATTGTCTTTTTTTTTTTTTTTTTTACAGTGTATTTTAACAGGAAGCATGTGGTTGAACTTGGAAAGAGACCAGATTTGTGTAAAGGAAATTGGAGGGAATGATAAACATATACAACCAGGCTCATCACAAAAACCAAGGCAGTAGCACGAAGACATAAGGAGATGACAGAGGACGGTGGTAAAATCACAGAACAAATCGGTGGATTTTCCAGACACAGTGGCCGGCTGGGAGAGTAAAGAATGCGTAGTTGTTTGTCTGTATGTGTGTGATAAGTAAGATATTTTGTGGGAATGGTGAAAGACTTATGTGGCTGAGTGAGATGATAAAGAATGGATGAGGAAGTAAAGGAGAGGTCACCCATTGTTCATTTTTTTTTTTTTTTTTATCTGCCCATAATATAAAAACACTTTCCACTTCACAATGCAGTACGTGTGTATGTAAGTATTTTCATGTGTGTGTGTGATTGTGGTTTTATAATGGATAAACAACCACAACTGCTCCATTCAGATCCTTCCCTCCTCTATCATCTACCCCTTGTATTCCCCACTCTCTCCCTTGTTCTCTTCTGTTGCTCGCTCTTGCTCCAGGGCTTTGCTAATGTGCTGGAAAACCGAAGGCATCACCCCCCCCCCCAAAAAAAAAGAGGGCCTTTCCTGTGCGTATTGGTCTTGTTGGAAGTGATTAAAAAGGGATTTGTGCTGGGAGGGTTGGGATTGTTATCACTACGTTTGATTTATCACCCTAAGCTTGTGCAGTGGGAGCCCTGTTGCTGCCGTAAGAAAACCATAAATTCCAGGTGCATGTAGTACCCATAATAGTACCTCTACCAGGGCCAACACGAAAGCACATCCAACACCAGCTCAACACAAGCAAACACATGCTCGCTCTCACTGAGTCTTATACATTCTTCTCCTGCACTGGAGAACCAACTTGTGGCCTCAATTTATAATCACGCCCCCCTAAAGGAAAGGAAGAGGGCTGTTGTTTTTGGTTTGGTATGTTTGTTTGGTAACAGTCTAATAATAATGCGGAACTGAACGCTTTAAGAGGTCATTCATCCCTGCTAGTATCGGGCACTTCAACAAATCTGCCTGTAGCTGGTGTTGAAAAGTGTGCCAATTCCTTTCTTGTATTTTATTTTCATGCAATATTTTTGGTTTAAAACGTGTCAGTCTGTTGAAAACCACTTTTCCATGATCCTTTTGGAATATGATGGGTCACCCTGAGTTATCAAAACATGCTGCGTTTGATGTGTGGTGTGTCACCTCCGCTGGCTGTGTTTCCCATTCATAGAAAACAACACAGAAGAACAAGCCATTGAGAAAATGTCTGTCCACTACATGTCACAGGGACATTGGCGTCACCCACGTGGGGTTAAACCCATCCATAAACTCTGTTGTTCGACCTTAAATCATTTTTCTTCGCTCCAAAAACAGCTGGAAACAAAGTAATCTGGAGGTTTTTTTAAATAGAAACAACACACAATGCATTCAATAACAATAGAGAACACAGCAAAATTAATGAAATAACTATGGATTTTATATTCTTATTCTTTCTATATTTCATATATATTGGATAAAAATGTGAATTGTAATAATAGACAGACTGGGTAATAGCTTTTAAATGGTTGTTAAATGTCAGGTCTGAGGCACCGATTACACCCAAATTTCTGACTTAGTTTGTAGAGTTCAGTGACATGGACTCAAGGTGAGCACTGACCTTTGACCTGTACTAGAGTAATAGAGTAAAGCACCAGAGTAAAGAAAAGACATTAGACACTGCAGACAGACTGGGGTGACCCGATTGATGAACACAGTCATGCAACCACAACCCCTCCAAGGACCAGGGCCCGGCCCACCAGCGGACACCAAAGAGAAGGGTTCCAAACCACCCCCGCAGAGGTGGCAATAAGCCTGACCTGAAGGTGTGCAAGGGTTAGGGTGGGTTTTAACCTGGACTCAAAGACAAACAGGTCACCAAAAACAAGTCTAGTGAAGTCTAGAGGGAGCGAGTTCGACAGTTGAGGGTTAAATGCACGACCACCAAACTGTACCGGGACCTCAGGATGTCCACAAGCATCTGTTTGGATATGATGACATCAGCTGGATCCATGCATAAATAAGTTAGAAGTATGCGAGGGGTGGGGTTTATTGGACCTGAACTGACTTGTTTATTCTTATTTTGAATGAAGGCACGAGTTTGGGTCATCAGCCTTAGACGACCAGGGACTATGTGGTGACTTCCAAATGAATGTGTCTCTACATTTAACCTTTTCATTTTTAAAGTGATTTAAAAACCATTTACCATAACATTGTGTTCTATTGTAGTAATTTCAGATGTTAATTAAGTGAGTAAAGTCTATGGTATCCTATTAAACCTTTACCTTCTGAGACAAAAATGAATAAAATAAGCAACAAAATGGACAATAACAGCCAAAAATGTAAAATAAAACAACAAAATATGTAACATGAACAAAATAAGACACAAATAACACAAAAGTAAAGAAAAAGAAATGAAATCCAATATTAAATGTAGAAATACAAAATGAAATAAGGAACAAAATGAACAAAAACTAATAAATATTGACAAAATAATAACTTAACTTAGTTAAAATAAACTAAAATGAAGTAAAAAAAAAACAAACAAACAAAAAAAACAATAATTGTTTGCTGAATATTGAAACTAAACCATCCTTTCAGAACGTGTCATCGCTGAAAGGATGATAGATTCAGCAAGGGATAATTTATTGCCCATGCGTTACTACTCACGTGTGCTCAATACATTATCCCGCATATTCTATGGATTATTACAGTTTATTACTGCTTCTACTCTAACAGATTGGATAAAACAGCCGTTACAACGTAGCAAATATTTACTTTCAAAGTGGCCGAACTACTTGCGGAGTGATATAGTACCGTGAATCTGAAGTAACAAAACCCTTTGCCATTGGCAGCTAGTGTTAACGGTACAGCGGGCGGTTATAAAAAAAAAAAAAATCCGCCCGCAGAAGGCTGAGAATGTCCATTCAAAGTGAACGGCAGCTGCCGCAACAGTCTAGAAGGCCGTACAAGACATTAAAGGCTTTAGATCTGGGAATGTTTTTGGTCACCAGTGGTTTGTTTCTTTTCTTTTGCTGACACTGTTGTTTACATTGACAAGTATAAACCATAAATTTATATTTTTCAGCGTAATTACTGGTTTGATTTTGTTCACAGGTGACATTTTTATTGTGTAAAGAAACCACAGCACTTTTGCACCACGTAAAACGGTCCAGTGAGATATTCTATTGGAACGCTTTGGTACTTTAAGCATTTTTATGTCTCCAAAAACCCCATGTGTTCTTAAGATGAACTAATGGTTTAGGCAACAAAAGTAATTTGGTTAAAGTTAAAGAAAGATTGCAATTGTGGTTAAATTCTAAAAACTTTTTTTGGATTGAACCCAGACCTCAAGTCTTTCTTAATGTTAACCAACTGTGTATGCATGGGCATTCTTTTTAAATCTACTTTAACAATCTGTGCTGTCAGAAGTATTGACTTTTATTCATGTTCAATGTTCAAATGTTCTTGAGAATTATTGTGTATTAATAAAATACCCTGATCACTTTCATGAAGCACCCAAACACCTGCCGCTAAACCAAGACCATTTGCTGTAAACTGTTTAAAACCCATTGAACCAATAATCTTATCAATACATGTAAATAACTGGTGTAAAATACACTTATTCATCTTTTCATGATCATCAGTTATGACCCAATTAGACAATCAGAGGCTCCATAGTTACCATGGAAACACAGACATCTTCTACAACATTAAATCACAAGTAAAACCTATGTATATATGATATCCATATGATATATTATACTGAGAAGGTACCTTTTTGTTGCATTTTCTCCATTTTGATGTAACAATATTTGAATTTACTCAGTGCTTTTATGAACATCTACATGATCAGTGAATTAAATATAGAAGAATACATGATTTAGACTGGAAAAAAACTGAAAATAAAGAGGATAATACAATAATAAATGGTGATAAAATGTTTAAGATAAGTTAAATATAGAGAACATTTCATTTAGGAGCTACCACAAAAGTAGTGCTGGGTTAAAATGCATTATTATTTTATCGTTATTATTATTTTTTGCAAATCAGTATTCATATTATGTATTCCTATGTTTATTACAGACTCACAAAACAGGACTTGGCCCCTCTATTTTATTAGTTTTTTATGTGTTATGTTATATTAAGCACCTGTAGTAACTTGATGGTTAATCTTAGGCTTCATGGGTGCTGTCTTTTACATTATTTTTTTTTAATGTTTAAAAAAAACTTTACCTCTATGACTTAGTGTTAAAGTACCACTACCAACCCTAATGTAGCAGCACAGTGTGTGTTAGTGAGCCATAAATACCATATCATTCTAGTCACTGGTGAGAATATTCACTGTTTCAAAATACTTTTTTTTATTTTAATAGAAAAGGGATATTACATTGGAACTGTGTAATCTCTCCTGAAAAGTGAAGCGAGTGTCACTGCAATCAAAGACTTTTCGAGATCAGCAGAAAAATATCTTTTTTGAGAATCCTTTACTTGTTCATTCATCTGTGGCTGATGGTGCAGAGTAACTTAAGGCCATCTCCAGTCTTTCACTGCAGCAGCAATGAGAAGAAATAATGAGCATGCAGTTTTTTTTTTTTTGTTTTTTTTTTTTTGGAAGGGAGGTAAAGATATGCAGAGAGAGAGAGGTGATATATCATGTTTTCCCTGCATAAGCCTCTTTTGATTAGAGTCCAAACATAACACAGCTTGTGGATGACGTTGACTCTGCACACAGGGGCCGGAGCTGACTAACGGGTCAATTAATGGATTTGTGTAGTCTGATGATACTACCAGACTGTGTGTGTGTGTGTGTGTGTGTGTGTGTGTGTGTGTGTGTGTGTGTGTGTGTGTGATTAGACCAAGAACAACAATGTTGTCCTTGTTGAGGACAAAATGTCTTGATAAACTTTTGGGGTGGTATTAAATCTTGCAATGGAACTAAGTCTAACAATGTGGTTGTGACCCATGGTAACCCTGAATAATGTAGTGGATACTGTTACAAATACATGCATGTTTTTACAAGTGCCTCAGACTGGAAATTCAATGCTGTTTTATCTGTTGTTTCCCTCACGAGTCACTGGATGTAATGTGAAATGTTATGGATTTAAGAAAAGTTTGTTTATTCTATAAAATATATTACTTCACTTGTCATAATGAAAATCCCCGTGTCTACGATGTAAAGCAATGCATCGGCCTATGATTAGTGGACTGTTCTGACAAAAAAAAAAAAAAAAAGAAGAAGAAGTGGGAAACAGATTTTAACCTCCATATTTAAAACCTGGGTGCACATTATGGGAGGAGACAGGGTCAAATGGGGAGATTTGGTTACATTAGTAGAGAGCGTGCTCTTTGAGTGGTGCTGGTGTGGGTCAGCCCAGAATATTAACGTACATTAGTCAGAACAAAGGGCTGCAGTAACAGTGGTAATAGCACGGGGGTGGAGAAGGTCAAATCCTCCTTTGGGGACAGATGGAAACCATAACAGCTGGCATTTTAGGTTAAAAAAAAAAAAAGGGATAAGATCATGATGTCTTAGATCAGGGAGAGAAAGCCAAATGAGGATAGATGGGTGTTCTGCACAGACACTGTGTCAGTGTCCTTCAGGAGGATGCACTTTTATTATTTCTCATTCAGTCACCTTGGACACTGTCCCTGATTAGATATTGTTACAAAGCTTATGTATATAACAAGTAATATGACAAGAAAATAAAGTTGGCTTTGCTGGCACAGCTGTTCAATGAGGGTAAACTTAATTATTAAAATTGAATTGACCATAAATGTAGCGGCAAAGAACTATGTGCCAATAGCAGCATTATTTATTGAGGTGTTTGGGGTCATTTACTACCGTCTATCTATTATGAAGGAGAAAAAAAAACCCTTCCCATATGGTTGTTTAATTCCATGCACGGCCTATTACATGTTCAGGAAATTAAAACAAAGCTCACGGAGCCAAAGGCCGTCAGCTAATTTTTTGTGGAAAACAGCTCATTTTTCATGTCTGCCCCCTTTCATGTTGGTTTGAGACTTTCAGTGAGTTTACTGAACTGGAACATTGTGTCTGTACATTTTTCTTTTCTATGTACGTGAGGATTTGTGTGTGTATGTGCATGTGTTGAGAGTTTGTAGACAAGCATCTGGGCCAGCTTGCATTTTGAAACCACGTGATGACAGCACACGATGAAGTCACAGTAAACAGTGAGCCAGTCCTCATTATCACTCCTGTGTACTTTAGGGTTTATTTTGCTTAGTCACAAAACCCCCTGCAGTTCCCCAAGTCAATAATCTTGTGACATATCTAAGTATGGACATTCACAGTCCACCAGTGTGGACTGAAGCCCAGAGTCTCCTAAACAAAGTGACAGCTTAAAAAACTGGTCTAGATTTACTCTTTAATTGTTTAAGTAAAATGTTTGAAGTCTGTGGAGCTGCTGCAGTGTGACGTGTTTGATAGAAGTCTGACAGGACGGAGGCAGCTTTACAATCAAATCAAATTTTAATATCAATTCATGTTTTCTAAGAAATCCATATTTGAGGTGACATTCTGTGAAAATATAAAGCCAAACTACAGATCAGCTTTCTTCACTGTAAAAATGTGTTTAACCCATAACAAACAGCAACTGGTGACCAAAATCATCCACCTATATATAATGTTCAAAAACACTTGAACCACTTAACTTATCAATATACATAAATAATTGGTATAAAATGCAATTTGTCACCTTGTCATGGTCATCAGATATGACCCATTTGGACGTTTAGAGGCTGTGTAGTAAATGTGAAAAAAAAACACTCATCCTGTCACCAGAAAATCCTACAAAATGTGATCAGTCACAGTGGATGGAAATGCTTAGTTTTATGTTCAGTTATTGCTATTTTTGCTAAAAAAAAAAAAAAAAAGAAACTTTCATGTATTCTTTTCGCCCCTGCTTTTAATATACTGTAATAACACTCAACTTTAAGCTGAGCTTTTATGAGCAGTAAATAAACTATATGATTTTCACATAAAACACAAAATAAAGAGAAAAAAATAAATAAATAAATAAAAATAAAGAGAAAAACATTGTGATTTTTTTTTCGTTAAATAGTGAAATTTAGAGGAAAAAAATGTTTTTGGAACTGCCATACATATAACAATGGACCTTTATGAGTTAAGTAAGACAATTGACATGGGTTAGGTGGCTCATAAAATATGAACCGTGTAGGGTATTATAGAGATTTTACAGACTTTGACCCCTGAAGATATTCTTATCAGAGACAGTCAGTACTAACTCCTCATATTCTATTTTCTATTGAAGGTCAGTTACAGTTGATGTTGGTCTGATCCCAGATCTCACTGACACTCATTTACACACACACACACACACACACACACATCTGATGCCTTTCCCTCCTTTTCTTCTTCTTTTACGACATGTGTAACACAGCACACAAACTCTTTTTATCGCCACCTCCAGTGGCTCTAGCTTTAGTCTCCATCCTTCTCATTAGCAAGCTCTGGGAAATGAGGATTCAGTAAAAATACAGAGCATCATTAAACACTGTAAACTGTATACTTGGAATAGCAAAAGAGCCCAGTAAAATAGCTGGAAGTGTGCCAGGGAACCTATTTAATTCCTCCAGCTGCTGGTGTGGGCATCTGCAACAAATCACCCCCACTACAGGTCTAATTTGTAAAAGACAACAATATAAAACATATACAGAGCATAAAATGTCCTCAGAACAAAGGCGGGTCCCCTATAGTCAGAATGATTTGACATAGTGTAAGGGGGGGGGGGGTGCAATATTATACATGATTATAATGTCTTTTGTGTTGTCAATACCAAACACCATGAGGATATAAAAAGCAGATAAGATAAGAATAATATGTTGGAGTAAAAGAGCCAATAAATGGATAGATGATTAAATGGGAACCTAAGTCAAACAGCTAACAAACAAAAATCAGTGGAAAATGCTGCACGCATGATTAAAGTTAAATATTTGTCTAGTGATTTAAAGTTAGACCTTTCTAGTACCAAGCCATGAATGTTAAAGAGATTTCACACAAAAGCCATGAATAAAAGAAGAAACTCTGTGCTTGTGGTCGTTGGATTTTTAAGAGGCCCCTCTCTTCTTTACCGTCCCAAAAAAAAAAAGGAAATTAGTTCCAACTATTCAAATAAGAGGTTGTTTCTGTGCTTTAAAATCAGCAGGAAGTTGGAAAAAGTGTTTGATATTGTCAAAGCTGCCCGCTAGGGTAAACCTATTCGTATGTCTGAAAGGATAGATGAACAAGCACAGCATGGAAAAATGCTACATTAAGTGGACAAAAATAGTCTCTTTGTGTGCACTTTTAGCTGATGTGATTGGACCACAGACAGATCTGAACACTCAGGAAACTCGACCAGAGTATTTAACTTGGAAGGTTGAGGTGCTGCGAGACCGCCAGAGTGCTCGGAGAACCGGCTCACCTCACCCAGCCTCCTATAAATTCTCACCCTTTTCAGTCCCTCACATGCTGCGACGCCTTATCCATTTTCCACATTTCACTGGAGATGAGATTCCTGCTACAGAACCGTGGCTTAATTGGAAAGTTATGCAAGTGTGATGTCAAAGTGCAGCATGAGACACCAGAAAACAGACCAGGGGACCGAAAATAGGGCCGTGGACACCAACCCCCTCTGCGCTCTTACAATAAAGTCTGTTCCTGAGAGTATATTTTCAAGTCTGCCATTCATCTATTTCACGTTATTTTTATTTTTCATTTAAATGAGGCCACAGTAAAACTTGAGTTGCCTCTTACCCCTCAGAACTCTTTATTTCAGGCGTATTACCTAAATCACTGGAGAAACGTTGGAAAAACAGGACACCCCATAAAACCCTGAAAAAGGCCTCCTGTTTTAACATACTCAGGGGGAACTGAATCAGTCTGTTTGAGGAAAAAGAACATTTGTGTTGTGCCCAAAGACAATGAAACAGAACAAGTGTCCGTTAAAAGCTGGGGAATTTTCTAACGCACTGTTCAATTTTGTTGATTGTCCACCCGTTTTGAAGCCATGACCTGTTGATCTTATTATCCCAGAGCAAAGGGCTAAAGAAAGAAGTGAGGAGGAGGAGGAGGAGGAGGAGGAAAACTAAAAATGAAAGCACATTAGAGTGACCAATATGACATCATAGCAGGTTGAAGGACACTTCATCGGTAACACAATCTTTTAAAGTGCTTCACAGATTTACCAGATTATTTTATCAATGTGTATTTATAGGATTTGACACAATACGCACGTGTGCTCGTCACTCACTGTGGGGAGGTTAAGATCAGGCTACACTCTCCTCATTCATCTGTGCTGAAATCTGTGTTCCTTGGTGACAAATCTTTCTACCCTTCCAAAATAACACATACTGTTAACTGTTTATCATACAAGCCGTGCAGTCATTATCATTCGAGTCTGTGCTTGTGTCATTGTATTATAGGAGAGCCCTGATTTATGTATTCAGCAATAGACCCTGTGAGATTCAGGCTAGTAGTGGCAACACTGTTATTTTACAAATACCCTTAAAATTGTATGTATGTTTGTATGTATGTATGTTTATGTGTGTGTATGTATATATGTATGTGTGTATATGTATGTGTGTATCTGTGTGTATGTATATATGTATGTAAGTGTGTGTGTGTGTGTGTGTATGTATGTATATATGTATGTGTGTGTGTATGTGTGTATGTATGTGTGTGTATGTATGTATGTATTTCAAATAATAACTTCATAAAGAATGCAAGACATGAGAGCAATTATTGTTTAATTATTAAGAACTACTCAACAAATATAAACTTGAATATTAATTCATATTACCTGAACGTGTTCACATGAAAATACTTAACATGTAACTTCGACAAAAGCATCCTACATTAACACTTTCCCTCATTAACAAGTTTTTGTCACGGCCCTGCACCCTTTGGGCACTAAGGGCTCTGTTGAGTTTATTTTTCAAATAAAGATCCACTGATCAGACACCTGTAACAGGTGTGCATTGACTATTTAAGTGGCACCACTTCAGTCTTCACTCCTGTCAGTTGTGGTGTTATAGTAGAAAAGAAGAGTTACATATCGTCAGCTTCATACCATAATTGCCTAAGTAATTTTTCTGTGTTTTTGGAAAACGAGAAAAAAACCCATTTTCTAAAAGTCACATCCATATTTTTTATTGATTTTTTCACACAACATTCATGTAGATGAGAAGAAAAGTATGAAAAAAGAACAAAACCCAACATAATTTGTTTTATGAAATAAACTTCACTTAGGCGGATTATGCCTTTGACTTAGGCAGTTTTTCTGAGTTTTTCTGCCATTTTGCATACATTCAAACTGCCTAAGTCAAACAGCTGGTAGCAAAACTGCCTAAGTCAAATGAATGACTTGGGCAGCTATGTTTTTGCACTTGTTTTTTGTTTTTTATGAGTGTTCTGATTGGCCAATGAAATAGGCAGGAAGACAGGATGATGCAGCAGTGGTAGGGGAGTAAAGTTATGCAAAAATCTCAATTTGACCAAAAATTGACTTAGGCAATTATGGTATGAGGCTAACGATATGTTCCTGCAGTTCTATGAATCCCAGATTACCGCCAGAGGCCGTGCTTCAAGCACTGAATGATCATTCTTATGCATGTGCAGGTTGAGTACTAATGACAACAAATTCACCTGTGACCTCTCCATGACCCACGTAAGCCTATAAGGTCACGTGACATGGAAGCTCAGTCCTTTAATCTTCTCGTGAACGCACAAGGATTCTGAGGGACCAAGCGCTCTGGTGGTCATCTGGGATTCATAGAACCACAGTTACATACGTAGGCCTCAACAATCACATCCACCACCCATTTGGCAAGGCATTGCTTGGTAAGAGTCCGGCCCTGTCATGGGCCAACATAGCAAACAAACATCTTAGACGTGTGTCAGAAAGAAGACGTGGACACATGAACAAGGGCACAAGGCTTCAAAGGAAGCTCCAGTGTCAAACCAGGCCACCTGGAGTAGCTGGGCGTGGCCTATCGCCAACACAACCTGAGGGACAACTGATGCATCAGGCCACAGCAATACTTGAACCATGAGGGACCCACTGGCAACAGGCCCCACGAATGGAGAGGGACTGAAGTCCACCTACCCATTTCGCAGAGGCCATAGCCAAAAGGTGGGTGTTCTTGTTGGGTGTGTCCTGGCTTCAGCTTCAGTTTTAAACCCACTTGTTCCTTGTGTAATATTTTAGGAGGCAAGTTGAATATCTGTTGCTCTTAGAAAATGAAACCAATCTCCATAATGTTTTCACCTCCCATTTACTTCAAATGGGTGATATTTCGAATCAATTTTGTTTCAATTTACTTCAAACTTGGCACATATATATAGAAGCAAATGATAAGCTGACATCACCACATGCATAGACATGATGACATTAGCTGGACTGATACCAAAATAAGCTACAATACGTGTGAGAGGTGCGGTTTATTCTGCCTGGCAACACTTGTTTTTGTTTGTATTTTTTGCACTTTACATTTTGAACAGTGGATTCTGGGGTTTACAATGGAACAAACTGTCTTGATATTTCAAATCACATTTCATGCAGACAACTTTCCACATCAATTTGTTTTCAAATTGACATCCCAAACCATACCATTCCTTTGGTCACACCAGGCCTTTGTTCAACTGTGAGAGTCAACATCAGATCCACCCTCTGAGTCCCAGTGCATCATGCAAGTGGGGACTCTCCCCTTTCATGCGGTAACTATAAAACATGTCCCAAGTACTTAAAACAATTCAACTTTAAGCCACAGCCACAGTGTTCCCCCTGAAACACTTAAGGGACGATTACAAACTTGTTGCAAATTATGGCCATGCGCATTTGGGAAATGTTGGATGAATCAAGTGGTTTTAAGCACATTTTAAAGCTAAAGGGGTTGTGAATTATTGCTGTTTGTCTAGGCAGTAGCGGTAAGGAATGCTAACTCTGGAATGCAAAGATCAGTATTGCAGAGTGTTATATAGTTTCACAATAGAAAGCTATAGTATAAAGAATAATTTCTCCATAAAGTCTGGAGTCTATTCTGTCTTAAAGGTAAATCAGAGTGCACAAAGTTGCATGGAAAATCAAATCAACCATCGTCTCACTCACGTGTCACACATTTTTGATCATGACTCCATGTGCTGATAATGGATTCTGGCATGAAAAGCGAAAGATCAATATTTTTATTGCAAATTCTGATGTTTCTAACCACATTAAAGACACTTTCTGGTGTCATAACTTAACCCCTGGCAGAGTTGATGTGATTTGTTCCTTGTGTGTGCAGTGGCATTCTGTAAACGATCACATTTGTTCATCTGCTCAGTGCAGGATATGTAAGAAAAAAAAAAAAATGCTGATCAATTATTCTGAGAAGGTGATTGATTTTAGGCTCTGTGATCTGACTACCACCCATGAATTGTAACCCCCCCCCCCCCCCCCCCCCAATTCTATCTAACTTCTATCTATGTCTGCCTTCATACACATCTGTATTTTTCTCCAGTCTGAGCACATATCACATTCACTCTCTCTCTTTCACACACAGTTAAGCTATAGCTAACATGCAGCAGATGCCCAGGTTTTGGGAGAGTGCAGAGCCAGCGAGCTGCAGAGGGAGGAAGTCAAGTGTAGTGTTTTTTACTCTCCTACCATGCCACTTTTCTTTATTTTTTTTCCAGCTTGGCCAGTCCTGTTGTGGCCCGTGATGCAGGGTCCCAAGGGCCCAGTGGTGAAATAGTAATATGGACCATCTGACACCTGTCAAAACAGCCCTGTTAGTTGAGCGTCAAACCCTGTCAGCTTGCAGAGGAAAGTGCTATGCCTCTCAATTTCCCCCCTCCTTTCCCTTAAGTCCCTTTTCTTTTCCTCTCCCTCATCTCTCTCTCTCTCTCTCTCTCTCTCTCTCTCTCTCTCTCTCTCTCTCTCTCTTTCTAAACAGACTTCCTTCTATCTTGCTGTTAAGAAGAACCCTCATTATATTGGGCTTGGCCTGTTTACACTGAACCGAGCAAAACTGGCACGAAATGTGATTTTTAGATAGCACACCGGGAACCTTATGGAATCAGAGGGACGACTTAACAGCGTTCCAGTCTGGTGTGATGCATAACGTACTTGTCACATATAACCCCCGTGATAGGATTTCTTTCAAAAGTACCAAAGGTAAGGAGTTTTGAGACCTCGCTGTCCTCCAAATTCGACAGACATCTCAGCCCTTGTTCCAATGTTAACTGTGTCCTCACAGATTTTACAGTAAACCCACTTGTGATGGGACATACAGTAATACATCATCAAAACGTCACAGCCATCACCTACAAGACTGGGAAATTCAGCTCTGTGAGTACCTATTCTGCCTGCTTAAAGGTAGAACCATGTGCTCATACAGTATTGCTCTGCAGAATAGCAAGACAGATTCAGGACAGCATGGACAGGTTGTGTAAAAAGGAAGCTTCTAATTCTTTATTTTTCCGTTATATGGTAACTATTGCATTTATTATACCTGTACATTACAATCGTGTTCTCATATCTTCTACATATTTGACACCTAGTTCAATCATTTATCTATTTTTTTTTCCCTCTCTGGATGTTTTCACGATTGAAATGTATTGTGCTGAAATCCAAATATCTACCTGTATTCACATTTCTATTCTTCATTTGAGATCAATATGAGATGCCAGTGATGCAATCATGTCTGATCCTCCACAATAAAGTCATTTCATTTAACTGTCAAAGACCAAAGGAATCTGCAGATGTCTGCTCATGTTTAATAACTTTTGAAACACCAATCGTATCCATGTGTTTAAATAATTCAGGTGTATTCCATCTTCTGAGCTTTTCACTTGCATCAGATGTGTCTTATTTGGATGTTCAGAAGCTCTGTGGTGAAGGTGGAAACACTGTTATTTAACTATCGGGGCTATTGATCCACTAATAAACACATGGAAATTCACAAATTATATTATTGTCATGTATAATTTATGATATACTTTGCTGGAAAATCAACATATTTCTCCAGTTCTCTGTTTTAATATTTTATACTTTAATAAAGTAGATGATCAAAGGATTAAACTTAAAAAAAAAACAACCCTGCTTTTCACTAAAAAAAGCGATATACAGACAATAATATTGTAGAAATTGGTGATAAGTCAATATGAAAAGCTTAAAAAGGTAGCGAGAAATGTAATTGAAACTCATGGCAAATATACATCTGCTTCTTAAGAGTCAAATATATTCTAGATTAAATGGGAAAGATAGCAGCCAAACTTACAACACATTTTTTTCCACAGTTTTTCCATATCTGTCAGTTTCTTACATTGATATGCGAACTAGATGTATCAAATAGCGAGAAAGTGAGTATGGAATAACTATGCACATTATTTTTCTTGGTTAAGTTTTTAGCCTCAGAGGAAAAACATCAAATCTGTAGAATATTTGAAGTGAAAATAGAGTTTTGGATTCTTTTAGTAAATCCATATCAATATGTACCTTTTTTTTTTTTTTTTTTTTATCTTTTTGTCTTTGTTCATTTTATTGCAGGATGAAAATAATAAATCTGATGAATACTTGGAAGGATGTTTTGGTTTCATTTAGCTATTAATTCAGCCTAAAAATCTATTGTGCCTCATTATTTTATCTTTTATTTACTGTCTTCTTCACATTTATCCTTCTTTCTTGGTGCTTTCTAAACCTCAGCCCTCACTTTATAGCACAGGTGTCGAACTCCAGTCCTCAAGGGCCGGTGTCCTGCATGTTTGAGATATTTCCCTCTTCCATGTGATTCAGTTTAACCCTTTAACTCCTGAGAACTAACAAAATATAACATGAGCAAAGTAAGACAAAAATGGCAGAAAATCAAAGAAAAATACTACAATAAAAAAACCCAAAATGTAGAAAAATAAACAAAATGAGCAACAAAAACTAATAAATATTTACAAAATGACAAATAATGTGGAAATTTTTGAAAAAAAAAAATTACTAAAGAAGAAAACTACTATTGAAATTTGGTCCCAGCACTTTTAATTTTGCCTTTAAAAAAATGTTTAAATAAAATTAAAAAAACTAAAAGGAAAATGGTTGAATTTTTCTGAATATTTAAACTAAATCATCCATTCAGAACGCATCAGCGCTGACACTTAAAGAGTTAATAATCAGCTCCTGATCAGACTGATAATGATGCAATGGCCTCCAGGTGTAATAGAAGAGGGAAACATCTAAAACATGCAGGACACCGGCCCTCAAGGACCGCACTTTGACACCCCTGCTTTATAGGGTTACTGTGTACTGTATTCACCTCATACCATGTTCAGTTTTGCTTCCTACTCCTTTACTGAAACACCAACAGATCCAAAAATGCAGTGATGAATATGAAGAGGGAGCATCAGGTTCAATGCCACTAGTATGAAACCCATCCTGTCACGGTCTGTGTCAGTTCAGCTCAATTAAATAACTATCAGGCCTATCTGTTTACCCTGGATCCTTATAAGCACTTTTCCCCAGTCTGGAACAGCACCCAGACTGGAGGGAGGTATTATGTGTGGTCTGGTTTCTTTTATACTTTTGGTCATTTTTTATCTAATATAAATGAAACAATAGAACAAAGGTTGTGAAAATCCATATCGAAGGATTGGGAGACTTTCAGACAAAAGCCAACACAAATATTTCGAAGAAACAACACCATCATTAATGGGATGTTTGAAGAGGTAAAAAATAAGCTTTAGTTTATTTCCATGGTCAGATATGATGATAAAATACTAAGCTGGAAAATTGCTTTGCTATGTTTATCTCTCTGAAAGTTATTCTTGGAATCTAGTTCGCTGTTGTTTTATCAATCTATTCATTAATAAAAATAAATATACATTCTTTTAGTCTTTTTTTTTTTTTTTTGGACGACAGTATGAGAGCCAAAGTGAGAAGGGAGAGGATCATGTCAAGGGTATTTCAGTGGAAGGAAATGATGAAAAAAGGAATTACAAACAAAACCAACAAGTTCTTCCACTGCTTTTCCTGTTTTATTGAAAACATATTCTTGGATAATCTCTCATATCCTGCCTATTAAAGTAGGGTGCTGGAACTGCCACCAGAGAAACTACAGGCAATTGTTTCCAGTATAAAGTCATTACAAGCCATAATGAGTTTCAGACAAATGATTGTAATGTCCTTCTCTTTTCAAGTTGTCCTTCCCAGTCATCAGTGACTGACTTCAGAATTAACCATTATGCCCAATATACTAAAATCCAAAATGATCAGCATGATTTACTCTCCTGGATATAAAATTCAATAACTGGATCTAAACCATTTCACATTGCCAAAATGACAATATTATTGACAATATACTCTATGACCTCGGTTGACATTGCACAAAACCCTGCACTTGATTGTTTCTTTCTGTGGCATTGATCATGATTCATATGAAGCATGGCAAGGAGCTTTTCTGCTTCTAATTCAACTTTTGCCTGAAGCACCAGCTGCTGATGTTTATATGTTTACGTTGTCTTGCCATTTTACTTTTGTATCAGCTCCACAGATAATCAGCAGTATAAAACTTGTGGCAGCAAATGGTTTGCATGCCAGACACGTGTTGTGACTTCAATCATAAAGTGATCAAATAGAGTCTTTGCAACAAAAATGGACAATTGTGACTTATTTTATAATATCGACAATGCTCCTGTTCAGTCTACTTTCAGTCTCTCTTTCCCATACTCATAAGTTAAATAAATAAAAAATGTATCCAAGGGCTGCAAATGTCCCCCATTAATTAAGGCACAATGGATTGTGGGAGAATCGCTGCCTGTTCATACACACCAGCAAAGGGGAAACAGTCAGTATTAGATTGAATGTAATTACCTTGGTTAGACACATTAAGAACCATATGAGGAATTTTACTTCCCGTGCTTCCCTTCTCCAGACCAATAACGCCACTTTTCTGCTCTGTGAGAAAATGTTATACACCATTCTATAGCCTTGTTACGTTTAAGTACCTGTATGTTTGTGTCAGGATAATGGACCTTGGCATTGAGATGTATGAGGTGCATCTGATCCAAGTGGCTGAGCTAATGTGGAGATGGCTGATGGAGGCCGGTGTGAGAATAGGGCCTAGCTAGGTTTGTTAACGACATTATAGCAGAGATAAAAAAAAATAAACAGTCCCCCAACACAAGTAAGGGGTAATAATAAGCATAACCCCAATCAAAGTTAATGATGTTGTATAAAGCAACATTTATTGAGAGAGAGCGAGACAACAGCTGTGACAACAGCAGTATTTAGAGAAGAGATGGTAAATAAGATGTGGCACTTGGTGGCATTTATAGCTTGGCAAGCAGATAATAGTGAGAGCAGTTGTGATGCTGAAGGGTCAATAAGACTCCAGGGGATGCAGGGGAGAGACTGTAAATGATTTTAACTCCATAACATTGTTGCACATGCAAAGTTACTTTTCATTAACTGAAAGCCTTAAGCTGAACATTAACGTTCAAGGGCAACTAAATTAACAGATTATCATTCATATTTATACGGAACATTTACACCTCATTAAATTTAAACAGTGAAGCTTAGCTTATGGCAACATTTCCAAGTAATGTGTGCACTTTTTATTGATCATCTAGAAAGCCAGAATGTAGAGCTGAGAATAAGTAAAGAGATCTGGTTCTATTTTTTATTATTGTAGACTCACA
This sequence comes from Siphamia tubifer, assembly GCA_020466265.1. Taxonomy (NCBI): domain Eukaryota; kingdom Metazoa; phylum Chordata; class Actinopteri; order Kurtiformes; family Apogonidae; genus Siphamia; species Siphamia tubifer. The sequence goes on along the minus strand of CM035786.1, from coordinate 20,472,476 downwards.
GTCAGAAAATGTCTCCAAGAGGAAATCTCTCTGGCTTACTGCTTCCACCAGCTGAGCTACAGCACTTTGCACACTTTTTTTTGGATACACTATGAAAAGAATGACAAGTTATGGAGGTCATTTACACAGGTCAGAGTCATGTACTTCATCTGGCTGTTAGGGTGGATAGAGGTCAGATCATGTTTCCACCACATAGAACCACTTCAGACTCCATCTGGAACACACTTTTGTGCGCAGTCGTAGTCTAGTACTGACCAAACATACCACACCAGGAAGCTCTATACACTGCTAGAACAACTGGGGTGGCCTCTCTGCCAGACTGATATTGTATGCCTCACAGTGGCCTAAGGACGGGGAGGAGCAAGGGAGTTGACTTTGGCTGGAGATCACGTCAAAGATTTCTAAAAGGAAGTGGACCGTTGTGTTTCTCAGCTACACCTGGCATAGAACACAGGAGATGAAGCCACAGGCTAGCATTCTTGGCCCAAGCAATCGAAAAACAAACAAGTGACATTTAATATTTTACCGCTTGTTGGGCTGCCTCTTGCCATTGGGCAGAAGTGAGCATTTATTAAGGTGACTCATAAAGAGCCGCTCATAAACAGCTATTAGTAAGGGATTTTCTCCAGCTCGGATTCAGCTCGGGGCTTAGCAAGCTGTGAGACCAAATGATATGTGGCAAGAGCACAACTTTCCACCTATTACATCATTGGCCAGGCACTCTGTGATGACCCCTCTGACAGGATTGACAGAAATACCAAGGTCAAAAATAATATACCACCGTCGTACCACAGTCAACTCCTCTCAACCTTGTGTAAGTGTTTCTTCTTCAGTCCCAGAGATTGGGTCTGGGGGTCTAATTCCAAGGTCAGCCACAAAAATGGCTCTCCAGAAGAACAATTCAGCAATTTAATGTCAGCAGTTCACTTTTCCTCTTACTCCACAGTCTTCCGGGCATAGAAAAATGATGGGATTTTTTTTTTCATTTTATCTAAAGTCTGGAGTTCTCTTCCGACAGGTTGAATTGATTACAATTCTTAAATACTGTACCTCTCTAGCATATCCCATTACCTGTCAGTTTCTATTTTGATTTTTGGACAAGGAGGCATATTATTTTCCACTTTAATAGCATGATTTCTTGACAGTGACTGTCAGCAGCTTGGAACATGATTTTCACTTATACAGATTTGTTCTTGCTTCATTGGACAGAAGAGTAACAGGCAGTACCTATTTTGGAAATCTTTAGGATGTGGGTACAAAGTTGCACTGACACCAGGCATCTGAATCATAAACATGTAGTCTCCATAGGCTGAATTTTCAAGAATGAAATGATATGTTTTACTTGTTTTGGAGATGAGAAAAATGTAAAAACAAGCTTTATGATTTACATGGATCAGTGTGCATTTACTAACCTGCCAAAATAAAAACAAAAAGCAGCTTTCTTTTGACAAAGGATGTTTTCTATTAGCAGAAGTAACTACTTCCCCCATGGTTACTGTCATTTTACAATTTGTCCACCTAACTTTTATTCATTCATTATCCAATATCTGTACAAAAACCCCATCCAAATGCAGGAATTCATATTTCATCCGTCAGACATGCTGCTGCCTTGTTTAAATATTAAATGAGCAAAACATTTCAGCAATTGCAACTTGGAGCTTAAATACACTGTAAAAGAGGTAACTAGTGAAGTAGTAGGCATTCAGAGGAGAAGAACTACCACTGTATAAAACACATTTTTGATATAACCCAGTGTCATCCCAGTGTTCTGCACATGTTTATTTATTTAATTTCTCCTGGAACAATTCAGAGCTTTGAGGGAATATAGAATAAAGTTTGTTAGTGGATTGCTGACTCCAGAAAGAGTTCCCCTTCATTACAAGTAATCCAAGCAGAACCCGCCTGAGGGTGAAGATTTGTGCTCTAGGGATCTTCTCCAACTTTTCATTCCCCAACCAACATTGCTAATTAAAGGCCCTAGAACCTTTGTCCCAGCTCTAGTACTAGTTTTCTTCCATGCTAACACAGACTCCCAGTTTTGGTGGGTATTGGGGGGCACTGGAATACTATGGGGGCCAATGGAGCATACTGACTATGTCAAATAGTGGGTCACTGTTTTTACCCAACTGAGCTTTGCCTCTTTATCAGCCCCCAACATCAGGGTCTGCTGGTCACACAAATTAAGGGGCAATTAAAGCACTGAAACAGCAGAAAGATCAAAGTACACTTCTGCAGGAGAAGCCACTCCACAGAGTTAAGCAGTTATATAAAGCAGCAATACTCCAGCTTAATAGGAACCTCACCAGTGAGAAGACATTATATTGTTCTCTATTATTTCCCAGTGATACAAAGAGAGGATTATTTTAAACCCAGTTACTGTTTAACTACTCAAGCAAACTGTTATTCTTTGACAGAATATAGACACATGAAATACCTTTTATTGATGCAAAGTATAGTTTACTTCATTGGGGGGATATCTCAATACTGCAGCCTGTCAAAGATGAGTGATTAAAAGGAGAAAAGGTTGGATGGAATCGAGTCTGCAGAGAAATTTCAACAGCTTAGAGCCATCATTGAGATTCCTGTAGCCCTGCAAATTTCCGTCACCATGACACAGAATTGGGAAAAAAGGAACAACAATGTCTTTCATCATCTGTGACTTTTGTTTCAATGCTTTCTGCAGAGCAGTAACTCTGTGCCAATCTCAGACCAGTCAAACAATTTCTCCAATGAAATGGGCTTCATGGATTAAAATGTAATTTGCTACAGTTAATGAAAATGCATTTTGTCTAAACACAGGAGTGCTTATTGAGTTGGGGTTTGGGAGGTGGGGGCTGGTTTTAAACAATGAGAACCAACAGGTCTTTTGTAGTGAGGCTGTCTGATGTTTGCAGATTGGCCTTGCTGCTCTTGGGAGAAATGAGATAGCGCTGGCTAATTTAATTTCGATATGCGTGTAACAGTATCTGCCTGAGTGCATGCTGCCTTGTTTACTGTGTTTGCAAAGATGCACTCAGGAGTGTGTGTGTGTGTGCGTTTGTGCTCTTACATGTGTGAATTCTTGCATGTGTGTGTGTGTGTGTGTATGCTGCTATTACTGTGGCTGTTCAATGCAGTTAATTAGTGGCTCATTATAAACATTACTAGCCTTTAAATTCATGATTCATCCTCACTGTGAGAGTGAGTATCGATGTATGGTGCTTTCTGAGATGCAGCAATTTGTTAGACAGGCACAACTGTCTTGTTAAAATGGGACATATGTACATTTTTCACCATATGTTACTCAGAAATATGCCAAAACCGTCCTGTGACTTGTGTCTGTGATATTCAGAGCGCATATGCTTGATATGGTCTGCCTCACTCAGCAGAATCACCCCAGGAAAAAGTGTATCCCTGGAGAATTAGTTTATATATAGAAATCTGTGCTTTTCTCTGCCCATGAGGGGGTGAATATGGTCTTATTAGAGTGTTTTTAAGTGTTTGGGGTGGGCTTTACAAAAAACAACCAGCATACCGAGATTCATTTGTACACAGTGTACACTCATTATGGTTGCATAGACATGTGGGAACAATGCAACAAGTTAGGGGTCCACCGAGAGGCTGTGTGAGTCTGTGTGCTTGTATTGTGGGGTTTTGACGAGAATGTTGTTGGAGCTGTCAGAAAATCTTCTTGCATGTGCAAATGTGCTTGTGCCAGTTAAGAAGAAACTTGTGGCATGTCTTGTCTTCTGGGTGCAGAGAAAATTTACTTCACAGTAGGAAGGAATGTTTTCTCAAAGACTTCCCAATAATTTGTGTTATGGAAAAAATGACCGTGTAAAACTCCTTTGTACTATATCTTTAGACCATAGCACTCACTTTTATAGTCAATTGACGTGCTAGCTGGGTAGAATGAGTAGGCAGGAGTGAATGAAGTTACAAAGAGTAGCTGTAAGCTACACTCATGATGTCACATTCAATTACACATTTTGGTGTGCCTTTTTTTTTTTGGCTAAGTCTTTCATATTTAGCACAAATGGATATATAATTAGATTAGTTTATTTCAACTTTGAAATACAATTAACTATTGTATTGGGAACTATGTTTAGAGACCTGTATAACAGCCGTTTAGCTAGCCATGGAAATAATAAGGAAATTTGTTATTTGGCTAGTGCAATCCTGTAACCTCCTGGTGATACTTTATTGATTGGGACTTAACAGCGACTCTGTGCCTTGGACATAAATTAACACTTGCTGATGTGCAAACTCAATCCTCCATTAGGAAGGGCTTGGCACGTGCTAAGTAATGATAGATCCTCTGAAGCCATCTTGAAAGTCATAATACCAGACACCAGCATATTAAATATTCAAGTGGCAAAGGGGGGGATGAAAGGTTTCTAAGTGTTACCACTTTGGTCTCATGGCAGTATTGACTTATTGCTTGCTTAATGCTCAAACCTGCTCAGTGTTTGACAACGTCAGTGCACAGGGAAAATCTGATAAGCTGGCCACTCAGTGCAAGAAATATAATCTTCTCTCTACATTTGGCTCCCATTAAAATTTGAGCAGGGCAATCAATAAGAAAAACAGATGTGTGAATTAAGTTATAAACAGCACTGGCATACTCACTGTACACAGTCATGCCGTCGTAACACTCAGACTCCTTTTGATCTGAACCCAGTGTGGTGTCTGACCACCATGGTATGGGCAGGGAGGTGGAGTTCACTGCCGGTGGTAAGTCTTGTGTATGCTAAGGGATGCTGACACAAAAAGGACTGTCTGGGAGCAGGGCTTAAAATAAAGTGGTTAATAAAGACTTCTGAGGTGAGGGATCATAAGGTTGAACTGGAAGAAAGGTGTTGTGGAAGTATACTGCCCCTCGGGACAGAGTTGGCACTTGGGTTTACATGGCAAGACCAAATAGCTGCTTGTTAAAGGGAAGCGAGGGCGTCACAGAAAGCAACAGGATCCACACATATGCACCTAACCCCCACCCTAACATTACATTGGCATCACAGGCCTATCCATCTCCCTGACAGGTCAGTGGCGTCAAGTGCCAAGGGGTGTGACATTGCTGACACTGGAGTGTGCCCTACACACACACACATGCATTACTGGTGCCTCAAGATACCCCCCTCAACCCCAAGTCACATCTGGAGGGGGGAAGAACCTGATCTGTGTCCGCAGCTTGGGGGGTCATAGCAGGAAGGACGAGTGGGGGCCCTTTCACTTAAACTGATCCCTCCCATGCAACTCTGTGGCACTTACATATGAGGTCAAGATCGTAAAATGTCAGAATGTACAGTTGCTGGGGTTGCAGGGGATCTGTGGGGCCCCTGATTGCATGGTTGGGGGTGGGGTATGTGGGAGTTCGGACCTATTTGTATCATTGGTGTGCTGACATGTTTGGGTGTTTGTGTGCATGCTTTTACTGAATATGTCCCAGCTTGTCCTATAATGTGGCAGCAGATTTACAAGAAAGGTGACCCCAGTTTTCTGACAGAATGAATACAACCTGTCTACTCTCTGTTCTCTCTGGAAAGAATACTCGCAATTCTCATTCTGAGAATTTATGTAAATGTTTATGTGCGTGGGTGGTGGTGAAAGCAGGAGGTTCTGGGGCAGCTGAGACATTGCCCAGTCTCAGCTGACCATATCTGCCTCATTCATCCTTGTCATGTGGATGGCGTTGCATGCATGTGTGACTGTTTGACTTTTCTCTGTAATGAAAATTCCACATGTGGCACATCAAACATGGTTGACATTAGCTGTCTTCACTGCTCACTGCTCATCCTGTACTGAAAGGCCACTCAGATTGCACACTCACAAACACACGCACAGACACAAACAAAGACCCTAGAGGGGAAAAAAAAACGACAAATGTTTCTCCACTCACTCCTCTCAGGGGAGATACAGTGACAGGCTGAACTGTTTAAGCCAGCACTTTCAAACCTATATGAAACAATGGGAACTTTTCATAGCACTTCTGTCTCTAAGCCATTAAATCCCACCAGAAAACATTTCTAAAGCCGTTTTATACAATTGTCCCACAGATGTAAAAAGTCATCCTAAACAAACGCTGTTTTATTCACAAAAGGTTGACTTTCAAAGACACAAGCAAATTGCATGATTAAAAAAAAACCAAAACAAACAACAAAACCCCCCCCAAAAAAATCATCCAAACACCTATTCAAAAAAGATTTCAGAGATGTCAGAATGTGTTTGTCGATATTCCTTTGTTAATGGGTAATCAATCTGGCGGTAAGAGGATCACTTCTCTGAGACACATTCCATTGAGCTGCAAATCGACCACTGCAAATAACCAAGAGGTGCATGTTAAAAAATGTCTTGTCATTGAATAGTGAGTGAATGTTTTTTTTTTTCACACAATGCAAGCCACAATTCTGCAGAGCAGCACAGAAAATTGTCTTGTGTTTTGGTATCCTGTCTTGCCTCTCCCTCTCCCTCTCCCTTTGCACTCACTCTCTCTTTGTATGGCATTGGCAGAGGATGGTGACGATGGAAAGGGATGGATCTTTAATAGATTTGTCTCGGGCAGCACAAAGGGAGGAGGAATCGTTGTTAACATTATAACGTATCGATCGCTTCGACTCCATTTCCCAAGGCCCTGTCAGACAGGAGCCATTACTCACAGCAGTCAACCCACCACCGCCACATCACCCCCCACCCCCCCCACCCCCACCCCCCTTTCCCTCATGAGTGTCTGTGACAATGCCTGTCTGCACTGTTTCACTATGCTCATGTCTTATGTCACCTTTAACCCTTCTTGTGACCAGATTCTTTGTTTTTTGTTTTTTTAATCTTCTGCCCATTAATTTCTTAGATACTACATGACAAAATGACTCCTGCTTGATATGATGTCGGGCCAAGTTTAAACTATCTGTATTTTCTTTTCATTCTGTTTTGTTTTAGATGTGTACCCTTGCCAATAGAGTGACTCAACACGCTATGAGGATGAAATTCAACAAAACTTACATCACTCTCTAAGGCTCTCATTTTTGTTCTGTTGCTGTTCTATGTCTTTTGACCAAAGCCTTTATGAACAATGCAGACACGGAGCAGAGGTCGCTCTGGACAGGATGCTGCAGAGGTTTGGGTACGTTTATTTGTGAGTTGCATTGCTTTGTTCTGTCACCAACACCACTCCACATCTTCATTCACTCTAACTTGCTTGAGTACAATTGCTTTCTTGCTTGTTTGTTGAGTCAGGAGGGCCTTGTTCAGACACGTGTCATGAAAAATCCAAAACCAACTAGCCAGCTGTGCATCTGTGCAAACCTTACATTAGAATGCATCACCAGATGTGTCTTGAGCGATCACGTCTGATTAGATCTGACTTCCTTGCTCAATATGCAAAAAAACAATCTCATCTATAGCCTAAAACATAGTGTTCACTTCAAGTTGAACTGATTTTGTAATATATCTTTCCAAACTTCAACTACTGTGCTGCTCGAAGGCCGCTTGTGGCAGTTTTTAAGACGAAGTGCTTCATGCTTTCTTATTGCTACACTGTAAACCCAAATAAGTTAGCAGAACTCAAAAAATGTAAGGCAATCAATTGCCTCAATGATTTTAAGTTGATATAACTTAAAAAAATACAAGTTTCCAGAACTTAAAATGTAGATGCTTATTAATGTATACTTAAATTAAAACCTTACTTTATCACTTAGTATTCTACCGTTCTGTTAGTCCTACTGGGAGATTAAGTCAGGGTGCAGTGTCTTTGCCCATGGACACTTGGACAGACTGTGCCGGGATGCAAACTGCCAACTCTTCAGTCATTGGACGACCCACTCTACCAACTGAACCACAGCCGCCCCTGAATAAAATTACTGTGTTTTGTGATTGTAATTTTTTTGGTGTGATAGATATTGGTGGTTATTTGGAATGCTCTGAAATTGTATTTCAGCATCTAATACATCAGTTAAGTTTATTTTTTTTCCCCCCAATCATCCTTACTTGAAACAATAGAAAAAAACTAAGAATATTCTCAGCATTAAGTTTTACCTCATCTATGTTTTTAAGTTATGTTCACTTATATCCACAATAGTTAAGTGGTGGTGGTGGTTAATAAAAAATATTAGTTTGTTAGTAGTACTATTTTTGAAACTTTGAGTAGTCACAACTGAATATATTGAATTATTCTGAACATACGGGTTTACAGTGTAGAGCTATTACCATCAATCAATTAATCAATCAGTCAATCAATAAGCATTAAACAGTCATAAAGTAACTCTTCTAAATCTTCTCAATCACTCTCTTACATTTTGCTAATGTCTTAAAACCTCCTTATGAACTTTCACAGGGTAATGCTAACTGTGAATACTGTATTTACTCACATCAAAAGCAGAGTGCCATTCAAGTATGCTCAGGCAGTACAGCACATATCAAACACTCATAACACGTCTTTCAAAACTTTGTGAAAATGCCACTTTAATATTATATTTTTGGTGCAATAAGCAGATTACATCAGCTCAGCAGGCAATCTTTCAACCTATCCGAGGGTGGATACCTGGTTAGACTGCAAAGACAGAGTGGACAGATGCTTTGAAGGCCGTCTGTGAATGCATCCTGAACATGTTCAGACCAGTCATTTGATCTATCCATATGAGGTTGGATTTGTCAAGATGGATGTGAATGGCAGGTCTGAAAGCAAAGTAAGTTCCTAATATGAAAGGTAAGTTTACCCTAACCTTTACCTTAACCCAAACGGAAAGTGATCTGCATAGTATGTCTTTAACTTGTTTCAAGACGCTAACTTTGTCTCCAGATAATAATTTATTTATAATACTCATTTGTATTGGAATATGTGAAGCAGGAAGGCAGAATTGTTGCCTGGTGTTGAGTTATGCTCCAGGGTAATATTTTGTGACAATAGTGCAAAGACTACACAGAATTTTTTAGGGAGGTGGTCAGATTATATAGTGCACATACAAATTGTTCTAAGGTTCTTACAGTACCCTGCATGTGGTTAAGTTTGAATTAAAAGAAAGTTGAAAAATAATGGCCTAGTATTAAAACAAGACCTAAATTTGATCTAATCTAATCTATCTAATATAACCAAGAGTTTAATTAGCTGAAACACAAACACACAGTTACAAGGATGTTTATGATATAAACCATTAGTAGTTGTCCTGTAATGTATTTGTCTTTAGTTGGATTTTGTTACTTCTAATTTTACCTTCAAAAAGGTCAAACATTTCAGTCGCTAGGTAAATTGGTAATAATTGTTTTTTATTGTTTGGTACTGGAGGTCTGGTGGTGTAGGTGATGATGGTAATGGTGGAGGGATTGGTGGTCCATAGATTCAACGAGTTTCACACTCCTTTATTTGTAGTTGGTTTAATTTTACATGCTTTTTACAGTTTCTATATTGTTTTTCATAATTCCCTTTTTCTTTATATAGTTTGATTATTTTGGGTGACTCACGAAGTAGAGTGAATGCCCTGGCCTTATTGGTTCTTTTCCCCTCTGGCAACCTAGCCATCCTGTAGCACCTCTTTTCCTAACTAGTGAATTATAGCATGTGTTTTTGGAGGTGAAATCCTACCTATTTGGTACCTTGTTACATTACATATTACATTTATAATATGATGACATTCCACATTTTCAACAACATTTAAAGTCTTCAGATGTTACAGATAAAAGATGCAAGAGATTATATGTCTCTTTGGACAGAGTTGGAAGAAGTCTTTTTTTCTATGCTGTAGTTTCTATGCTCCACAGATCTGGAACAAACTCCCAGAGAACAGTAGGTCTGCTGCAACTGTCACTGTTTTTAAATAACAGCTGAAGACTTTTTTGTTCAATGCTGCCTACTGCTAATATCATTTCTTAATTATTCTACACTGCACTGTAACTTGTTGTTTTAATTTTCATATTTAAATAAACATCTTTTAAATTCTTATTATTTAATTTTGTACCCCCTTTTTCAATTAAATTGTATCTTAATGCTTTTAATGTTTTATGTAAAGCACTTTGAATTACCCGGCTGTTGAAATGTGCTATACAAATAAACTTGCCTTGCTTAGTATCCATAGTGTTTTTATATTGTACAACTATTCTACATATTTTAAAACAGGTAAATGATCCTAAAATGGAGACGCACATGTTCAGTTAATGGATTCTTAACATCAAACCTGAACTACAGTTCACTTTAGTGCCACCACTACCATTTTGCATAATAATGAAGTGCATGTGGAGCACCAACTGCTGGAGGGGCCACAAAAATAGTTTAATTGTCATATTCATAGTAATTCCTTCTTAAAATATATGATGCACCAATACTCCTATTGCTGGGAATATAATGGGTAATTCACATGTACATGAAGTTGAATTTTATATATAACGAAAAGGACTGGAATGTGTTCAGTTTGAAGTCCCTTTTTTTTCCTTTTATTGACTACTTTATATATTTTTTTGGGAGCGGGGAATTGCAAAGAGAATGTGTTTAATGTCTATGGCATCCACATGGACAACAGTAGCCTTTTGTTGTCAGATAGAGAGGTCATCAAACTAGAGATTATTAGTGAAACAAGAATACAAAGCCTATCTCAGTGTATCTCATTACCAAGTTATAACAAAAAGTTACAATATTCACTTAGAATTTTTCAGTCTACTGTACCTTGCTGTGGTGGGAGAAAAGTGAATAAAGCCTTCATAAAATAATTGCCACCATGGGGAACTACACCATTTATAGTATAGTTGGGCTTTTTTTTTTTTTTTTTTGAGTGGAATCCAACAAACAGACATCAGAGTAGTAGAAAAAGACAGACTTGTCTTTCAGGACCACAGATGGCTCTCAGCTGTAAGGGCTGTATAGGATGGAACTGACAGGCTTGAAACGTCCGAAGACAATCTGCTTCAGAGGGACTGTCCAAACCAATATCCAGTGCAATGGATCTTCAGGGATGTTAATGAGTTGTGACTGTTACCGGGCTACAGGCCTGACCTTGTTTAAAAGCCAAGTCATGTGCATGTGTGTATTAATGTAAGTTAGTGTGTGTTAGCCATGTACCATAAAGTGGGAACATTCTTTGCTTGAAGACAATATCATTCTGTTTTATGTACATCACAGAATCAAACATGTAAGGTCCCAGATTATTATGCCATGACTGCCATTGCATTAAAAAACTAAAATAATGTTAGAAATAAATCATTCAAATCAAAATAAATAAATAAAAAATAACAACATCCAGCCCCCAGTGGTGGATCCATCATAAAGGGTGAATCCAATTGCCCCGGCCTTCTCTGTTCCTTCCCATTTGATGACCTGCTGAAGATTGATGAATAGAGCATACGGAGGTCAGGGAAGATACCTCTTTTGCCATATCATGGTGGTAAAAACTTGTCGATGATCTTCAGACTGAAATCTGTCTTCTTTTTCCTGACGATACCCCCTTGTTGAATGATGGTATGGAAAATGGAGAGTGAAGCCTGATACTTAAATATCAATTTCCCGGATGGTCACGCATCACCTACAGGTTATCTGTCTCCCGTGTTATTCTTCTGAGATTTGATTTAGTCCAGACACTTTAATATCACACACCAGGGAATCTTACTTTTGACTGTCTCTTTGGGTTATGGAGTTGTTTTTACTTTTTTTTTTTCCATCTAAAACTTGACTCTAAGACTTCATTGTTTTTCCTAATAACACACTCACTGTTAATTGACTCATTAGTGACATGCTTTGACAGTGAAAAGAAATTGCCAGCTGGGTTTAGGATGTCAGTTGCTATGTAGCGTACAGTTTCAGTTCGGTCCTTCCAGTTTAATAAGGTAATGTTCTGTCGAAGTTCTGTCCCATTGTCATTGTGTTCTAGATCATAGAGTACCGCGACTTTCTTCTGGTTGAGCGCTCCGAGCATACATCAGGTCTCAGTTGGCCTCAATTCAAGTCTTTTGTTAGCTTTTCAAGCTAAATGTGTATTTCCTGCATATTTGTTGTAGCTATAGTCTTTGTATGATGTAAGTTGCATAACAGCAAATGTATGCAACTTGTATTCCAAACATATGTGCATCTCTTTGAGCAGGTAACCAAAGTAAAAGTTGAAAATTTACCAACCACTACCCACATCCCTATTTTGAGATAATGAAAGGCAATGGAAAAAGAAGACACTTTGCCTGCTTCTGTGAAAGCACCCACTCTCCCTGGACATCCAACTTTTTAAATAGAGTGTGAGGGCCACAAATGATGGGCACAAAAGACTGAATGAGTGACTGCACAGCAAGGTTAGGGACTGACTGCAGGATGGTCGACTGAACAAATCACTGAACACACATAAAAAGAGAATGCTGGCACTCTCAGATGGCATACAATAACTGGGACCTAATAAAATCAGCATGGAGTCAATGGTCCCAAGAAACAGCTGATTTAAATAAGCATGACACTAATTTTTCCATGACTATTTGCTGTCTCAATAATTCAAGAAAGAATAATGTTTGAATATTTAATCATGATTATAATCCATTTATGATGATGTAGACGTACTGTGCCTCATTCATTTCTTATAGTAACAATTCTTGCTGTGTTATCAGACTAAATGCAAAGTGAATGTCTCATGTTGCACAAGTACGAGTCAATGCAAAGGCACTAGAACATGTAGATTTAAACTAGATAATGCAAAAAGACACTAAGAGATACTGTATCTGTATGACTTGGGTGAAGGAGTAATGTGAAAATAACACAAGGGTAAATAAAATCAATGAAATACAGCATGTCAGTCAACCAATCAAATGGTATTTATGTAGCACCAAATCATGACAAAAGGACAAAAAACTGAACTGTAAGTGCGATGGGACAAAATGTACTATATCAACTGCTTGAGTTCACCTGGTGCTTACACTACGACCCAATGTCTGTAGTGTACACACACTAAAAACTATAAAACCACTGATTGAAAGGTGAGTTAAACCTTGAGAGTTCTGAAAATAAGCTAGCTAATTGCAGCTAACTGTTGTGCTGTGAACCAAGTTACCTATTGTACTCACACACAAAGCTAATAGTTGTCTTAAAAATATCCACTTGCTCCAACTGTAGCGTCCAACACACAGAGAGAGACAGAGAGAGAGAGACAGAGAGAGAGAGACAGAGAGAGAGAGAGACAGACAGAGAGACAGAGAGACAGACAGACAGACAGACAGACAGACAGACAGACAGACAGACAGACAGACAGACAGACAGACAGACAGACAGACAGACAGACAGACAGACAGACAGACAGACAGACAGACAGACAGACAGACAGACAGACAGACAGACAGATAGACAGACAGACAGATAGATAGATAGATAGATAGATAGATAGATAGATAGATAGATAGATAGATAGATAGATAGATAGATAGATAGATAGATAGATAGATAGATAGATAGATAGATAGCCCGCTACCAACTGAGCCACAGCCGCCCCAAACAAATGTTTCTCATTCACCACATAATGACTGAGAATACTCATTTCACAATTGTACTTTCCTTTCCCTCAGACTGAGATAGGGAGATACCATTACATGCTGATTGAAAACCCTTCTACACTCATTAAGTTGGTTGAGGGCAATATAGAATGCTCCTGGCTGAGGTCCCCTGTATAGCAGACGATTGGCCCCAGGGCACAAGATAGGATGGACAGAAAAATGGTAGGTGGAGCTGGGGAGAAAAAAAACAGAATTAGAAAGTGAAAGACTTCAGAGGAATGTTTTAAGCTCAGAAAGAACAAAAAAGGTAAAGGTCCAGGTCCAGGGGTATAAGCTAATTAATTAAGCTAATATCAGGGTTGATACTCTGAATAGGCTATATATGGTAATTAACCCATTCAGCTTGATGTATAATGATGTTATATACTGAATATCATTTTTATTAATGGAAAAAATATTAATAATGTATAATTTACATGCAATAGAAGTCTGCTCATCTTTTAATTGTCTGCTTTTTGTACCATCTGAGCACACAAAACCAAGTTGAAAATGATAATATTAGGCAGGGGCCTGCGTGTGAGGAGTTCAGGGGCACTGCTACTTTCATAACATTCAATGTCATTTCAATCTGTCAGAGAACGGTGGGGATACAGCCAAATATGAAATCACTTGCACTAGCATGAAAATCCAAATAAAATGTTTGCAACCATGCTTTCAACATCTGATTCCCAACTTCTATGCTAAATGAAATGTTCACAACTTCTAGACGTCCTCCTCTGCTCTATGGTCCGCCTACAAAAGCTCGGCCCCATTCATTTGTCATGTCATCACCTGCACCCAAGGGTGAGTTTAAGAAAACTTTTCTTGTTTTATCTTTTGAATTCAACCTATGATGGCTACTTGTTACAGACATCATATAAACAGTGTATTTAATTAACATAAGTGTCATACTGATAATCCCAGTGCATGAAACAAGTGTCCACATCTTACGTGCACAGCGTGTACATATTTCTAACTTGAAAAATGGCTAACCCATAAGTGTTATCTGTGTCTTTTTGTGGGCTGGTTGGATATGAAACTGAAACTGAAAAATGGTCCCAGAACACCACTGATGACAAGCATCACTTTAAATAAAAAATAGTTATTTTTTCCCTCCAGGGAGGTGAGCAACACAGATATGTGATATGTTTTCTTTTATGATAAAGTATGCTTTAAGAAAATAATAATAAACTATAATTGATATTTTTCCGCTTAAATTACAGGTCAAAAGTCAGGATAAGATGGATCTCTTCTCTTTCAAGAGCGGATTTTGAGTTTTCCTTCTGTATTGAAATTTAACCTTCAACTTATACTTTTTTTTCAAGGTGATTTATCAAACTTTCTTGTATGTATGTAAGCAATCTGGCTCTGTCTTCCTCTTCTTTTTTTAGAAGCATCAGCCAAGCTGAATCGGTCACAGTCATATATTGACCAAGCCATTTTCTCAGCCTCTCTTTTGTCCCCTATCTTTGTCCTGCCTAGATTGCTTCAAAAATCAAACACTGAGTAGCTTCGTCTTTTAGTCTGCCTATTCCATTATGTCAACTTCACTTCCTCTCCATCACTTATCTTCATATGCTCTGATTCTTCTGTATGGTCAACATCTTTCTTTGACCTCCTGTCTTTTTTTTTTTTTTTTTTGGCATTCCACATTCAGTCTCCTCTCCTTTGTCAAGTTCCCACCATCACTGTTCTTTTAGAGGAAGCTGGAGCTGTCCTTGGAGGGGGTCAAGAAACTAATTTGTTGTTTGATTTCGAAGCTAGCCCAGCCCAGTCAGTGGCCCCGACCCTGCGTGAGCCATGGTGAATTTTAATCATGTTTGCAGCCGAGGTTAGGTAATAGCGAGGTTTGGGTTGGACTTGCAGTGTGCATGCTGGAGACGTCCATAGTACCTGAAGGACAGTCACTGACAACCCTCACTTGCTACATTGCCAGACATGGCTATATTGCTGGGAATATCATTTTGGTATGTGTGTGGGAAGGTGCTGAATTGTATCCAGGCGAATGTTGTGGTGACACGGGGACGGAAAAAATATGGACAGCATATATTTTCAGTGTATAATGACATATCATGCAACAAGACCTCACATACAGTCCTAGCTGACACTTGAGATTGAGTACAGATGTCACTCTACATGTGCTAAAAAACAGAGTGACAGAGAAAGGGATGAACAGATTTCCATATTAGTGGGTGTTAGTGCTTTACTCAATAGTTGGGGGGGGGTTTGAGTGAATAGAAGAAACCTGCATTATTATGATGTTTGCACATTTACACAGGTTTATGGATATTAACCAAGTAGGTATTTGTAAATTAATGTGCTGATTTAATCGGAAAGGAGCATCTTCCCTTGAACAGAGGGAGAACCGTTTACTTTTGTCTCGTACTGTATAAACTAGTGTCATTGAGAAGAACCTTTAGTCTCTGCATTTGTACTGAACTGAAAAGTGTTTATGAAATTGCAGAAAAGAAAACAAAAGACGCTTATTGAGTAGACAACTTTCAATTAAGTTTCAGCTTTTTGAAAAGATATGGTTCAAAATGTGAATTTATTATCATATCCAGAAACATTACCAATTCCAAATTAACTGTATCATTGTGTTAGATGAAAATGTTACTTTTCAGCTTCATTGGTTCTGAAAAATATATTCACCTGAGTAACGGAAGGATTACTAATATATACCCAAAGACTACAGCAACAAAACATGTAAGGTTTGATCTCTGTTTCTAACACACAATATACGTCTGCCCCCATTATAAAAATAATACCTTTCAAAATTTAGAAGATAATTTTCGAATGAGGACACGTGTCACTGCGTCATGTATCATAGAACTAGAGTCAAAATTTTTGAGGCAGACATTGTTGCATCAGTCTGTTCATGTACAGCAGTCCTCTCCTTTCTTATGTCACAGCAGCTCTGATCTTTATCTGCAGAATGTAAGTAGTTTATTAATTCAACTTAACATTATTTATAAAGCACTTGAAGAACAGCCACTACTGGAAGCAATGTGTTGTACATCAATCAATGTCGATGTCCAGCAATGTTGACTCCCCCTCTGTGGGGTTAAAAAATGAGAACAAAATGCAGGCAGACAAATTAGAAAAAATAAATAAATAAATAAATAAAATCTATTTGTTACCTACTTTCCTATCTGCTCATTTTTTGTTGTTGTTTTTTTTGTTGTTGTTCTGTTTTTTGTTTTTTTTTTGTATATATATATATATATATATATATATATATATATATATATATATATATATATATATATATATGTTTAGTACTTAATTTATTATTATTATTTTTATTATTATCATCATTTTTGTACTATGCACTCTATTGCTATAAGATGAATTCAGGTTACAGGGGAAGTGAAGAAGGGGTAGGATTAATTAAGCGTATGCTTCATTCTACTCCTTTTCGGACATGTCATTGTGTATTCTTATTCTTATTCTTATTATTGTTGTTGTATTGATTATTGTTGCAAACTACATGAGCTATAGTGGTGAATCAATGTTTAAGATACCAGTGTTTCCATGTTGACTATAGAGCAGTGGTTCTTAACCTGGGTTCGATCGAACCCGAGGGGTTCAGTGAGTCGGTCTCAGGGGTTCGGTGGAGCCTCCGCCGCAGAGGTCCACCCCTCAGTCTAGTCTGCAGTTAGTGGGCACAGTCATTGAAAGCGTCCTGCTCTGGGATTTCCTATCGGTCCGCTTTGAGGTTGCTGGTTTATGCAGCAGAGTGAGACCTCCCTATCAGACCGCTTAGAGAGGGCTGTATATGTGTCTGGTGAGACTCCCTACTGGTCCGCTTTGAGAGCGCTGGATAAGCAGCAGAGTGAGACCTCCTTCTCAGTTGGGACCACACACCGGAATTAGCCCGTTATCTCCCAAGCGCCGATTCAGGCAAATAAGCTCCTGCGGCCGGTGATCTAAAGGGTCGATTGCAGTATGGACACATGACGTGGCGGCAGGGAACTGGTACTTTTACCCATTTTGTGCACCAGTAAAAAAAAAATCATATTTTATTTTTTACTAAAGAAGGGTTCGGTGAATGAGCATATGAAACTGGTGAGGTTTGGTGCCTCCAACAAGGTTAAGAACCACTGCTATGGAGCCTCTGAATATCCAAATGGGTCATATGTGATGACCATTAAAATATGACAAACAACAATTTACCTCAATCATTTCCTTGTATTGATAGGTTTAGTGGACCAACAGGTATGAGACATTGTAGACCAGCAGATAGTTTTGGTCAATGGTAGATATTTGGGCTGTTATGGGTTGAAGATCAAAAACACAAGAGAGAGAGGGGGGGGGGGCAGTCTTCAGCAGCTGCCTCACAAGGAGAATGTGATGTTTGATCTCGGTGTTTGCACGCTGTCTCTGTCGATTCTTTCCAGGTACTTGAACCAATACTGTGTATGCTCAATAGTCAGTTAAAGTTACCTGTAGAAGTGAATGATTGCTTGGTCTGTATATATAAGGCCTGCAGTGAACTGGTAACATGTCCAGAGTGTACCTTCCATTCACCAGCTGCAAACCTTCAGATGATTTAGAAACTGTATGAATGAAAGTTGAAGGCAGAGTATTGCTAAGTCCAAACAGAGTGTGAAGTCAGATTGAAACTTCAAGGTTCTCAGGATAGGGATTTTCACAGCAGGAGGATCCAGGATGATCCACTCCCAGGTGATTTGATTGCAGAGGTGAGTAAGGTGGGAGATGAAGGAGGAGGTAGCTTGTGGCAAGAAGCTCCACCCTGCCCTGAGAAGCTGCCAAGACAACCACCAATACAAGGAGTAGGGAAACACAAGGGGCGGAGCGGAACATAAAAACACAAAAATCTGTGCTCATCACTGAGGCCTAGTAAACCTTGGTGCCAAATTTAAAGAAATTCTGTCAAGCCATTCCTGAAATATCTCTTTTTTTACATGTCGTGGTGACCAACTGACCAACAGATGAACTGACAGACACTTTTTTTTATATAGATACATGAGCAATCCTAGGCTATTTTTGTGGTCTAAGTTACAGACTGTGTGAGAAACACCTTTAACTACGGACAATGTAAAAGCTATGAGATGACATTCCATAGAACACAATATTCTAGCTAACTCTAGTGTTGAGGCTGAAACCTGAAACTGCTGCTTTTAGAGTGACAAGGCAGGATCCAATAGCGTAAAAAATAAAATAAAAAAAGTCGATCCTGAAATGTGTCAAACATAAAGGGTATGAAACGCCATTGCCACAAGCATAAATGTGAGAAGTTAAGTTATGTATAAAGCAATTTCTGAAAACAAGGGAGTTCTTAGTCCTCATTTACACAACATACTCCTTGTACCTGCAATGTGAATATCAAAGCAACACTGAAGAAAGTTTGCAGTAGGGAGAAACCTAATGGATGAAAGGGCAATGCTTGTACTCTCTCTAAGGTGAGGTACACACTTATATTAATCAGGCTGATTTTGTCCTGATTTTGTCCTTTTATGACCAAGGACGGCAAACACCAGATCATTTTATAAGACGATCCTGTCATCTGAGGTGTGTTAAGAGTGAATTTGTCTTGATTATTGGGTCGGGTCAGGGCCGACAATTGTAAATATTCAGCGAAAAATGTCTTGCCTTTTCCCTTTCCCCACTAATCAATCCATATTGTTTAGTTCCTCTTTACATTTTGGATATTTTCATTGTAACATAATGTTCTCAGTTTCATTACTTCCTCCCACTCCCTTTCGAATGTGTTATAGAATTGACAAATCTGACTTCTGTGTCATTTATTTATTTATTTGTTTCTGTGTTTGTTTTTCTTCCTTGGTTGTGTTTGTTTTTCTTTACACTGTGACACAATCGAAACTAGATTTGAGAACGCAGACCTCTGCAAATCAGCACAAGTCTGCCAAGCTTTGGATCTGGATGTTGGTAACTTATTTGTAATCTAATGTTCGATTTATTGTATTGGTCATTAGCAATCCCTTAGAGGGTTTGACAAAAATTCAATGAAATCCTCAGGCCTGTTTTTGAGATTCTGTTTTGTTTATTATAAATTGTGTATGAACAAACCATTAACAAATAGATATTAAATCGTTAATACATAGTGAATTGTGTATTAAGTGTATAAATTGTGATCCAAATATGTGTTGCTCAATTACTGGGTGGATGTAAACAAACCATCATTATCATTAAATGTCCTGACAATTATTTTCATTGACATTTTTTTCCACTTCTTTCTTCACTATCAACCTGCATTTTACTCATATCTTCCTCTTTTTTTTCCATCCATCCATGTCTTCTTCATTTTTGTTCGACCATCTTTAGTCATGCGGGATTGCTGTTCTTGGAGGACCAGATTTTAGAATTATTGTGTGTGGTGGAACGTGTTGACATTATCGGAACACACACACACACTGTATAATCAAAACTGTTCAATGCCTGATTTTATGTCTTTGTGTGTGAGGTCTGTAACAGATAAAAAATAGTTTATGATTTGGAAAATCCTTAGGTGTGTACTGTGCCTAACTTCTCAGAAGAGCCTTTTGTCAGTTATTTTGACACTGGACTGACACACCCTAGAGTTAAATTAATAAGATTGGAGGATGGAAGAAGAAAGGAAATATATTACATGAAGTCTTTTGTTATTTTATTAAGCCCTTGTGTAAAAACAAAAACGCAACATAGATAACATTGATGTCCAATTCATAAAAGGACTAAAGCTACAACAATAGAACCCAAAATGACCATTGTTCTTACAGATTGTTGCTCTGTCATTCCCACCTTGACCCAATCATTATTTTCACCTGCTTTCCTCTCCTTGACCTTGTCACACGTCTACCTGTCTGCTCCCTCACCTGTTACTTCTCACAGTTGTAGTTCATCACACTTCCTGTATGTATTCACCTTTCTACTCTTGTTTTTTGGTTTGTTTTTTCTCAGTACCAACTAGGTTTGTGTTTGTTTCCCTGTTGTCCTGGTTTAGTCTGATAAACCAGTCTTCTAGTCAGTCTGTCTCTCCTCAGTCCTGTCCCTAAGTCTGCCTGTCCTCCAGGACTATGTCCATCTGTCTGTCCCCTATTATACCTACCTCTACCTCCTCTTTTCTGTTGGCTCATATCAATAAATGACACGACTGCAGTGACTCCAGGTTGGGTTCTAACCACCCACATGACAAATGCAAAGTACTGCTTACCCCGCCCCCGATTGGGAGGCAAGGACTATTGTTATTGGTTAGATTTGTTTGGTGCTTTGTATGTGCTGTGGTTCACTTGGAAGAGCAGGTCGTTTAGTGACTAAAGGTTCAGCAGTTCAAATCCTGGCTCTGACTGCCCACGTTTCTCAAAGTGTCCTTGGGCAAGACGCTGAGCCCTAAGTTGCTCCCAGAAGGGGCAGGTAGCACCGTGTATGGAAGCAGTTTGGGTGAATGTGAGGAATTACAAAGCACTTTGGGTACCATGGGTGCATAAAATGTGCTGTATAATCTCAGTCCATTTGAGGAGGGAAACTATTGGTTGAATTCATACCAAATTGGGTTGAGACAGTGGTTTCCAGTGACTCAGAATCGATGTGGTTATATTTTGGAAAAAATTGACCAAAGTTTAAATTTGAGATATTTATTTGTCTCCTATTTACTTAAAATAGGCAAATGTCCACCAAAACATCCATTTTGTTTCACTTTATTTAAAACTTGGCACATAGGCAATTGATACGCTGACATCACCACATGCATAGGCATGATGTCATCAGCGGGATGAGCGCCAAAATAAGCTATAATATATGCGAGGGGCGGGATTTGTTGTGCCTGGCATCGCTTGTTTTCTGTGCAGTGTTTAAGTCCTTCTGTTTGTGTCTTTCTATGAGTCCAGGGTCTTTTTTTGCCCCAAGATAAAAGGTTGCTTTTCTTCTGGACCTGGTAGTTATATTAAAAAAAAAAAACAACAAAAAAAACAAGCAAAACAAAAAACTGTTGAACTGTGTGATTTACGACCTAGACAACATGTTTTTGGCAGCACAAATTGGAACACAACAGGTCTCTGATCGATATCAGACAACACAGATGCATTGCACATGGACCTAAAAAGGACTATAATATGCTTTTGTGAAAAACACAACATTACAAAAACACATTTCATGGTCAATTTCAACTTGCTTGTACTTTCGATGTCACCGTCCCATTGTGAAAGAACCTTAAAAGCAATGTTTCATCCTGTGAATAAACAGAGACAAATCAATTCCAGAAGAAAAGACAGATCAATTGTTGAATTTGATTAGAGAGTGGTAGCACAATGGGGGTTTTTTCACATCACTTTAAAATGCTTTATATGAAACCAGTTTACTTTTGTTAATGTTTCTGAAAATTCTTTCTTACCTTTACTGGCTTAGGCAGCAGGCCATGTATTGGCAACTATGGTGTAATCAATTATGATTAATTTAATATCCCAAAAATTGACTTTAGGGTGTGTTTTTAATATTATTTATCTGCATTTATTATCGCCAATGTGTATCGTTTTTCCACTTCATCTCTATCCTCTATCAGCTGTGTGTAAAATCCATTGTAAATGTATAATGACTGATAGATTTTATTGCTGTTGATAAACTGAATGATCTCTTATAATGTGTTCCTGTGGTCTCATAAGCCTCCTCACACTGTTCTCCCCTCTATCCATCCGGTGCTACCCCCCAAACACTCAGTATAGGAGTTGTGCTTGAGTGAAGCATTATAATAGCTCAAGGAAATGGCCCTTCTTGAGAAACTTTCAGAGAGCTGTCAAAGGAAGAAGATTAATGCCTGGCCTGGCTCTCCAGGGGACCGGGACCCCCCCCACTATTTCTCTCTTCCTCACCCGTTTTCTTCAACCCCCTCCTCCTACCCTCTCATCATCCACAAACAGCTAACAATGGCATGTCCCATGCAAGTGAAACATTCAGTAACAGAATGCCAAACACACATTCATTTAATTTAGTGTCACATCGTTGGTATTTTGCTACCCCCCCCCCCAGGGGATAGCAGTGTGTGTTAAGGACATCGCAGCAGCTAATGCTCTCATTATCCTTTTCTAGGTGTCATTACGTCTTGCAGGTTGACATGATGAAGCACGTGGACATTCACTTTTAAATCCGAATCATTTTAATGGTGACAAAGGACTGAAGTTGTCTAGATGTCTCTGCAGGGAAAATCAATGTCACTTAAATAAAAAAATAAAAAAATAAAAAAGTTGAAAAGTATATAATGAGCGAGTTAAGTGGCGTGTGTCTGCTCACGTTGCAGACTGCCACTTTATCTGCCATCTAAACCTCACCTGCAGTTGTGAAAACTTAATGTGGAAGCTTTCTTTTTCTCACTCATCTCACTTTCTATCTCTCCTTTGTCATTTAATTCACTGTTTCTGTTGTTCTATTGTGTTTTTCTCTATTCTTTTATTTATGCATGTAAGTAAGTTCAATGTGTTTGTCATAGATCTTTAATGCTTGAGCCACACGAACACAGCATTTTTTTTCTCTTTGGATATTCTCCACATGTTTTTCACAATACATCTGTCAATGCATCATTACAAAACCAACTATAAAGTGGTATAAATGCTCAGACAAACCATTGTTTTCTTTTTAGTTTGTTATTTTATCAGTGACACACCCGTGATATAAGGTTCTGCATCATTCTGAATCACTCACTGGTAGGATTTTGAATTGCCATTTGAGTCATTGGAGCTAGACTTGTCCAATCACCCATGAAAGCAGAGGACTTTAGCATAGTAGATCCTACCAGTAACTGAGGGCTTTTCCACTCTGAGTATCTGAGTACATTGGGTTTGGGCAGGTGTGTCCAAATCCAGTCCTTGAGGGCCTGTGTTTTAGATATTTCCTTCTTCCACATGATTCAGTTCAACCCTTTAACTCCTGAGACTTTAACAGTTTCACAGTAAAAAATACTTAAAATAAGCAACAACATGAACAAAAATGAATAATAAACTGACAAAGTAATTAGCAACATGAACAAAGTAAGACTCGAAATCTTTGTTCATTTTGTGGCTCATTGTTTATTTTTTCTACATTTTTATTTTATTATTTTTTCTTTAATTTTGCTCCATTTGTGTCTTACTTATGTTACTAATTATTTAATCAGTTTATTATTCATTTGTGTTCATTTTATTGATGACTTTGGCCATTATTGTTCATGTTGTTGCTTATTTTAATTCTTTTTTACTGTGGAACTGTTAAAGTTTCAGGAGTTAAAGGGTTAAACTGAATCATGTGGAAGAGAGAAATATCTAAAACATGTAGGACACCGGTCCTCGAGGACTGGATTTGGACACCCTGGGTTAGGGTGATCAGTTTTATCAGTGTGAATACAAATGTTCAGTGTGTGAATACCCTAGTTCAGTGTCCAGTATGGTATATTGCTATGTAAACGCAATCCATACTCAAAACCAGAAGTGACATAATCACTATGAGACCACCGACAGTGCTCATGTTGTCTCTTAAAAAGGTGGCAGATCAGTGCAGCAGGATTTCACCTTATTGACTGACCCACTCAGGAACCACAGGGACGAGGGTCATTCTTCTTTACTTTGCCTCAGACAGGCTAACGAATAGAAAAGTATGGTCTGACTTGCTGGTATTGTAGACAAATGAACACTCAGTAAACGATGTAAGGGATTGTCGTCTTCTGACTTCCATGTTTGTTGGATAAGGACAGAATTCCCTCCACACCATGATCTACTGTTTTGACCCTATAACTCTCATGAATGAAGCAAGGACACACTTGACCATCTCTCTCTCTCTCTCTAGCTCTGACTGTTGGGATCACAGGTAGATTTAGCTCCATCAGTCCCTTTCTTACCTATAAATCAACTCTACGCTGTAATTTATGGGACATTTGGCAAGTTCTACAGGACTATATGTTGTTATTAGGTTGTAAAAGTCCCAGGAGGATTGCAAGTGACACCGTTTGGAATTGGATACACAGATCCATGAGTCCTGAGTCATTTTAGGGAGTTAGGTAAAAAGATCAGACTACACATTCACTCGAGTATCTCCACTGTAGATAATTCTGGATGTTGCAAATAGACAGGCTTTAATCCGGCATGAAAGTGAGAAGCAATGACAGGCTCAGTTATACACTTAAGGTGCCTTAAGTGTTCATTCAGGTTATTCATTCAGGTTATGAAAGTATATGGAAGATGTCACCAGACCTTGATTGACTCCAGGTCATATACTCATTTATCCACCTGGAATTGATGTTTCAGGTGCATGTTCATCACATAAAGCAATAATAGCAGAATTTCCACCTGGAAAACTATTTAAAAAATTGTTTCACTTTTGACACTGAACATATCTGACACACTTTACATGTGGATGAGAAGTAATATCCCTTGGCAATTAAATGCATTAACCCATAAAGACGTCGATTTACTTTTGTGTCACTTCTCAAATTGATTTTTTTCTCTCTATTCGACCTTTCTTAAGTGATTTATCACTATTTATTATAACATTATCCTTGGCATTTTTGCATTCTTTCCCAGTGGAAATTGGGTATTTAATTCACTGCTCATGTAGATGTTCAAAAAACCTCCAATTAAAGTTAATGGATACACTGGGTTTATGTTCAGTCATTGATAGATTTGCTGAAAAAGTCACTTTTTCTCCAGTTTTCTCTGTTCCCGATATAATAACCATTGTTCCAACTCCATGAGTTTTGTTGGTGAATCAACGTTGTAGAAGATCGGGGTGGCCATGGCTCAACTGGTAGAGCAGGTCACCCAGTAAGTGAAGTGGTTACTGGTGGTTCGAATCCTGCTCTGTCCTAGTTGGTCTGTTGCATCCTTGGGTAAGAAACTTCCCCCTCCTTGCCTCTTTCTGTCCTCAGGGCAGCTGTGGCTATATACGTAGTTTACCACCACCAGAGCATGCATGTGAGAGTGAATGAACAATGGGTCACTAATGTGAAGCGCTTTGAGTGGCCAAAAAAGTGTTATATAAATATAATTCAAATGAGTCGTATCTGATGACTATGAACAAATGACAAACTACATTTTACACTAATTGTTTATATAGATTGATACGAGTAATGGATCAACAGGTATTGAACATTTTAGATCAGTAGATTTTGGTTGCTGGTGGCTGTTTGTGTCTTCATGGGTTCATGTGGACAGGGCATACAGGCATACTGAACTGGACTTCACTGCGACTCTTATGTCATTTGTCCTCTAACTTTTCAGCACTTTTTTAACATACACACACATAAGGTTTATCATCATTAATTGTGTGTTATATTTCCTAGAATCAGAAGTTAATTACAGGAATGTGCAATAGTGGTCTCAGTATTCACATGTGGGCTGTGAGAACAATCCACATTTCTCAGAACTATTCCTTACGTTTGACCTGAGATGACAGACAGATGCATCCGAAGCATATGAGCTCAAGTCCATCTTTGCTGCACAGCTGTTGAGAAGATGGGTGGTTGATCAACTAATCAAATATTCCTGCTTCTCTCTCTAGCCCCCCCCCTTTTTCCACTCTTTTTCCAGAGTTTTCAGAAAACCAGGGGAAGTCTCAGTGGGGTGCCCTCTCTATCTCCTCTGTTGTGGAATCAGCCGTCCTCCTTGGGGAATGCTTGTTTGAACTTTCAGAATCAGAATTTGTAACGATGCCGAGCAAAGCTGTGCAGACGCGGCCATAACAGACAACCATACAGCAAGAAGGGGCCAGATCAAACACACCCCTCTGGGACTGATGATGAACCCCAGAGCAAAATCTCCAATATTATTCTCAAACCATGGCTGAATGTGTGACCTCTTTTGTCTCACAATTCTCCAAGTTTGTGACCTGAGTCTGTCATTTGCATCCAAGCAGTATAAACAAGCATGTTATTTGTGCGCCATTCCCCAGGCCACCCACCCATCTTTTTCACTGACAGCACAGTGAGAGAATTAAACCCTTGGGGCTATCTACGTTTTTGTGCAGTGTACACTTTGAACAAAGAAAGTAGACTGAAACCCCTCCTAGCATGATTTTATGAGCCAAGATATTTCTTTTTTTACCCACTTCCAATTTGCTGCTGCACATTTTTTTTGGCTGAGCAGCAGTGGTTGTACGATAGAGATGACAAGGCTAATTATATAGCTCAAAAATCGTACACAGAGAAATGAAAACAGTCATGTTTTTCTGAACATAGGACTGAAGTAGACAGCCGATGGCACCGACCCCAATATCACAGCATATTTATTCCTCTGAAAGAAACCAGCACCGTGGTGCTGATTTTGTGCCACTGAGGTTCGTCTACAGTCTACAGTATTTAAACTCTGCCAAGAGAAACTATTAAGTTGAAACAAGCAAGTTCTCCCTTTAAAAGAATAGCTTGTGCTTACAATTGGACACAGGTGAAACTAGGTCATTCCAGTTATTAAAAATTGCCTATAGAAAGAGAAGAATCCCATATAAAGTAGTCTAAAGTCTTGGCTGGACCTAATCTGAGTGTAAAGTGAACTTGCCCTGTGGGAAAATACAATGAAGACTCTTTAACATCAGGTCTATCATGGATTATGGGGAATAAGTAAGGATTTTCTGTAAGTGCTCTATGAAATCCTTCTCTGCTGTATCTCGTAACTGTGGCAATATGTAACAATTTGTACAGAGTAGACCTGTGGTGAAGCATATCACTTAGTGTGTGGATGTGTGTGTATAGTGGTGGTGGTGTCTGTGGTGAACTGAATCTCCCTCTAACAACTCAAATCTTGTCGAGGAGACTGAAAGAAGGTTAAAGAGGTTTGGCTCATGTTTCTCTATTTTTATTTCAATTTGATTCAATAACTGTCAGGTTCACTTCATAAAACTTTCTGGATTTGTTTGGGTTCCTTTCTCAATGTGGAGTGTAGAACTTGGCAGACTTGAGGTGCATTTCTAGGTTGGTGTCTATCTAACTATGTCCTTGGGGACAAAGTCAATTTACTAAAAATTGCTGTATGTGCTTTGCGTGTGAATATGCTCACATGCAGGGTTTATTGACACTGTAAACTGTGTGATTTCATACGGCAGCCAAAATATTGCTTGTTAGACTGTTCACTTCATTTATTGATTGACAATAAACGAATTGGAACCACAAACCTTGCAGGTTAATGACTTACTAAGCAATAAATATTGATGTCACTGTGTAAAATGTCTACCAATCAGCAAATTATTCATCAGATGGTCTCCACCTCCTATTTGCTTTGGTTTTGAACACTTAGATTTTGTCAACCACTGCAAATTTTCACAGATGGAGGTATTTAAATATTAGTAATTGGTAGATATGGCTAATATGGAACTGAAGTTCCTCCTTAGAGCCACCATACACATAATATATATGGTATAAGATCAATTTATTGGCCAAGAAAGTCAGTTTGTGACAGATATAGTAAAGAAACATCTATTATTCTGTCAAACAGCTGAATGGACTTCATCTCTTGTCACAGGTGATATATACAGTTGTGCTCATAAGTCTACATTCTCTGACTGAATGCACATGGGATGGTCTTGTATGTTCCAATATATTAATGACCCCAAACATAAGGCCAAGTCAACCTGTAATGGGCTGCAGCTAAAAAAAAAGTGAAGGTGAAAGAGTGTCTATCTCAGTCTGCAGACCTTAGTATCATTAAGTCCCCTTTAGAGAGGGTTCGGACATGCAGTGGATACAAGCAAATCCATAATGTTTAAAGAACTGAAGGTGTTTTGCCAAGAGAAAATAAAGTGTCTCATCCACAACTACCACAAAAGACTTCCATCTGGCATTGATGCTAAAGGAGCCAATACAGAGGATGAAGAACTAGTGTATGTAAACTTATGAACAGGATCATTTCAATAGTTTCTGTTGTCAGTACGATTTAAAAAGACCAAACACATTTGTTTGATAATAAATGACTTCACCAAACCACTAGCCATGAGTGAAAGAGAAGTTTTTGTATTTTCATTTATATGAAAAATGGCTAAAGAATTACAAATTCTGCTACGGTGAGCACAATTCTGTCAGCAACTCTAAAAACACCTACTCCTTTTTACACATATTAGCTTAATCTGTGAAAGCGAGTTGTAAAGAATTCAAATAACTGAAATTCAATGAGTGGTTATGTTGACACTGCAGAAAAATCTTCAGTAAATGTAAACTAGCAGTAATAGAAAGATTTTCATCTGAAAGCAATTCTAAAAATCTCCCATTGTTGATACTGAACACATCTGACACAGTTTACATGTGGAGAAGTAATATCCATTGGCAATGATCTGCATTAATGTGGATGGGGAATATGTTTCTGGTAGGCTGTGATCAAAGAATACAGTGGACATCACCGTGACTTATTTTGGTTGTCTTCTAATTTTTCATCAATTTTTTCACATTCTTTTGGGTATTTTCATCAAATGTATGCCATATTTTTGGAATGGAAGAGTTATTAAGGAGATGGACAGTTACGATGGTGTTGTGGAAGTTGTTAAAGACGGCGTGGAAAGGACTTCAGATGCTGGGTTCATTTATTATCAACTTCACACACAAACAAGGATTTTTACCCGGAAGCTAAACATCGGGTTAAATAAACACTTCCTGATACCCTCCACCAATCACCAACACATAACAACCACCAATCTGGCGGAGAATGCCCCTAGTGGACCGCCACAGTGTCATCAATGCAACTTTATGGTGTGTAGCAAAAACGACCCGCAAAGACCTGAAAAATATTTGAAAAGGACAGACGAGACCCGCTTCTGGACCCGCATTTTCAAAAAGTAGTCAGTGGTTTTTATGAACATCACATGACCTTTGACCTTACTCTCATACCTGCATTTGTGTCCGTATTAAAATCTGATGTCATTGCTTGTAAGTTAATATGTTGAGAAAATATTTTTGTCTTGCTTCATCATTCAAAAGTTATCAACGTGCAGCATCTAAACCATGGGTCGACAACCTGTAACACCTAAAGAGACATTTGAACCTGGTTTTCACGGAAACAAAAACACTGGGAGCCGCTCATCATCTTTAAATTCTCAGTCAATGTTTCCCAAACCTTACTTTTTTTGTTTGTATGTTTCTGGAGCTTCCACTCTCCCAACTTAATTTTCTCTCTTGCTCCCTCCATACCGTAGGATACTTCTGACAATGTATGTCACCTTCATGGAAACTTTAGGGTTTAGTTAGTTCAGTTTATTTCGAGTACACAAAATCATCAAAAGATCAATCATGATGGTCAAAAAAAACAAAAACAAAAACAAAACATCTTTCTTGCACTCGAAAAGATGTGGGAAGAAGTAAAACATATAAACTCCCACCCCCTTTTTACAAAATAATAATCCAGCAGCTTCTGCATTCTATGATTTAACACACTTTTTTATATCTATTTATCCTTTACGCAAAACATCTACAATCATTTATATACACATTGTTTTATAAGTCACCTCACACAATGCAATTTGTATAATGAACTATAAGTATAAATATATTCACTTTATATTTACTACAAATACAGTATTTAATATATCTCCTAATTATGATAATCTATATTAATTTATCACTATGAAATCTTATTTTGTTCAACAAACTCAGTTAATAAAGCATATTTACGAGGTTATTTTAATGTTTATCTTAAATGACACATGACCCAACCTACCACAACCCAAATATCATTAAAAAGATTTTTCAATGACCCAAAACTGCGGGCGACCGCGGGTACGAACTCACTTTGGGTCAATACGTGCATCACTGGTGTGCAGTCATTATATTCATGTCACTTCAATAGTTTTACAACAGACTGACTTCCTTAAATTGTAAAAAAAAAAAAAAAAAAAAAAAAAAAAAATCAAATAGAAAGACATCACATGTGTAAAGGATAGCATAAATCAAACAGCATGAAACAACTCAAGTTGCTCTAATCTTTGACTCCCCACCCAAAAAAGATCCTTTGGAGCACAACCAGAATTGGCAGAACTTTTGCTCTATTATTGCAACAAACAAGTCTGTACTACACACCGCTGTGGCTCACACAGAACCAGCTTGGTATAAAACAATGTTCTTTTGTCTAAACAAAGTCAGTGTTTAAGACAATGACAAATAAGCAGGATCCAGGTGTATTTTAAACTGATTTGTGCTGCTTATTAAAGCTTTACGGCATAAAGGTTTACACAAAGATTCAAAACCCTGAAAACCTCGGCCACCCAGGACGCGCACCTGGTGCCATAAAATAAAGCATAAACAAAGAAATAAGATGAGATGCAAAAATGAGATTCCACACATGCACAGCAATAAAGACGAACTGAGATATTTTATTACAAGATGACTCTGAATGGCTGTTTCCTTTTTAAACAAAGAATATTTCTTCATGGGAATACAGTGTGGTATTGTCTTCTGGTATTTGCAGTGGGTCTATACTCACTCACAGAGATTAAGAATGCTAAGCCTCACCCAGCAGCTCCCAGAGTTAAAGGTGTGTAAAATGTTATTGGCGGTAGCTCGGACTGACCTCCTCTACACAGCTGTCACCCCTTTAACCAACGAGGTCACGAAGGGTCACAGCTTAGTTAACCACGTGACCAGGAAAGGTCAGAGGGGAGAGGTTAAAAGATCAAGTCCACTTCGAGACAAACTGCAGTTCAGAGCCAGATGAATTCAGCCCCAGTGGTCAAGCCACCGCAACATAAACAATAACTAGGTTATGCACTATTGCATGCTTAGTAAAGGAAATGAATAAGTTAAAAATAGTGACTGGCTTTGCCCCAAAGAGTGCAGTCATAGTTCATTATGAATATGTCGAGGCCTGTGAATCTCTGTGTCCTGCTGAATAAAGTATAACACGGAAATACACGTCTCACTTCTGACTTCAAAGACAATCACTGGCAGAAACACACACCAAATCACTCTAGGATTTAATATGCATACATTCATTTCACTTTTTTCTTTTGATCATCTTTCCACTATCCTGTTGTTGTATAACAGCTCTCTCCTTCTGGTTTCATATAGTGACATATGCCTACATGTAGGAGCTGACAAATCCACAGACATATAAATGTGCACACAAGGAGAACCAACCACACACACACACACACACACACACACACACACGCACACACGTACACATGCATACACACATACATACATGCACACATACTCTTGTGTTCTCCTTTCAGCTGCACAACCTGGCACATGGTTTTATTTCCTGATGTCTCCTATTGAAATAATAATATCTTTCCTGCTCATTTACTCAGCCTTCAGAGAAACTTTGCAGATGCTGGAAAACATATGGAATGCAGGTTTGATTTTTTTTTTTTTAATATATATAAAATTCATTTCAAGCAAACATATTGCCCTGGTCACCTCAGTTGGGATTGGGAGTTTGACTGAACATCATCCAAAATATTAACACTGCAAGTGACACTGGATTCCAAGAGAATCAGATCGTATAACAAGTGCTAGATTCTCTATTATGGTCTTTTCTAAGGTAACAACAATTTTAAAAAATATATATAAATTATTCACCGATGACAACTACTACTTTGTTCAACGAACTGTCTAATGAATATTATTTAAATCCTCAAATATGACTTTGAATAACTTTATTATTTCTTATCACAGAATGACTAGTTAATTGCGTTCATGTTGCACCACAGGTGTGAATTTCTGTTCTATGAGATAAAAATGTAAGTATGAATGGTCATCGTCATCGTCCCCCACTTATTCGGGTACGGGTCATGGGGGCAGCAGCCCCAGCAGAGAACCTCAGACTTCCCTCACCTCCCTACCTCAGCCAGCTCCTCCAGGGGAATCCCTAGGTGTTCCCAGGCCAGCTGAGAGATATAATCCCTCCAGCGTGTTCTGGTTTGACCCCGAGGGATAGACATTCCCAGAACACCTCCCCAGGGAGGCGTCCAGGACGCATCCTCATGAGGTGCCTGGGCCACCTCAACTGGCTCCTCTGGACATGGAGAAACAGTGGCTGAGCCCGGACACCCTGAGAAGGAAACTCATTTCGGCCACTTGTACCTGTGATCTGATTCTTTCGGTCATGACCCAAAGCTCATGATCATCGGTGAGGGTCAGAACGTAGATCGACTCTTAAATCGAGAGCTTTGCCTTCTGGCTTAGCTCCATCGTCACCACAACAGATGGGTTTAGCACCCGCATTACTGTGAATGCCGCCCCAATCCGCGTGTCGACCTCCTGCTCCATCCTTCCGTCACTCATGAATAAGATCCCAAGGTACTTAAACTCCTCCACCTGAGGCAGGACCTTCGCCCCTACCTGGAGAGGGCACTCTCCCCTTTTCCGGCTGAGAACCGTGGCCTCAGACTTGGAGGTGCAGATCTTCATCCCAGCTGCTTCACACTCTGTTGGGAACCGTTCCAATGAGAGCTGGAGGTCACTGCTCCATGGAGCCAAGAGGACCACATCATTCGCATGTGTTCACATTTGTTTATATGTGAATGTTCAGTTGGAATAAAATATTTTTCACCTCTCCTCCTCAAATAATTGTTACAATGTGCTTTATTTTTTTTGATATAGTTACAGGAAAGAAAATGTTGGACCATCAAAAGTCACTCAAAAACAAAGTTTATGCAAACAAGTAGTAACTCCTGTGTGTATCATGTGACTAAAACAGACAGAAAACATGGAATGCCTAAAGGCACTGTTTTTATCAGTACAATGCCATCGATAGTGATTTAAGTTTAAATGGGTTATTATCAAGAAAACCATGGAAAATGGATAGATATCAGCGCTGGAATTAATCTCTTATGATCTATTTTTGTCACCATTATATTTGTCCAAACAAGCATACCTTTAGTCGTACCAGGCATTAAAAAGAACATGAATCTGAAAATACCAGGGTGGTCTAATATTTTTTTCTGCAACTCTGAAGTAGAACTGGGACTCAGTATATAATAAAAAAATTTTTTTTTTTTAAATAAAATAAAAAGAAGAGGTCACTCATATAAATGAGTATAAAAATATAAGTAGCTTAATGCAAAAAAACACCAGTCTGGAGGATTATTTTATTTTATTTGGTTCCAGATTAAGCATAGTTTCATTACATGAAGAAGGGATCCATGATTCTTAATTCAATGGTTAATCTAAATTGTCCATAGGCGTGAATGTGAGAGTGAATGTTTGTCTATATATGTTCAGCCCTGCGATGAACTGGCGTCTCATACAGGGTGTACCCTGCCTTCGCCCATTGTAGCTGGATTAGGCCCCCAGTGACCCCTGCAACCCTAGTGAGGATAAAGCGGGTTCAGATAATGAATGAATAAATAGGCTAAATAAATAAATTAAATATTAATAAATGCACTGCTCATCAGTCTGACCTCTTAGTGTGCTTGACTTATCAGTAGTTATGGAACATTTATTCTGCTTTTGATAAAGGTTGTGACTTTAGCCATTGCAGGAGGAATGTGATGGATTGGTAATAATGAAGTTATATGAAAAATGTATTGAGGTTATTTATAGTGTGATCTAACTTATCGGCTGTAACTGTCACCTTTAGCTTAAGACCAAACCACACATGGGCGTCAAGGCACAGTTTCAACTCTCTCACCTTCTGCCTCCACCAATCTGATGTTTTACTTTATTTTCTATGTAAGTCCACCCAAACACCCACCCGCTAATCTCCTGGCTTCATTGATGGCAATCACTCAGTGTGACTTCTGGGAGATAAGCTCGCCCTCAGATCCTCAACCCTCACTGTCCTTCCTCCCCATCTCTTCCTGCTGATTTCATCACTTCTCGACAGTTCAACCCTTGAACACTTAGGAGTCTACTCACAAAGGAGGGCCATGTGCGTCATCCGTGTCAGGATTAAACTGTTAACTAGGGTGTGACAATTTGGTGAGGCCAGGCCTTTGAAATGCAAAGTGAACATAAATGGGATGTAATAACCATGGTGTTTTTCTCCCCCCTATGCCATGTTAATGTTACTCTGAATTTTGTTGAGGAATAAATTCATGATTCGCTATGTATCAATTCAATTCTGGATCCTGTTTGTTCTTAGTCTTGATAGGCCTCAAGCCTGGTGTGACTTTGAAGTGGTTTTGTTATATATATATATATATATATATATATATATATATATATATATATATATATATATATATATATATATATATATATATATATATATATATCCAGCAACATTTCTTTAACCCTAAAGAAATAATAAAATGGCCATAGTTCGAGACTGGAATTACTGGGCTGTTGCGTTTCCATTCATCATATTAAAGGAATGTAGTCACCCAGAAAAAAAGAGTGAATAAAAGAATGGTGGAATAATCCTCAACCTCACTCAAGATGGAGTTTTTTTTCTTCCTAAATTATATGTGACCCAGGTCACTTTTGTCACTGTAGTTAGAACATGTCACCTCGAGTCTCTTCCACAGACAGTGAGCACATACAAAGAGTATCTTCTAACAACCAGGCACAAATGGTAAGGAGCTCAAGCTTTTACAATCGCAGACAGCTTTGTACCCTGTTCCAGACTGGGGTAATAGACAGTGGGCTGTAAAAGCCCAAGGTGACAGATGAAGCAGGAAGTGGAAGCCACTTGGCCACCAGGATGTCCTGTGTGACTCAAAGGGCCTGCAGCCAAACTGGTTTTGGATGGCCGGTCTCTCCAGCTGATGGAGTGCAGGTGTCCATTAGACAGTCATTACATCTAAAACGGGTACATTTCAAGGAGTTAATCTGTAAGCCTTCAAAAAGCCGCATGCCAAAGCAAGACCTGACTCTGAATAAAGCAATTATGAGGTTCACACATATAAACATGAATAATGAATGAGTGCAAGCTGAATAAATGCATCTCCAATCCTGGCATGTTGGCTGAAAATGCGCAGGTTTTATGACTTGAAAATCAAAATTTATGTTAATTTTCATCCTTTAGTATACAGAACTGCAAGCAAAACGGTTTGCATTTCAATGACAAATCCACACTGAGCCTCCACTCAGACATTTAAATCCAAGTTGGAATTTCAATTGGAGAATTTTCAATTCAGGTGCCTGCATCTTCTCTATCCTGTTACCATCTTACGCTCCATCTGATTGACACCCAGTCTTATTGTCTGTGGTCTGTTTAATGGAATGGTTATGCATTTTACTGACAACCACATAATGGGAGTGAATGCTGTTTATTTTCAACATAGTAGGCAGGAGTAAGGTTCCTGTGCCAATAAAAGGCAGGATCATTTGATTTGCTGGGATACTGACAAGCCCACAACACAGGACGGAGAAGCTGCTGCTGAAACTGCATGAGTGAGATGGAGGCCCGGGCCAAAGGATGGTTACAATAAAAACATATTAGAGAGAGATGAAACCAAGTGATAACATGTCATTTTTCATGTCATACTTAAATTATTTTGTAAAGGAAATGTGGAAGAGAATGTTATGACATACTACTTTTTCCATAATGGCTCCATCAACATGTTGTGAGTCTAACCTCACTAATGTACAGACCATAATAGGCCAAGTCCAAAGTTCCAATAGCAGATCACTGCCAACTTCTTTATAACCCCTGAGAACACTTCTTTACATAATGAAATGAGCCCTCTTTTTAATTCTTTGCCAGCGAGTTACTTTTCGCATTTACATCAGTGCATTTACAATGTAAATTGTAATTTAATCATGCAATGCATTATTTATTTGCATTTTTCTAGGGCAACATATTGTGGAGTCAATGGAAGCTGAGGAGAGAATGGAGACAGAAAGATGGAGTGAGGGTAATATAATGGAATTCAGAGGGAGAAATGGGATCAGACTTTGCTGATGTCTGCCATAAGGGTTTGGCTGAGGACTGACTCTTCTTGTTTGCATGGTAGCGACCAGCGAATACGCATATTGGATTTGGCACAGATAGATGGCACTGTAATTCAGTTTCAGTCATATTCTCATCCGACCTTATTCTGACCTGAATTTTTTTTTTTTAATGGATTTATTTTGAATATGAATGTCAAAACAAAAAAATTTAAAATAAAGAAATAAAATGACAATGAAAGAAAGAAATCTAAAAAAGGAAAACACACCCTAATACATATTAAAAAGGAGTGAGAAGAAGCACAGCTTATGAAGTCCCACCCCTTCTCCTTATAAATTAATTATAATAATAATTTTAAAAAATAATAAAGTCCACACATATGTAAACGCACATTCATACATATCCATATATATATATATATATATATATATATATATATATATATATATATACACCTACATACACACACACACACACACACGCAGATATACTTACTCACACCTATACATACATATACATACTTATACATATAAACACATACCCTATACTCTTCCATGCTTATAACACTCAGTGATACCCCACACCTCCCTCATCCCTCAATGGTAACAATGAAAAATAAATGTCACTTTTCACCATGAAATCTTAAGACTGTTTGACATTTTGTAATTATTTAATTTCCATTGTATTGTTTATGATATTGGTAACATTGCAAGAGTGGATAGAGAAATGTATAGGTGTGTGCTTCTAGGAAACTGGTCCCTAAAAATAGGACATGGGACTAAGAATTTTAACTAGAAAGCTGTCATGAAGCAAATTTTATTTAAAAATAAAATAATCTATACATGTCCACATATAACTTGGTAAAAAAAAATAGGAAACTATTTTTTTAAGAATCTTTTTATTCTCTCACAGGCACATTTTGGGGCTCAAACCAATTTTCCAAAAAATTTGATTTATACACTTGCAATTTATGTGTGATTATAAGGACAGGTTCCACATGTAATTCAAGTGGACACGATAAGTTATGTGTGAAATCTGGAATGAGAAAAACAAACATGTCTGGATTAGAAAAACCACTAGGATCATCAAATTTAACATAGTGGTATATACTATCATTTAAAGCCTTCATAACCAGATCAAATGTACTGACTGAATTTTGGTCCTATTTCTTAGTACCAATGTTTTATTTTAAAAACCATAAATTTGGGGATAGCTTAGAGAAAAGTATAATTATATCCCAAAGCGGAGTTTTGGGGATATTATATTTTTGGACTGACCAGATATTATTTGATCACTTGAAAAATATTAAATTTTAAAATTCCATGTTTTCCGCATCAATGAATATCATGGAGAGAAAGAACTGATTTGATTATTTCTAGATTATCCACAAGGGGGCAATCAAAAGGTTTAAATCGCTAAATATGCTATTATTCTTATCTGTGGAAATATGTATTAATAACTGCAGATGAAAGGTCATGACCTGGGGATGCCCCACATCATGACACCATTAAAGATTACGAGTGTTCATGCACTTCAGGCTATCACTTCACTTCTTTTTAGCATTTATCTGAAGTCATCATTAAGTACATCCTGGGTGGAAGAAAATGCATTGAAATTTGTCTTTTATTATTAGGTCTAAAAAGTCTGGCAAAGTGTCAGGTACCAAAATTAATGTAGTTTTATAGAAACACATAGATGTGTATATGATATGGACCTATTATTTTTTATTTTTACAATTCACAGTTTGTACATGTTACAGATTTCCGGCAATATAGTAACAGTGTGACTGACATGTTCTGCTCACACCATTATCATTAGCAGCATATCACTCACTTTATGCCATGTTTATATGATATTATCTGTGGATTGTTTCTGATTTTGGGGAACTTTTCATTCTGTCAACTGTGTTCAGTCATCATATTACTGTTACTATGTCATATGTTGCAAAAACAAAAGATCTAATCGCGCAGTGAGATTGACAAAAAAAGTCAGCCGATACTCCAATACAACATATCTTTACCTACCACTGCATTGCAATGACTTTACTGTACATCTTTTTACTCATTCATTATCGAACCTATTTGACTGAACACTCATTCATCAAGGACTTCGCAATTAAGTCTATGGATTCAATTTGCCATTCGAGCTGTTCGTTTTACTGTCAATGAAGCGACAGAGTAAACTCTGTATGGCTAATTCTTACAACAAGCGGATAACTGTAACTAATTTGACAATGGCCTCAGGCAAAGATGAGGTGGCCTCTGTTTTTCAAAGCTGTCAGATTTGGCAGAGCAGACACCTCTCCAGGGAAATATAGAGATTTTATCTAATAGTTGTCCAATCAACGAAAGCGCTGATCTGGCTTTTAAAACAAGAAACCACATGCTATATTAGCAGGCGAGATTTAGAGGAAGTACACTAAAGCAAGTCACTGTAGAGATCTACAATCAAATTTTATGTTTTAGCATCTGGATGAAATGAATCTGATAAGAAGAAAAAAAAACAAAACAGCTTTAATGGCCACACACAC
This sequence comes from Siphamia tubifer, assembly GCA_020466265.1. Lineage (NCBI taxonomy): Eukaryota > Metazoa > Chordata > Actinopteri > Kurtiformes > Apogonidae > Siphamia > Siphamia tubifer. The sequence goes on along the minus strand of CM035786.1, from coordinate 20,433,761 downwards.
TGTAATTGATATGGTGTGGTTTCCAATTCTGTCATAATCACCCACACTCAGACAAAAACATTCTGTTCAAGGTAAACACTAAGCATGACGTATTTATTTCATTATAAAAAAATAATTGTTTGTATGCTTGAGAAACTGTCAAAATAGGAACAGTTCTACACACTTTTACAAATCCAGACATAGTTAGAAGTGACAAGAATCTATCATGCTGATATTTTTCTATGTGACACAGTCTATTTTACATTCGATAAGCAATGCTAAACTCAGACTTCGTGTCATGTAAATACAAAAGAACACGGCAGGGTATAATGCACCTTACAAATTGACAGTCCGTTTTTACCTTCGCAGCTCTCTCACCGTCGAAAAAAAAAAAAAAATTACACCCAGGCTTGTGCGCGAGGCACAAATTCAATCAAGGAAACGAGTGTAGGGTAGAAGGGGGACTATTCTGAGGCTACAAAGATTTAATTTGTTTTTCTCATTCCAGGGATGGGAGCCCAAGTGCCACTTCTGTACCCCACACCCCTCCCTGTGAGCACCTTTCAATTTGCCAGATTAGCACCCCTATTGTACCTCTGGCATGTTTCAGACACAAGCAACAGCACAGGAACATGGAACAAAATGCCAGAACAACCCGCAGCTTTCTTGCCTCCTTTGCTCCAACCACTCCCCGTCTCCCAAATCTTATTAAGCTAATTAACTCTTTCCCCCCTTCACCAATTTCATTTCATCTCATTTAGTTGCTTCTGCCATCCCAGACCCCATCTTTAATCATGTTTAAGGTACACCTAATGCACCTCTGCCAAAAAACCCTCGCTCTTGGGCATCGTGTGAGTGGTGAGCGGCAGAGATGGATTTGCCATTATGAGTGTGTTCGTTGAAACTCTCTCTCTCTTAAAAAGAACTCTGTGAGACTAAAAAAAAAAAATATTCTGTTTCCATGGCAATGTGGTCTTAGTCTAGCTTCAAGTAGCATACCATATGAGTGTTTTAAATTTGACTTTTTCTCAAGCAAGGAAATAAGCAGAAGATACTTACAGACTGGACACATTTTAATGCAAAATCCAGTTGGTTAATTTGTCATTGTTTCATGTTGAAACTGTATGTTATATAATATGAGAAGTGAGAAACCTGGTTTGATTAATATAAATAATTCAGCATTTTGAGTCCAATACTCTGACAAACAATCATATAATTGATAGAAAAGCAGAAATGTTCCTTTCCTGGAGTCAGAAGTGACAGTAAATATTTCCTTCAGTAGTATAAAGCCTTCTTTGAAACCATTTTGTACAAGCAACATTCATTTTACACTTAGAAGTATACCCTAATATAGCCTTAGTTTATTTACATGGCAACAGAGCTGAAGTCAAGGACAAATATACACCATCTACCTTTAATCCACTCTTGGTTAAACACGCAAAGAGAAGAAAGTAATGATACTTCACATGTTGCAGAAAGGATGTGACCTTTCTTTTCCAGGAAGGAACACTTCTCTGTGATGAGAGACATTATGGCAGTTTTAACAAAGTGAATCCATAAATTCTTCACTTAAAATAACAGTCGAAAGTACGGTTATTCTAGTACAACATGTTTAGCATTGCGTTGATACAAAATACCATTTCCTATAAACAATAGCAATCCATGTATCATTTGTTCATTGGATTTTCAAAATAAAACCAAAAATAAGACAATGAAACAACAACTTGTTTCTTCATTATTTCATTCCAAAACCAAAATGAAAAACTGGATGGCTATGAATTTTCAGTTTTCCTTTTTGTGTTTAAATAAATAATGGAAAAAGGGATAATGGCTATTTTGACCTGAACCAAATTCAGGTTTAAAAAAACCCCAAAATAAATATATATGGGCCATTCTACCGAAAGTGAGCAAACTGCTGTCCCATACTAAAAAAACTATAAAACTAAACAATTAAGAATTCAGACTTTAAATAGTTACTAAGATCATCTTATGATCTATTAAACCCACAAAACAGCAAATATATACTAATAAGCTAAATATATAAAAAAGCATCATTTATATGCCTAGACAGTGCACTTTCTATAGGGAATGAGTTGTCCCAAAACCAAAGCCCTAAATTTCAACCTATGAAAACAATACTTTACAGATTTTTGTATTTTTTTTAAATGATGTTTTGTAAAATATCTTGTTGGTTTCTTTAAAACAGCATTGAAAAGATTTGGATGCTTTGTGGGTTTATTTTTTAAATTGGAAAAGATCATTCAAAAAATGCTGTCCCACACTTTCATGTCACAACCGAAACACAAATAGTTTTAAGCCCCACCCCAGCCTGGTTTTTAGCCACACCCCTGCATTTTTGATCAGGCAGAGATTCAGCATCCCTCTCCCTCATGGCTGCATGGTGAGTAGATACCTCTCTTCATTTTGTAGTAAATGCATTCCAAAATCTGAAAATCTATTAAGAACCACTTTGAAATGTCACTACCAAACACATATTTTCTGCAATTAGGTAAACTTTTCGAGGATTAATGCAACATATTTTGTTTTTATCTGTGTACACCTTTTCAACTGTCCAGTTGCAGGCCATGTGCTTTTTAGCATTTTTTTACTTATTTGCTCAAATTAGCTAAAATTGTCACAACCGAAACAGTCACAACCGAAACAGGTTTGGTCACAACCGAAACAGATGACAGGGTTTCGGTTGTGACAACATGTAATGTTCCGCTTACTTAAAGGATACACACTCTGATGATACAAGTTAATTTGTATTGATTCCTTATCTCAAACATAGCCCTATGGCAGCATTGATTCTGCTACTAGCCTTCTAGCTTGTGAGCATAACATGCTAATATTGGTCATTTTTTCAAATGGCAATATCTCTGGATTGGAATGAGCTAGAAACTCTCTTCGGAGTTCTTCAGATTTACATAAGGCTCCTTTACATCCCTTCAATGTTCATTTAGCTCAAAAAGAAGAATTGGATTATGTGACATCACTTCCACTTCCCTGTTTCCAACCGTCGTCCATCACCATTGCACCACCAGCACCACACATATTTTACACCTCATCTGCAGATTGCCTGGAGGTCAAAGTCATGAGTAGCATTGGGCGAAACCGCTTTTTCTGGCCGCGAATGGAGGACAAGATATGGTACACCAAGGACAAGGTCATCACCCTAATCCCTCCACCAGAAAGGGTCACGGGCAGGCATGTCCAAATCAGCCCAAGCCTGTTCACCGCAATGTGTGAAAAACTAGATTGTTAGCCCTAGGATGCTCACCACATTATTCTTTTCTTTCTTCTTAGTTTTTTGGGCGTGTTTTGCCTTTTTTTGGAGAGAAAGTGACAGAGAAAGGGGGAGAGAGAGGGGTAGACATGCGGCACATGGTGCATGACCGGAGCGAACCTGCACCAACAGCAAACTCCTCGTGAGCGGAGGCAGAGCATATGCATTGGCCTGCCACACGCACTAACCGTTAGGCCAGCACCACCACAGTATGCTTAAGAAGTTGCTTGTTTTTTTATAAAGTTCATTAAAGTTCTTGCATACTACTTTTTGTGGGTGTATTCTTTGTGTTATTAAGATGTTTTAAATAATGTTACATTTGATGGGTTGTTACGTTTGAGTTGGCCAATACTGGCCTTCGAAATAAATGTATTTCATAATAAATGACTTAATTTAATTTATTATAAATATTTGTTTTAATGAAATTGCCAATGTAAGGCATGTTAGAAGTTAATATTAGGCAATAAGGTAGAGGAAATATGATATTATCTTGCAAACAAAAAAATAGTGGTCACTACCGAAATCATGCAGTCACAACCGAAACACTGGGTGTTTTGTAAAAAATTAAAGATAGTGAGTACTCAATTTACATTCTGTGATGGTCATTGGTTAAATGTGTTTTTGATTTCATAGCAAATTAACTCTGAGATCTATATAATCGGTGGAATTCATTTTACAAGAAACTATTGGATGTTGATTTTGATGAGTCTTGGAAATAAAACTTTGAAAAATATTTAAAATTACATTTTTATTGATTTTGTAATAAAACATTTCAATTAAAATTTTTAAAAATCTTACTTAGAGGTTTTTTGGAAGTACAATATGAACAGATTAACATAAAACATGTTATTGCAGTTTGTTGCTATGTTTCGGTTGTGACACATTTTGGGAGCGGAAAAAACATTTCAAGAAAATGTAAGAAATTAAAATATGAATATTGATTGCCCTTTACAAGAAATCTGTACCTTAGATATGGTAGAACCTAGGTATGGACAAAGTTTTGGGGTAAATTACACTTTAAAAAATGAAGTCCCAACCATGAACTTTGCTCACTTTCGGTAGAATGGCCCATATATATATATATATATATATATATATATATATATATATATATATATATATATATATATATATATATATATATATATATATATACATCCAGTCTAAACAAAAAAATAAAAACATGCCTAGAACATGTTCTCTGTCGTCATATGTTCAGGTCTAGGGTGACCCTCTTAGTTTCCTGAAATAGGACGTAGGTTTACATCTTTGTCACTGTGGGTCACAGTCATTTCCAGTTTATTCAACTTGCTTCAGCACTTTGCTTCAGGTCAAAATTGGATAATTTATTTTTGATTATGTAATAATTTACAATACCATGTTGCAAATAAACTTTTAGTCTATTTAATGCATATTGTTATGGATAGAGGCAGGTGTAAATTATTACTGTACGAAGTGAATTTGATTTTCCTTGATCAAGATATGTACAGACAGTCCAGCTTGTATTTTCATGGCTGACAATTAATACTGAACAATTAAAAGAAACAGTACCACAGTGCATCAGCTTCAGCTTGTCATGTATTTTATATATTGGGATTGTGTCTCTCAACTCATTATATAGCAAGCTTTTTTGTTGTGGTTTTTTAATTAATTACAAAAAATTCCAGGTGGCCCCACATAAGGTCCTAAACCCAAGGTTGAAAAATAATGTAGTCATGTAAGGCATTACTAATCATTTTTCAATACTATTTTACTCTTTACGTGTTCAATAGCACTTGCATTACAACAAAATTTTGCCTATAATTTAGTTGCTCAAATGAAAAAAAAAAAACCCCTAAATAAAATAAATAAATAAAGCGAGACCTTAAGAAATAAGCAATGCAACAAGAAAGATCTATTTCCTGTTGGTGGTCAGCTAATGGGATGTATGCTCATTAGCTAGTTAGCATCAGCAATGGCAAGGTAAGCTAATGTTTCCATGACTAGTTAGAATTTCTTATCATTTGTGGAATTATCTATTGTTGTCCTTGGCTCTGATTAAACATGTAAAATATTGAAAAAAAAAAAATGCAAGTGTTCCTGCTGGGATTCAAACATCATAGACTGTAACATTATGTACTGAGTTATCCGTCCACATGTACTTCATGATGCAAATTTGTATCCCAAGGCTTTTCATTTATGATGAAAGTCTGTACGTCAACCAAAAATAATACAGGAGACATGCAACACATTACAAGTCTGAGACATTAATATTGTAAGGTCTGTTATGTATTGCATTTTAGAAGTAATTTGCATAACAGTGCATTTTAATAAATGTTTTCTAAAACCAACCCAAAAAGCATGAACTCTTCAAACACAGTAGGATTTGATTAATTATGCACAAGTCAAAAAGCTTTTGGGAAATCACTTAAAAATGTTTATTAGCCTCCTCTTTTGGAAAATTGTCACCTTACTAAGAACTTCTGTGGCACAGAGGAAAGCAAAAGTGAACAGTTATCACCTTAATGACAACAGAGGTTGATCATTAGCTGTGAAAAATCCACTGCATAAATTATATCCCAAAGCTGGAAAGTTGGAAAGTCAGTGCTAAGAATGCAACCCTTTTCACGAGTGTCTGATAAACTGTCCAAATGTTCTTCGTCACACGTCAACAAATACAAAGCCTGTAACTGACAAGTGCAATTTGTTTCCTTTTCATGCTTGACTGTTTTGGTCATATGTCCCTAACCAAGCATCGATCTCTTCCTTTCCCAGTCTGCATCCTGGCCTTTTCTTTTAACAACTTAAAAGATAGAATCCCCCTGAAGGATTAAAATAAAACAGTGAGTGACAGAGAGGGAGGCCGGGAAGAGACGGAAGGAAGGATGAGCCACTGTTAATGGGTGTTGGAGCGGCAGCTGACAGAAGCCACATTGTCAATAGGGTGTGAAATTCCTGCTTGGATGGGACCTCCTTCTGGTAAATAGCTGAAGGGACAGTGAGGGGGAGAATACGCGTCAGCCTGTCTGCCTACACTGGTCCCATAAGTCTTTTTGCCATGCTCAGGGAAAGACTAAGGTTTATCTGTGACCACTGATGCTCAACCAACCTCCCCACTGTCCTCTGTTAGCAACCAGCAGGAAGCTAGTAATACATGCTAGCATAAAGCTACATGCAGAGGCCCAGTGGTTTGTCTGTAAGTGTATACAGACACAGCTTGGAAATGTCATATAAGATACAGTATAAGGATGCTGCCAACACATGGAGGCAACACATTGCATAAATAAAGCTAAGAACTCATAAGAATACTAATATTGTGTGTATATGCTATCGCTGTTATTGCTAAGTTGATGTAATGTGAGGAAATACATCCTTTGATGAAAAAAGAACACACATAATAGACTCAGCTGTCAACTCAAATGCACAGCTGTCACCACAATATGGCTTCAAAGCAGCCTGAATATTTTACATATTGCCACTATAATACAAAGTAATTACAGTGTAAGGCTTTTGACAAGAAAGACTGCACAGAATCAGTGTTGGAGTCTGATTTTATTCTTTACTGAGTGAAATTTTGCAAAGCTTAACATAGGGTAACGACGACAGGGATGCTTCGCCAGCACTGAAAACTTTCAGATTACCCACATATGACCCGGTTCAAACTTATTAGCAAAGACCTCGACCTTTATTGGACTGAGGTCACATCGTTCTACATCACCTCACCTCAAACTCTGAGACACATTTCTTCCATAACAGCCCATTAATTAGTTTCCAGCACACTATTCGAAGGTGGGCCAGTTCTTTGCCTGAAGCTGGCCACCCCGTCTCAGGCGAATAGACACATGCAAATCTGTTTGTTTCATCAAGTGTGAATTCAATTTGCGAGGTTCTTTTTAATCTAGAGCACCTTTGCCCCCAGCGCATAGGAGGAGACCATGAAGCACCCATTTTGCTTAAGTTTTGATGAAAAAGAGGGCAGAAGGAGAATACAAAGAGGCAATAAAAGGCAAAGGTAGGCTGCTGATAGGGGGAGGAGAAACATTCAACATTTTGCACCCTTGGAGAATGCATGTAAAATGCTGCCTGGGTCTTTTTTTTTTTCCATCCCATCAGTACCAATGGGAAACTTCTAAACATTCACACAGACCAGCAGAAATGCCCAAGACCAGATGAGAAACAATGACAGATAGTACTGAATAGAGACAAGGGAAACAAGATGAAAAATTTTGGAAGAAGACTGACGTTATCAGCATTTCTGTACCGATGCTTGCTGTTTGTAGTCTGTTTTGTCAGGATGTTTCTCATTCTTGTCTGTAGAATGTGTTCTGTTTCCCCAGTGGAAGCCAGTTGAGAAAACAGGGTTTTGCTACAAAGGCATAACACTACTTTTGTACTGGAATAGGTAGGAGAAGGGTACCGTACGGCAGTCCCTTATGAAACATTTCCTGAAAGTATGTGGGGAGATGAGCTGCTGGTATGTTCACTGTGTAGGAATACTGTAGTCACATAGACTGACATCCACATAAAAGAATGCACACACAACAACACTTTCATCTGCACTTTCACACACTAAGCTCTTGTCCCACAAAACCGATCTTTACAAAACAGCAAGTCGAGCCAATTTTTTTTTTTTCCCCTCTGCTTTGGTAACGTCCCCACATGTGCATAAACACATAAATAATACAAATACTTCAGGTTTTCCTCTTCCAAACCGGTGATTCGGGTGATTAATTGCCATGGAATGTGTCTGAGTAGCCAAAAAAAGACACCTTTAGCTGCTGCTTCATTCATGTCTGGCTGGGTGGAGGCCAGGATGTGTCAGCGATGATAGACAGCCAATGTTGAACCTACACTGTCAATGTTGAAGCATGCGGTGACATGATGGCCTTTTATCACATGAATGTGAATCAGCTCCGACAACCAAACCAACAAGACAACATTTTTCCATTTTTGGAGGTGGTTAGTGAGTGACTCCCTGGGTCAAGTGGAGATTTGTCTGAATTATTTCCTGTGTCAAGCATCAGTTTACTTAGAAGAATGATTGTGAGGTATTGTGGGTGTGAAAAATGATATCATAGCTCTTCAAATGTTTTCACATACCAGGTAGACAGTGGCTGTTTGTGCAATTTTCTTTCAGATTGTTTTGACAATAAGAACTAGATAATAATTGTTCAGACTTGTCTATTATTAAACAGTGAAGTCAGAGCTACAGTCCTTTGTAAACAGAAGAATGAACATTACACATTACAGATCACTGATTATTAGCACATTAACATTATAAAGCCAAGAAAGTATTTAACCTTGTCACATATTTGCTATTTAGAAACAAACAAAATATGAAAATGAAAAAAAATATATTTTAATGACTGAAGATTTATTGAATCATTTTTTTGTCATTCCATGTTTTTTTCCTGTACATAATGAATGTGCTATAATGTGAATGATATTCTGTATACAATAGTAAAACATGAAACAATCCTAAGACAACATTTTGTCTTCACTGTACCTCATAGAATGTATTTATAGACTCAGAGTAAGGCCAATTTAATGAAATTTTCACAATATATCTTGTGAAAATTTAGTGTGACACTGTATAATAAAGTAGCCATTATAAATAAAGACTTTTTAAGACTTCATATCATAGAATGACTGAGGGTGTATCCACTTTCCTTGTGTGACTGATGGGCTACCTCATCCTCCAGTGAGCAGTTATCTATCTCTTTTGTAGATGGAGTCATCTAAGTGGAAAAAAAAAATAAAATAAAATTGGATGAAAAATGTCTCCTCTTAATGGCCATTTAGCACAAAGCCTTTTAAACTGTAAAGACGAAAGAGAGTGAAACCCTAGAATTTTCTTATTACAATGGATATTTCGGGGGATGACCCTCATTTTTTCTCAGATTAACAGTCTGATGGTTTGGGATCTGGCTTAGCTCGCTATGGCTAACTGTTCTGATGACAAGTTGCAGCAGTCCACAGGGACGAGGACAGACAGTCTTGACACACACCACGCTGCTGTACTGCAGCACCTCAGAGGCTCACAGTAATCCTACCGTATACCATTACACTGCATATAGACTAAACACAAGGCCAGGTGAGAGAATGACAGAGTACGTGGTGTATGTGTGAGTCTGAGAGCAGTGTGCATGTACCTAATCATGTTTTTTTTTGTTTTTTTTTGCACTTTCGTGTGTGTGTGTGTGTGTGTGTGTTTGTGTGTGGGCCCACCGGCGTGTCTCACCCAGTGTCTCCACACCCGCTGTACCTTTGTGAATAACTACAAGTGTGCGTGCAAGGCTGCTTGTGTGTACGTCTACATAATGCAGAACAGCCTTGCCTCCCACCCTAACATGAAAAAGTCACAGCCAGGAGGCCACTTTGAAATACCAGGTGCTCATTTGGCAAATCCAGGCAACTGGGGTGTTTACATTTCAGTGACTGAGAGGGGAAAAAGACCAGATGCCCCCTTGAGCTGCTCAGCAGCGTCCGTACAGAGATCACTCAAATCGCCATGGGTGACAGAACTGTGTGTGTGTTGTGCATGGAGAAAAGGGATATGGAGAGCACTGGGCAAAGTCACTAAACACCCTGTGATGACTTGCAGCAGGGAGACATGAAATAATGCATCGGTGCTGAAAATAAGCCACTCTGGTGAAGTTTGTTTGTTTGAACGGCACCCATTCTCTGTCCCCACAAACCACATGCATACACCCACCTCCAAAACACAACACTTGCTCCCCTCGCGGTTTGTCTTTCCCTCCTATTACCCCATTCTTTCTCTCTGGCTTTTGAATACCTCTATTGTCCTCTCCCATTGTTGACACACTGTTTGCAAACAAGTACTTCCTTATCACTTAAAGAAAAAAGAAAAAAAAAACCCAACAACAATCTGCTATGAATGAGAGAGCATTATGTCAGAGTTTAGTGATGAATGTATCTCTGACACACACCGCACACATGCGCCTGTACACATGCGCCTGTACACATACTTGTACCGATGGGTGCTGGAGACATTTTTATTGTTTCATTATGACTACTATCAATTTCCCCACAGTAAATTCACTATGTCTTGATAAAACATTCCCTGTCAATTTTCTCCGAGGCACCTGCTCATAACAAATCACTCAGATATTCTTTCTGACTGATTGCTTCTTGGCAGAGTGTTGTGTTGTCGGTTTGTATCAATGGCGGGCATAAGGCGGCTGACTGGTGGTTGTGGGTTAGTGTGTGTGGGAGGGTGTTGGCAGCACCACTGTATACATGTGTGTGTGTGTGTGTGTGTGTGTGTCGTAAAAAGGGGTGGGGTTGCTTAGGAGGAAAAGGAGTGTGCGCATTCATAAAATGTCTGCTAATGGGGGTATGTAGACAGTTTGAACACAGTCTAACTATGGATTTTTACATCAGTGACTGCCAAAATCAAAAACTTCTGTAAATATAGCAGCATGGTTGTAATATGTTAATACTGTTTGCATTGCTTTCAGCTGTGGACATTTATTTCCTAAAGCTGTTTTGATGTTTTGTTAGAAAGTTACACTATCAAAATGTGAAATAATGAATGCTTGTTTTGTGTTAATGTAAGCCTGTGCATGGTGTAAGTGTCATTAGGAATTAGAAAGTGGTTGAACTTGGCCACCTTCTGCGTGTTGCTGTCTGTCAAATGTTTTCTGGGAACAGTCATATATTTGTGTGTGTGTGTCTGCACAAGTGTGTGCATTCATTCCTACTGCCATGTGCATGCTGTGCAGGCTTGTCTGCGCATGGGTGTACATTCTTAAGTTACATATCCGCTTTACCAAATTACCTTCACTACCAGAGATCTTACTTTTTTTCCCTCCAGTACTAGTTGAAGTTACTAAGATGGTTATGTGCTATAGTGTTATTGCAAACTTCACCAGTTGTAGTTTTTATATAGGGTTTTAGCTTTGGATTTTATGCTATTTACATACTATATAATACTGTAAAACATAATAACAAGTGTGGCAGTGACATTGAGGCAGTTTGGAGGCAAGTTAAATCTAAATATTAATTTGAGTAGCTACGGTAAGACAAAACTCTAAGGAGGCTTACAATACATTTATTTGACTAAATGTGTATTAATGTGCCAAAACAAAAGAAATCCTCCGAGTTTTCTGAAGAAGAAACAATGAAATTTGATCCAACTCCAGCATAAACTTAATTAAAACTTAAAACAGCAATAGGTACAGTTAAGGTTTGCTGAATTCAACCCACTTACATTCCAAGATTATTAGTTGCTGCTTCCTCTGATACGAAAACAAAATACGATAGTAATTATATATGAAGTAACTCACCCGTATCTAATAGCAGCATTACTTGTTGTGACTCACACACTATGTGAAACAGAGTTGGAACAGCTTTAGTTTCACTTGTTGCTCTAAATATTGATGATGTAATCATCTGTAAGTGCATGGACATGTCAGAACCCTAAGGCAAAACAATAATATTGTGTTGCTTCGTCCTCCTCCAGTCTAGAGGAGGCTGAGACGATGGTGAAACTAAGGGGTGATGGGTGGTGAGTGTTTCATCAATGGCTAGACTTTCATGTGTTATATGCACAGTAAGGCAGTATTAATACAGCAAAAATGTACCATATCATGTGAGTATGACATGTACTGCATTTCAACAGACATTTTAGGTGGAATTTTACATACAAAATTGAAATGAAATAGAAATCTGTCTGTCTGTATACCCACTTACCTACCTACCTACCCACCCATCTATCATGAAATCAAATAAAAATGAAAATACTAGTATATTTAAAGACACTTTCCAAATCACATCACAGTAAGTAAACACTCTCATGTGAAATCTACCACTGTTTATGGGAGCAATTTAAGATTCATTATTAAAATAATAATGTATGAGCTCTTAAACTGTGACAATGATTGCATTTCTAGCTAGCATGTGTTCTTAATGTTGAGACATTCTCGAACAGCTCGACTTGATTGTTAAACCTGCTAACTAGCACAGAGGAAGTTTCATCTGTTAAGCCGAAACAAGCTAAAGGACAAACATATGCACAATGCCGTGCCAAGATAATAACTACTTTGGTTACATTACGCATTCGCTAAGGTAATAGGGGCTTTGCATGCAGAAACACAGACCACCTCACACCCACACACACTGAGGTAATGAGGGCTTGGCTTATACATAAACACACGCAGAATGACTAAGACTTGTACCATCTTACCAGGTGTCTGTCCTCTGTCACCAACAGCCATTTGGCTGAGCAAATGACCAACTAACTATTTACCCAGCTGACTTTGTACATCTGTTTAAAACAAATATATTTTGATGCTTTTACCAGCTTTCACATTATACAGCATAGGTCGCTAACTCATAAAGGCAAAGTCATTAGAAATATTAAAAGCATTTATCAGGGGCTGATCATATTTAGAGGTGGTAGTAGTAGTGGTTAGGGCTCTCTGCTTTACATTATTTAGTTCTTGGGTCATGGTGTGTTGTACAGGAGCGGTGTGATCATGTAGAGAGCCAGCCATGTTGAATGGTAGCGAGGGTTAAAATGAAACCATGTGCTTTTGTGGTAGGAAATTTTGTCATGACTAAGTACCTCAGGAAGTACTGGGCTAGAGCTGGACACTGAGGGGCTAGAAAATCTGCTTTCATCTGACTGACAGTAACTAGACAGGGACAATTCATTGAAATGTAATACTTATAAAATGTAGCCAATAAAGCTATTAACCCCTATTTCACTATAAGCCCATAGAATCTCATTGAACGGTTCACTCAAAACGAAAATAACATCAGGCTTGTTCAATGAGTCACTTTTAAGTGCTGTGTCTTTTCAGAAATACAGAATCTGACCACCAGTGAAGTACATTAGGGAGCATTTGCCACTATTTGCCACTGTTGTGGACCTTCAGGGTCACACACTTCATGGAAGGCTGCATTTTGCAGCTGGACATGGTGAAAGGTCAGAGGTCAACACAGGATTTCTGGGTATGGGAGGAAGAACGAAACCCACAGGGGAGACACTGTGTTGACATTGTGTTTGGTCACTTTGAACAATGTTATCTCAGACAGTGTGAGACGCGGGGCCAATCAATCATTCTGTTATTGGAACAGCTCCGGTAATTTTTCATCCTGAGCCTTTGATATTGGTTCAACATCAGATGGATCTCACATTGACCCCTTTTCCTCCCTTGCTACCTGGATTCTCTCCTTGGGAGTGTATCACAGATGTATTTCTTTCAAAATGTTTAGTTATTAGTGTAAATTACTGTTCTTTTTCTCAGCCCAAAGTGAGAGTTGTACACTGCTGTAGTATATCTTGAATATTTATGAATCCAAAGCAATTGTGCTGGCTCAACTTCAGTAACAGATATTTCAACCTCAGCCAAAGAGAAACATATAAATCTAGAATGTACAGGCATGTGCACCGCAACAGCAGAGGAAGAGTAGTCTGCACGTTGAGCAAGTCATACATTTCCAATAGCCGTGACATTAGCAACACTAAGTACATTGTTTTCATTCTAACATTTCATTTATACAGTATTATTTTTTTTGTTATTTTACAAGCTTTGACATTTAAGCACCTATTTTGGACATAATATGATATTGCAAGGGATGGCGACAAAAGAGAAGATGAAGAAAAATGTCCAAAAAAAAAAAAAGTACCTGACTATGAGTGTTTTAGATTTCTGACTGCATCCCTTTTGGTAAAATGCCAATTTGCTCATGTATTTATTGACTTGTTACAGACTCATGTCATGTTTTTTTTTCATTCATTACTCCACCATGAGGGCAACATAATCCAAGTTGGGGATTGGGATTCAGATTGCATGAAATACTGCACTGTTCACTTTTAATGGCATATATGTATGTCTTACTGTGCTGCAGTTTGGGGGAAATATGAATAAAACTAACCTATTCCCTGTAATATATAATAACGAAAATGACCTATGAGAGTAATAAATAAAGCTGGCTATATTATGAGTCGTCTTACTGACTTTTTATGACATCTTGTACCCTGAAATTTCTAGATTTGCTTTCTATTTAAAATAAATGCTTTATAATCTAATAGGATTGTAAGAAAACCTGAGAACAAATATAAAATATAGGTGTGTTTCTATGGAATGAACTCAAATTATAGCTCTTGTGTCTTAAAATGTAAAGAATATAACTATGGACTATGACACAAAATTAATTAATGCAACATTACTGAGGTATATGGCCACATGTTCATGTAATATATGTTCATTACCTTTGCATTATTAGTATCAAGTATTGGATAATTCCAAGAAAGGAAATAGCATTACAAAAATGTGCCTCTGATATTTGTTGAAACTATTTTTCCTTAATATGTAACCAAAATAAAATTATTCATTCATATTAATTCTTTGTAACCAGCCACTGATTGATATAAAAATGTAAAAAAATAAAAAAATAAATAAAAAATCTTACCCATTAATCATAAAAAATACACTGAAATACTTCTGGTAAAATGCAGTTTCTCAGTTTTTCAGTATTATATTTGACCCATTTGAATGTAGAGTCTCCTTACTGAACATGGAAACACCAGCATCTTCTGCAACATTGATTCAACAGTAACACCAATTACTTTGACAAATGTCAGTTCTAGTAAATTCTTGCATCTACATTTAATATGTTTTGTTGTAAAACTCAGTTTTTCTTCGGATTTTTTTTCTGGTCTGCTATTTTTGAATTCACTCTGATCTTTTATTAATATCTGCATGGACAGTAAAGTAAAATGCCCACAGAATAACAGCAGTTAGAGTTAGTAATAAGTTAAAAAATACTAGTCGGCTGTAGTTTCCAAAATACAGTCTTGGGTCAAAATGTGAAATTCTGAATATTAAAGATAATGTTTGTGTCAGAGCTATGAGATCTACTTAGAAATGTTGTCTCCACATTTACTTTTTAGAAGTTCTTTCTCGTGGAAGATTTCTAAATGCAATCACAGAAGCTATTATTAGACCACCCTTATTTTCTTGTTCATGTTTCATGTTTTTATTCATTTTATTGCCTGATGTAACTAAAGGTAAGTTTGTTTGGACAAATATAATGTTAAAAAAGTAGTTCATAATAATTAACTTTCACAGCTGATAACTAACTATTCTATATAATAATGAAAATGACTTCAGGTTTTACATCCATGTCATTGTACAGACAAAAACAGTGCTTTAAAGCATTCCATGTTTTCCTTTTCTGTCTATGGTCATGTGATTCACACAGGACTTGATTGAAAAAAACATTGTTTTTGATTACTTTTGATGGTCTAAAAACATTTTCTGTGACTATATTACATAAATGTACATGAACCAAGATATGAAGAGAAGTACTTTATTTATCCCACAATGTATGTATCAGTGATGCGCGGGTGGATGTATACAATAAATGACCCACAACCGACTGCTTTATTTTTGAAAAGAACCAACCCGACCCACTTCTCGACCCACATTTTAAAAAAGTAATCAATGGTCTTTATAAACATCACATGACCTCACATACCTGCATTTATTTCTGTGTTAAAAGTCCATGTCATTGCTTGTAAGTTAATATGTTGAGAAAATATCCTGCTTCATCATTCAAAAGTTATCAACACGCAGCATCTAAACCAGGGGATGACAACCTGTAACACCCAAAGAGACATTTAAACCCAGTTTCCATGGAAAAGAAAACACTGGGAGCCGCTCATCATCTTTTAAAAATCTCCGCCAATGCGTCCCAAAACTTACTTTTTTTGTTTGTATGTTTCTGGAGCTTCCATCACCTTCATGGAAACTCAGTTAATAAAGCGTATTTACCAGGTTATTTTAATATTTATCTCAAACAACAAATGAATCAACCAACCGCAACCCTAATAACATGAAAAATATTTTTCAATGACCCGCAACTGTGGGTGACCGCGAGCACCCACTCACTTGGGGTCAGGTCGTGCATCACTAGTATAATAACTAGGATAATAACCATTTATTCTTTCAGCTAACAACACTTTTATTATTTATTTTCCAATTAATCTTATTCAGGTATGCATGATTTAGCACATTTAACATCTGATATGGATAACTTCTAAAAGTAAATAAATAAATAAATAAATAAAAAACACACATTCCGTGACAGTGAAAATGTTCATTTTTACAGAAAACAAACCAAAAAAAAATATACTGTGATACTGATTAATAACTTTTAAAATGAAGATGTCAAGAAAACTTAATCTAGAAGGTACTAAAATAACAGTTGTTGGACTTTAAGGGTTATATTTCTGAAGTTTACTAGACAAGTTAGGACATGTTTCTTTGCCCTTTAGCTTCATTTATAGTGTAAAGCCTTAGTTGCCACAGTTACTGTTGACAGATATCCACCACCTCAACCCCAAAACCCTTATTTCCCAGCATGTAGCATACAGTGTCCGACTTATACCTGTTTGTTGTCATGTTTGCTACATAATACTGTCACGGCGCTGAAAGGTCATTTCCTTCCATTTATGTCCACACACTACGCTGTTCACTTCCATTCTTCTCCACTCTGTATGTGTCACCGCGTTCCTCTCTTTCCTTGAATGACTGTTGACTATCGATGACTGCCATGTGTGACTAAATACCTGCCCGTCCGTCCGTCTGTCTGTCTATCTGTCTACACAAAGACAGTGAGGTCAGGTTGATGAAGGGGGGGGTGAGTCATAAATCTGCAGTCAGCACAGACAGTGAAGTAGTGTATGTTTTCTCTGTTAGGTAGAGAAGGTGCTGAAAGGTGGTAGATCCTTAGAAGAGACAGACAGTAGCTGGCTTTGAGCGACACTGGGGTGGTAAGGAAAGAGTGTGTAAGGGGCGGTGGGGGGGGGGTTGGCAAGTAGGTGCTGATTTACAGCAGCGGGACTGGGGCTGGAGGCAAGAAATAGAAAGTAGATGTGGTGTTTGGTGTACGTGTTTGTGCTGGTGTGTGCAGAGGGAGGTGGATGATGGTGGTCTCCAGGCAGTTCAGTTAGGGTTGCATTTGCGATCCTGTGTTAAGTGCTAGGTCAGTGGTGAAGGCCTGGAGGATTAGGTCCCCACCACCACTACTAAAACTCTTGAAAACAGCCCCCCACTACCACTACCACTACCACTACCACCACCACCACATATTCACACACCTACTCGCTGCCTGGATTCCAGCTTTGAGCTCATGTGAGATTCTCCAGAGCCACCCACAACTAACTCCTCCTCCCCCTCCTTCTCCCCACGTTACAACAGCACACTTGGCCTGTTCACTTCCACACACAATTGTTCATACACAGACATAACCAGCGGAGCCACCATTCTCCTAATATTGGGCAGAGTAAAGTGATCCTCTTGCACTCGTATCACATTAGCGCTGTTGTTAGAACCAGACCCAGACATAAGAGCTACTACACTATGTATATGTGTCATCTCTGAAGTGCATGCTTATGGAAGTGTGTTTGTGTTCGCATCTGGGCATGTGATTTGTAAGGGAGGCTGCAAAAGAAAAAAAAAAAAAGTTTTATGACTCTCAGGGAAAAGCCTTGGATCTTCCTGTGTGTCCATACTTTACGTTAAGAGGAGAAAAGTAAGACACCAGTGTCCTGGCATGAGATGAGTAGGGGAGTGGGGGGAGTTGGATGGATGGATGGATGGGGTTGGGAAGGTTCTGGTGAGGGTGCAGTAGGTGTAAGCTTGAGAAATTTCCATAGGCTAGTTAAATGTCTGCCACTTTACTTATTGAGTTTCTAATGTGTGCCAGGTGCTGGTGGGACATTCTCATGAGCGCATACTGGGTCTTTTTTTTTATTTTTTGGTCCGTCTGTGTATAATATGTGTTGCTGGAAAATTATGCACACGGAACAAACAAATGTATTTCAGGGATTTGATATATTTGATAGAAAGCAAATTTGAGTTTTTTGGGGTTTTTTTTAGAAGTAATGAAAAAAATAGAAAATAAATGGCAATACGCTTGTGACTGAAAAGACCCACAATAACTATAGATGAAAGTAAAAGAAATAAATGGTTCTTTGTCTGAGTACAATACTAACATTTGTGTTACAGTAAAACTGCATCAAAACCCCCCAGGAAGCTGATCTTAAACTAAATCATCTAGTGTTAAGAAATAAAAGTCAGACAAGTTGATAGAAACGTACAAGTATAAGCCCACATTAAGTCAGTAAAAAAAAGCTAGTGGTGATACTGGAGATGAGAGAGGCACATATCAATATTAGTACACCACAAACCCAAAGTTCACACTCCAAATATGCTTAAGGATTTACAAAAAAAAAAAAAAAAAAAAAATTCACTTACACAATACACAAAATATAAAATCCAGGTTCTAGTAGTCGTTACCATATGACACATGGGAACACATCAAAACTGACTAAAGTAGATAACAACCAATATTTACACACACACTTACATAGGTTAACATTTTTAATTACAAACTGGGGACCCATCTCTATAGCTGAAGAGATGGGTCCCCGGGCGCTGTACATGGCTGCCCACTGATCCTTACAAGTGCCCCAATGGCATAAAGGATGGGTTACATGCAGAGGACAAATTTCATTGGACGATGTATAATGATAAATAAAGTACTTTACCTTTACCTTAATTCTATATTCTTTTGGAGAGGAACTGCATTGAGTCACGGTATACCATGCTAGCATAATCATCAGTTAAATTCATTATGTTAATTAAGTGTCGTGATAGATTTTAACTGAATGTTTCTTCATGAAGATTATTCCTTGTCTCGCTTGGATTTTCTATCTGGTCTCGTTCCCCCAACAGGAAAACCCAAATACCCAGAATGCTCTGCATATTATTTTTATTATTATCATCATTTTTGTACTATGCACTCTATTGCTATAAGATGAATTCAGGTTAATGGGGAAGTGAAGAAGGGGTAGGATTAAATAAGCTTATGTTTTATCCTACTCCTTTTCGGACATGTCATTGTTATTATTATTATTATTATTATTATTATTATTATTATTATTGTTGCATTCTGCACATGTTCGAAATAAAGCATTCAAATCAAATCAAATCAAACCATATCCCCACTACAGCATGAAGTCACTTCCTGTTTTGAGTTGAATTCAAACCCAATGTATTTAAACACAAAATAAAATCACTAAATATGACCTGGTTACATATGTATGTGTGTTTGTTTTAGGTTATATTTTGAATAATATGTGAAGCCTAAACCAGATTACAAATGACTTGCTGCCTTTTCTATCCTATAATGTAAGAGTAGTGGCTATTGTCAGACAGTTTTGGTGAGACATGAGGGTTAAGATAAGCTTTCAAGGGAAAAAAAGAATAATCTTGAGAATGTTTTGTCTGTGTACGGTGTGTGTATGTGTGTTTGTTTTAGGTTTTATTTATTTGTATTTATTTCATTTTGATTTCCATTTCAGATATTTTTATTAAAAGCCAAACACAAAACAAATATACAGATTAGACAAGACTTATGCCTCAGTTTTTGTGTTACAGTGCTCTATAGAAGCCACCAAAAAGAACTAAAAAAACAGTTAATCACTAATTTACATGAATGAAAAAGTGTAAATGAAAGAAGAAAATTGACTGAAAATAAGGACATTGACACACTAAAGATTATATAGTATATATGAGGGGAAATGCTATTCAGTTGAAATTCAGAACACTGTAAACCCAAGTAAGTTAGCAGAACTAAAAAAAATTTAAGATAATCGATTGCCTTAATTATTTTTAAGTTGATGAAACTTAAAAAATAAAAGTTTCCAGAACTTAAAATGTAGATGCTTATTAAAGTATAGTTACATTAAAACATTACTTATTAACTTAATATTCTAAGGTTCTGTCAGTCCTACTGGAGACTAAGACAGGGTTCAGTGCCTTTGTCAAAGGACACTTGGACATGTGGACAGACAGAACTGGGATGTGAACCTCTGACCCTTCAGTCATTAGACGACCCGTTCTACCAACTGAACCACAGCCGCCCCTGAATATAATTACTGTGTTTTGTGATTGTAGTTTTTTTTTGCTGTAATAGATATTGGTGGTTATTTGCAGTGCTCTGAAATTATATTTCATCATCTACTACATCAGTTAAGTTATTTTTTTTCAATCATCAATCAATAGAAATAACAGTATAATATAATTCTCAGCATTTAATGACTTAATTCCACTCAGTTGTACCTCATATGTTGTTAAGTTATGTTCACTTATATCCACAATAGTTCCCCTTAATAAAAAAAATATTAGTTGGAAGTACTTAAAAAGAAAAACATGTTACACATTTGAGTTAGTAGTACTATTTCTGAAACGTTGAGTATTCACAACTGAATATATTCAATTATTCTGAACATTTGGGTTTACAGTGTGGAGTCATCAACAACATAAAAAAAACAAAACACCACAATTTCCCACAACTTGATCAACAGAGAGAATATACAGTATATACAGTCAACTGAACACAGCGACACACAAAGACAAGCACACAATGCAAAACAATTACACTAACAACACAAGAATTAATTAAATAAACCCCAAAAAACAGAAATAAAACAGAAGAAAGAAGAAAAACAAACTATCTCAATGATGTCACTCTAACATGTGCAATTACACAGTAATTCTTCTGTAAATATGAAAATTCTTCACCATTTAACAAAAGTAACTGCTTGAATTTATGAAATTAAAAACATAAATGTGAAGCTTAAATCAAATTAGACATGACTTTACAAAATCTACAGAGCACTTACAACAATCTAAATGCCTTTCATATACTATAATGTAAAAGTACTGGTTATTGTCAGACACTTTTGGTTTGACTTAAGGGTTAGGATAAGATTTCAAGGAAGAAAAAAAATAAATCATAAAAATCTTCAAAAATTTCTGTGAGTTGGTGAATGTTTTGAGCTCAAGTGTTGACCTACGACAGTCATTACAACAGGCTGTATACAGTTTTACTGCTGCCATTCATAGACGAGAAAAGTCAACCGTCAAACTGGACCCAAATGACTCACACTATAAAACGACAGGGTAGAAAAATAAACCTGCTCAATAGGTTTTATAAAAACCCAAGCATAGCTGTAAAGTACAGGGCTGTCGATTTATTAATGTTGACGTTCCAGTCATAGGAAAAGTTTCCCTCGCACTGTGTTGGTTTATTCCAAGCCCATATTTATGGTTTGACACACTTATTTTTTACACTGGCAAACAGTTGGGGGTTCAGGAATTCTCGGACTTTTCCTCCTGGTAAATCTTTTGTTTATCATGAACTGAGTGTGATACCCTCTGATCTTCTATAAGAACCCTTTCAAAAAGTGTAAAAGACTAACCAACAAAAAATTGAGGATAACTCAAAATAGAACTTTTCAAAGTTTCTCTTAAATATTTTGACCTCATTTCCTTTTATGAGCAGTCAGAAGTATAGAAGTAACAGAGGTAGCAGTTGTGAACTTTCTGTTTCTCGTTGCCCTTTAGTGGCGGGGAGGCAGGAGCGCCGGGGCTTCAGTGGTTTTGGCAACAAATGAGACAGTCTACTTTTGAAGCCACCACAGATCCTCTTACTCAAACTGCTTCAATTGTAAAAACGACTTTCTCCGCTCCGTTATTGTGAGGTGTAGAGAAGCACATGTGGTGATCTGATGTTTTATGTTTGTGTGACCCACTACTGTAACAGTCATGGCTACACTGGGGTGTTTTTACTGGCCCTTTTTTTTTTTTTTTTTTTTTTAACATTTTTAATATGATAAAAATAGAAAAGGAACTCAATAACAAACTGTATAAAGAGGAAAAATAGAAATATGATTTAGTGTATTATTTTAACAAAATATTACGAGCTATTTTCCTATTATTTCAGCGTTAGAAATCTAATCATTGAAAAAAAGAAAAAAAGGAGAAAAAAAGAAAAGAAAAGAAAAAAAATAAATCTAATCATTGAAAAAAAGGGGGAAAAAAGAAAAAAGAAAAAAAGGACAAAAAAAGAAAAGAAAAGAAAAAAATAAATCTAATCATTGAAAAAAAGGGGGAAAAAAGAAAAAAGAAAAAAGGACAAAAAAAGAAAAGAAAAGAAAAAAAATAAATCTAATCATTGAAAAAAAGGGGGAAAAAGAAAAAAGAAAAAAAGGACAAAAAAGAAAAGAAAAAAAATCTAATCATTGAAAAAAAGGGGAAAAAAAGAAAAAAGAAAAAAAGGACAAAAAAAAGAAAAGAAAAGAAAAAAAGAAATCTAATCATTGCTAAAAAAAAAAGTAATGAAAAAAATCTATTGCATTTACCCCAAAAAAATATGTCTTTAAAGATTAAATTTTTTCTGCATTTCATATTTCACCAAAAGTCTGAAATGATAATAAATTGTCTTTATGTTACAATGTTAATTGCAATAGATAGACTGCTCATAAAGTTTGTCTATATTTAAGATAATTGCAACAATATGACTTATTCTTGATCGGTTACATGTAATTGGAACTTGGTATGTAATCACTGCGCCTTGTTAAAGGTGATTAGTGATGTGTGTAAGTAGGAATAAATAAAGGAAAATCAATGATTCCAACTTTTATGAGCAATAATGTACTATCATAGATTGTTTATTGTAAATGAATTTCATTCTATTCTAACTTTCTCTCTATTGCTGATTATTACAAACAGCAAAGACAAAACCTTCACCTCATATCATTTCCTGTTTTAACAAATATAATCAAACATTTATCAGGCTGTACAAATATAAAATAAATCTAAGATGTAAAAAGACAGAGTGACATCTTTCTCTGAAGTTAGTCTGGATTTAGTCCAACCAAACTTCAGAGTCTCTGACTGAGCTCTCGCCAAAATATTTTTCACGCTACTCTTTGAAATCAAACATTAAAAAAAAACAAAAACATAAATGTAAAAATTTTGGCTCATTTTATACGATGGATCATACGGTTCAGAGACAAGAAACAACATTTTTAAAAGCCATCATGTCACACATTATTGTAAGAATTAAATGTTGGAAATATTTTAGACAGCACAAACCACATTGCATTGTTTCTCAATTATAGTGTTTCAATTTGTCTAATAAAATGGAATTGTTTGCAGCAGACTTTGTCAACGCGTCGGTGCTCACAGCTTATATTGGGAGGGAAAAAAATGAATTCTTCTACAAATATATTTAAGATGAAAGTTGTGGTTTGGTCAAAACAATAACAGAACTCAGAGGTGTGAAGTAATTAAGTAAAAGTACTTCATTACTGTACTTAAGTAGATTTTTTTTTTAGGTATCTGTACTTTATTTTATTTATTTTTCTGGCAACTTTTGACTTTTACTCCCTAAATTTTTGTAGAAATATCTGTACTTTATACTCATTACATTCTGAGAATACTTTTACAAACTAAACAGATGTGACAGTATGAAAAATAAGTTGCTGTGACTTTATATATTATAGTTATATGACTATTATCTCATAATTTTGACTTTTTATCTTACAATTTTACCTTTTTTTTTTCTTTTTTTTTTTTTTTTTTTAAAATCTCATGACCTTTTTTATCTAAATTGTCACTTTTCTTTCCCCCATTTTTCCTAAATTTCCTGCCCATATCCACAAAACTGAGTAACTGTGACTCAATCAAACACATTATCTTCACAGTAACTCACTTTTAAAGGCTTTATTTTAGATGCTTTTAAAACTTTTCTGATTTTATTTTCTTTCATTCATGACAAAAAAAAGCTGTTTTAATTTTTACTTTTGTACTTTATTACAATTGAGAAGTTGTACTTTTTTTTTTTTTTTTTACTTTTACTTAAGTAGAAGAGTTGAATCAGTATTTCTACTTTTTTTTTCACACAAGTAGCTGTACTTCTACTTAAGTACACAATGTGAGTACTTTAAACACCACTGATAGAACTCCACGTTATAAAAAATACACATAAAAAAAAAGTTTAAAAGTTACACCAATTGGACTAATGGCGACGTTTTAAGAACAGCAATCACACTGTGAGTTCGATACACACAGTGGATCCTATGGTCATGTTTATGTGCTTGCACCTGTTGGGAAATAACTTTTAAACTACAGTACCACCAGTCATTTGGTATCATTTTACACATTTCCTTTAAGCAGATAAATAATCCAATAGAGACAAAACACACACACACACACACACACACACACTGTAAACCTGAATGTTCACAATAATTAAATATATTCAGTTGTAAATACTCAAAGTTTCAGAAATAACTGAAATATATTCAGTTGCTGTAACACGTTCTTCTTTTTAAGTACTTCCAACTAATATTTTTTTTAATTAAGCGGAACTATTTAAATGAAAGGGGAGGTGTAGGGAGACGGGAGGTGTGTTTTTAGGATATTGAATCTTTTTATTTATCATGTTTTTAGCTTATTGACTTTTCATCATATTTAACTCTGCTTCTTTAATTGATCTTAATGATAACTTTTTTTTTTATTCTAATTTATTCTGAAGTGTTTTTTATCTTTGAGCTATTTACATCCAGTATCATTTATTTAAGTGCTGATGTAATATGATTGTATTTTTGTTGTGTGGAGCGGTGACTACTTTAAATTTCCCAATGGGGATTAAAAAAGTTTATCTTATCTTATCTTATTGTGGATATAAGTGAACATAACTTAACAACATATGAGCTACAACTGAGTGGAATTAAGTCATTAAATGCTGAGAATGATATTATACTGTTATTTCTATTGTTTCAAATAAGAATGATTGAAAAAAAATTTACTTAACTGATGTAGTAAATGATTAAATATCATTTCAGACCACTGCAAATAACCACCAATATCTATTACACCAAAAAAAATTACAATCACAAGAGGCAGCTGTGGTTCAGTTGGTAGAGCGGGTCGTCCAATGACTGAAGGGTCAGCAGTTACTGTCCCAGTTCTGTCTGTCCACATGTCCAAGTGTCCTTTGACAAAGACACTGAACCCTGACTTAGTCAGTAGGACTGACAGAACCTTAGAATATTAAGTTAATAAGTCATGTTTTAATTTAAGTATACTTTAATAAGGATGTAAATTTGAAGTTCTGGAAACTTGTGTTTTTTAAGTTTCATCAACTTAAAATAATTGAGGCAATCAATTATCTAAATTTTTTTTTAGTTTTGCTAACTTATTTGGGTTTACAGTGCACACACACACACACACACACACACGCACGCACACACACACACACACACACACACACACACACACACACACACTCAACTGTTTAAAGTCTATGAATGGAGAATAGAAGAGGAAATGGTCTGCTAATAGTGCACATTCTTAAAAAAATAATCGGTTAATAAAAACTTTATTGACATTAACAGTCAGTGTCAGGTCATATTTACTACAAACATAACAGAATATGTCGATATTTCAGACAAAAACCTTGAATGATCCAAGTTTGTTATTCATGACTATTTCTCACAGACTCCAAATGAAATGAAAGTGGCTGATAAACACGTCACACAGAAACAGACTGTATATCTATATGTAAGGAAGTAAAAAGACAGCAGCGTTTCTAGTTTGTCAGCACTAGTCTATAATTTAAATATTAATTACAGGAGTTTATCTGAGTGACCAAATGGCTCAAATGTTGTACACCTTCAATGACAATAAATAAATAACTAATTATTAAAAAAAAAAACACTAAGGGAGAAATACATATCAAACAATAGCTTAATATTATTATTTTTAAATACATTGTATAATCAGTCACGTAAATAATCAAATAATTCCTCACCATTCCTGTTAGGAATAAAGTGGAAAAACACTGGTGAATAAAACTTTTGTACAGATAAGATGCTTTCAGACACATGGTCATGACAAATGTCCCAAGGACAAACTTTTCCGACAATGAGGAAATGCACATTATAAGTCAACAGTCGTAAAACTTGGACATAAAACGGTGAAGACACATGGAAACGTGTTGCACTTTTTAAATAAATAATAAAAAAAACAACAACTAAACAATAATAATAAAAAAACGACGTTCGTTACATGATATGGATTAAATTAAATTTTACTGTAATATTCCGATGAAGTAAAAAAATTAATTAATTAATAAATCAGGTTGTGGTTACGTTATTCAACTTCGATTGCGTTGAATTTAAAGAAATAAAAAAACACGTTCAATTATCATTAAAGTGTTCGCTGTGTTCAATGATTCATGTGTTATCGAGGAAAAGACATTACGGACGTCCCTTCATACTCACATATAATCTGACAGAACAAACCTAGAAAGGAAGGGGAAAAAAACCCATACATATCCAGAATGTCCACGGAGCTGAGGTATTCGGATAAATAAAAGCGTGATTCATCAGATTTAAACAAATAAATAAAAATAAATAAATGAAGAACAAAAAAAAAAAACAACCTCGGCACAAACTTTCCTGTCTCCTTAGTGTCGGAGAGGAGAAGTAATCCGCAGGGGGGCGCTGTATGTCCATGTCTGTACCCTAACCCAACAGTAGAGGATCAGTCAGACCATGCCAACATGAAATCAATAAATAAATATGTCAACAAAAATACATGAAAACAAGCTGCTTTTAAAAGTAGACTTCATTTTATATATGATTTTAGTAATAATAATAATAATAACAATAATAATAAAAATAAAAATAATAATAATAAAGCATGTGGTGGAGTGTGACTGAACTGGATTGTGTTATATTTTATTTTACATTTGGGGTGGGAATTGTACAAAAACAAAGCCTTGTATGGGAATAAATTGGAATGTTATAATAATTCCTCTCTTTTAAAAAAAAAAAAGACAAATGTTTTATTTTAATAATAAATGTGAGAGTAAATGATTGTCAAGGTGGACACTTTTTTGGATTGCAGCTGCTCCGAGTGTAACCCCTCCTCTCTCTCTCTCTCTCTCTCTCTCTCTCTCTCTCTCTCTCTCTCTCTCTCTCTCTCTCTGCCACCCCTCTCCTTATTCCAACACCGCCGTGCTTCATTCCAATGCACACGCCGAGCGAAGCGGACGGTTCCCCCTCCTCACCTTCTTCCAGACAGACGACTACATTTCGCTCAGGGAATAAATATCTCTAATATCCACGCGGCTCTTTTTTTTTTTAATTCTACTCGGGAATAAACACTTTTATGATCACGTCGCGCGCGTCTCTAGCGTGGACTACACTATGGTTCTGTCACATATGCAGCTACCTCTGCTTCTGCTCTGACCACAGACGGACAAAGTCTTTGGATCTTCTTCAATCAGGCTTTTTACCCCCTCTTTCTTTTTTTTTTTTTTAATTCCACTGACTATCACAGAGGTATTGCTGGAACATCTACTCCGGATGGTACCCACAGACTGGACTATGGTACCTGTTTACTCAGTGCTTGTAAACGGTACTGGAAGATTTGCGCTTGTTGCCTTTTGTCGGTTCTATTAAACTGGAGATCATTTCTATATATCCACGCAATTCATTCTAATTCTAAAGGGTGTTTATTTATATACACCTGTGTTGTTGTTTTTTTTGCTTGAATGGGGGTAACTCTGCTCTTGGAGCTTTGACGCAGCTGGGACTGGGACTGGGACTATAGGACTTGGACTGGGACTGAGTGCGTGGAGCGTCGGATCACCCAGGATTGTAAATTCCCTCCTGCTCTCCCTCTGCCGTGGGTCTATTTACATGTCCGACCTGAAGGCTTTATGACAATGGATTACTTTCTGCTTTTATGCAGCCTCATGCTGCCTACAGTGTCCGCCGTAGAAGGTAAGAACATTTACCTTGAAATGCTTTAAATGGTGAAGCTTATTTTCTTCCAGTCCTTCGAAGGCTGGGCTCTGCACCCCCCCACCCCCCTCAATCCCTCCCTCCCTACACACACACACACACACACACACACACATATACTCACTCTTTTCTACCTAAATTCCATCTCCTATCACCCTCAAATTGAAAATACAGTTTCATTCTCAAACTAACCATCTGGTCCTCTTTAGGGGTCGCTAATGGTATTATTGGCTTTACGCAGCACGGTGCTGTGGCTGGTACAGGTTTCAATACACAATTGTTATGCACGCGCGTCAACCAAAGCTCATCCATTTCAATCGTATGTGTATTCTTTTTTTTTTTTTTTTTTTGCTAACATGAGCTGTTGTCTTCAGCCAATTGCTTTTTTTTATTATTATTTGTTCTCTTTGAGGAAATTAGCAGAGCATTGGAACTCATCGGGGAGTCGCGCGGCCCCAAAGCCCCCCCCCCCCCCCCTCATCCAAAAGCACTTATCCATCAGGTCGGCTGCGTGTATTTTAGTAGCTGAAAGTGTGTGGCCTTTTTTTTAACGAGTGGGTTTGACAGTTTAAGACCAAACAATACAATCAACAAAGAAAAACAATATTAATAACAGACCTTTTTTTTTGTTTTTTTAGAAAAGCACTTCTTAATGAAAAAGCGTAAATCAAATCAATTAATGAATCGATTCAATTAACACTGCGTAATTTATTCACTCATTTTAATAATTAATTTAATTCTCACTCGTTTCGTCTCGTGCAGTGTATAGATTTGTACAAACATTTTTTTTTTAATATATAAATTACTCTCAATAACAAAGTCATCTGCCTTTGTTGAGTTGTTATTTGTCGTGCGTAAAATCAATAAGAAACTCCAGTCGTGTTTTTTTTTTCTTTCCTTCCGTGAGATGATGTCCCGTTTATTGTTTGTTCTTCCTCACATTTGTAATGTCTAAGTCTTCTGATGGAAAAGTGGAAACAAGGATGAAAAGGCCCTGAAGCTTTTCACAGTGAATGTTGGAGTCCAGGAGGCTTGTGATGCCAGTAGGAAAAGTAGGACAATGTGCCACTCATGGCTCAGAACTCTCTTTTCACGATGAGATTTTCCCCCCACTATACTGTCCGTAAATGTTTTTGTATATTTGTGTATATTTGTTTCTTAGAATGGTCACTTACAGTCTGTCACTAGAAGGAATTGGACCGATTTTTATTTATTTATTTATTACTTTTTTTTTCCAGCGCAACTTTACATTACCTACTTTAAGACAAATACTAGAAATAGAAGTATAGTATATGTCATTTGCAATATATTCTGTACAGTTAAACAAGTAGACTACAAGTATTTCCACAGACATAAAAGTACATTTATTCCATAGTGATTGAGGCTCCTTTTCTTTTCTTTTTTTTTTTGTTATTCTACAAAAGAGGGGTGTATTTTGGAATACCTTGCGTGAGATTGTGCGTAAAGTTATGTCTCTTCACCCACTTTCTAGTGCTTTGATCCCAATTTAAGAAGAAAAAAAAACATCCCCAGGTTTGTTTCTACCGGTGCTGAAAGACGATCACACTACTTCGTGAGTTCCTAAGATCAACATTTTTCTTTTAATTGTTTTTCACACAACCACCTCCTCTGTCCGGAATAAGCGTAAAACACACACGGGTCAAACTATTGTAACACAACCCAAAGCTTATCTGATGTTGTTTGTGGTTTTATTGATACATTTAGCAAGCGAACTCTGTTAAGATATGACTGAGAAATATCCATTCAGTTTGGATAAACACTAAATAAACAGTACATGATGATAACTTCACTAAAGTAAAGACTGATTTTCTAGGATTAAATATCCCACATCGACTTCTACTGCATTTATTTGAAACTTTAGGTCCTTATTTTTTTTATTATTATTATTATTTTTGTATTTTATTTTCTTACCAGATACCCTGCTAGGACTCCTCTTATTGACCCCAAAAGGTCACAGGACCCCAGTGGAAACTATAGTGACTTAAAACACATGGCTTGAATGTTTGAGTGGGGAACTGAGAGAAATAAACTGAGAGAAAACAGAGACAAAAGGACACAGAGAACAGTTGAGACATAGGTGTGCACTGGCTTGTTGTTGTTGTATTTAGTTTGTAATCTAGTCTCGACAAGTGGAATCATAAATCCTGTCTGACTGACCTGGCTGGGCCTTTACACAAGCTTTTAATACAAACGGCTGATTTATAGTCGCTGTTGGGACTTCATTCTGGGACGTAAAGGGGGGTGATTAAGGAGGAATGAGCAGCCCGATGGGGGCACGCATCTGCGGGACCCACGGTGCGTGTCACCGAGGCCCGGGGTCACACAAGCTGGAGAGAGAGAGAGAGAGAGGGAGCTTTCTTTCTTTCTTTCTATTTCTATCTCTCTCTTTCTTTCTTCACATACATACCTTTTAAAAACTTTTCTACCAACTTAGTCACATCTTTTCCTTTTTTTTTAAATACAGTTTATCCATTTACGTTTACACAATGTGAACTAAACTCGTCATCAGAATCAGCTTCTATAATTTCAGTTAGAATCATGTTATTTTTTTAATGTATGTAGGTATATGTATTTATTTCTTTAATTTTATTTTTTTGTCTTATAAAGTCAGTATTAACTAAACGGTGGAGGAGGGAGAAAAAAAAAGCCCTATAGGTGAAGCCCACTGGTCTCTCAGAGTTCAGGAAAGGCCTTTGCTGTCTAACTTCCAGCTGGTATCAGTGTGTTGAGGAGACAAATTGCGTCGATGACAGTCCTCTGTAGCGCACAGGCGGTATGGTTACTCTTCGGTGTAAATTACTTATGATGGAGAGAGGAAGCAAAAAAAAAAAAAAAAAAAAAAAAATCTAGAGAACAGGCACCATAATGATATTCAGTCTAGACCAAGTAGTTCTATTCTAAAGAGCCACTTTTGTATAAGACTATTGCTCTAATGAATCCCTGCTGTACATTATGACATTTAAGTGTACTTAAAGAAGACGTCCTCGTTTGATATCGAGCCCTTTTTCCATATTGTAGTCGTTATAAGGTCATTAGAGCTTAAGTCTTAGAGTTAAATATATTTCTGCATGAACAGTGAAAAACTTTCATATGTATTTATTATGTCCGTAAATGTCAACTCCATTATGCGCGCGCTGGAGCCACTTCTCAGAATCACTTATGACTACAACAAACTGAGTAACCTCACCTGAAACAACTTTCTCTCTAAACGAAGACAAATGGCTTTTTATTGTAGCAGCTCAGGGTTTCCCACTGACTCTCATTGCTTTTTTTTTTCTATTTATGGTTGTGTATGTCGTGGTGATTACGCACTACCTGAGTCTTTGAAGCGCACATGTTTGTTTTTTATGTGGGTGAGATCACACCTCCATAGGAGTTTTTCCTGTGCTTGTTTTGCATTTGGCAACCCTTTCTCTGGA
Source organism: Siphamia tubifer (assembly GCA_020466265.1). Classification (NCBI taxonomy): domain Eukaryota; kingdom Metazoa; phylum Chordata; class Actinopteri; order Kurtiformes; family Apogonidae; genus Siphamia; species Siphamia tubifer. Next base: position 20,402,371 of record CM035786.1, on the reverse strand, counting down.
TTTATTCGCTCATATTCTTTCTTTAGAAGAAGAGGTTTCCCCCATTATTGTCAGTATCACATTAACAAGGGGAGGAAACGGGGAAGGAAATAGATTTGTATATAAAAAAAATGTTAGTATTGTCTACAGTTAATTCAATTAAAATACCACAACTGTTAGAATTCACATATTTAATCAACTTTTTTTGTATTATTAGGGCTATTAGGACTGAAACACTTACGAACGATTTATGTTTCATACAAATTTCTTATTTAATTCATATAAATAGCTTGTAAATTTAAATGTTTAGTTATTTTATATATCGATTTTTGAACTTTAAAAAAAAAATATTTTAGGGGTTTAGAATGATCATTATTGCGAATCTAAGTTGTTATTCGTGATTAGGAGTGTAATGGGGCCATTTTGTCCAGGACAGCAGGCCTTCATGTGCGAGGCTTTATTTATGAGCAGCAGTCTGTGTGGCCTGAGCAGGACGCACACTGGAGCCCCCTGCGTAAAACTTCCCTTCAGAGCCTCTGCTGCATATATTCAAAGGCAAATTCGTCAACAAATGTAGGCCTACTTAAGGTGACAATTGAAATGACAATGGGAACTATTAGTGATCCCATTGTGGCGAGTATACAAACGTTTTAATGGGTAAGAGGAAACGTGCTGAACAGGCGTGGAAGCAAATTTGCAACATAAAAAGTAAAGTCATTCTGGATATTGTCCCAAAGGAGCATTGTTGAGGTCAGTACAATGGTTAATGCTTTGAGTTTGTTTTGTTTTTTTAAAGTAAAAACTTAAGATAATATTAAATTAAATGAGAAGGACGCACTTAAGTATATGTCTGGTGAATCAGACCTGATACTTGACACTTATTTATTACTAAAGCTGGTCATAAAAAAAAAAAAAATCATATATTTATTTATTACTATAGCTGGTCATAAAAAAAATCATATATTTATTTATTACTATAGCTGGTCATAATAATAACAATAATAATAATAATAATTATAATAATAATAATAATAATAATAATAATAATAATAATAATAATAATAATAATAATAATATAGTGATTATTAATTTTAATTTCTAACTTGAACATTATTATTACTATTAATAATTTTTGAAAAATCTGTGGTTTAGATTTATTATACATATATACATTACTATTAACTATGTATATGTTATTGCTATTACTATTACAATAATACCATTCAAATATATTGGCATAGTCTGAAAATGACATTCAATATATAAGGCAGCTATACATATATTACACAAAATATATGTACGGTCCATCAGACACTATGTTAGTAGATTGACCTCACTAGGGAAGCAAGCTAGCGCATAGGTCATATCCAAGGCAGCCATGTTGAACAGATGTACAGTGACTTATGCTCAGATTGCCTTAAGGTGGTCAGAAGGAAGGGGGAGAGGATGACGACATGTCGAGAGCCGAGGTGGGGTGGTATGGAGGGAGCACTGTAGTGGATATGGGTCAGACTTGGATCAGAAACTGAGAGAACAGCATAGCTGACAGACTTTACAGATGCAACAGGCCTGCAGGAGCGCTCATGTGCACTGACTGATGGTTTATGGCTCAAATGGCGGCACGGAAAGATTCACAGAGCTGGAATTTCGCATGAAGGCAAGCAACAGCCGTGTCAGGTCTGACCGGAGGAGGATGACCGGTGAAAATATTATAGCGTATGGGTGGCCGTGTCAGTTTATTGAAAAAGACAAAGTACCATCAAGTTGTCAATAGGTTTAGGTTTTGAATACATAAACAAATAAACAAGACGAACACAGACAGAATTATGCCATGAGATGCTGAAATACACTATTAGATTTAAAAAAAAAAAAAAGCAAGATAACTATAACAAATAGTTACCAACAACCTCCACACATTGCTAAATCCTCTTAAATCCCAGGTATTTGTAGCTGACGTGACAATAGTCTTATGCCTATTGCCGTGTAACTTCTCTGAGCAACTAGTGCTAATAGTAAAACATTTTAATTCAGTCATTTGTATTACACACACACACACACACACATGCAAGCTACTGTTAATCCCCATAATACTGGAATAGCACACATACTGAATGTTCTCAGTGCTTACTCTGACAAACAAAAGCATAATATAAATGATAAATGCACCCGGTTTATTAAATGAGTCCAGATGTATGTGGAGAAATCCCAGAGTGGTGTGTTTAGGTGTTTAGAGCCTACGCGCATGGGTCTTTTGTATATGTCGTTTTTGTGCCTGCACGTCATCTTGGCATCCAACAGAGGGGCCTTGTGGGATGGCAGGTCTTTGACACACACTGTGGAGAGCAAGCAGGGGAGGGCAAATGTGTCTGGGCCTGCCCAGTGCACAGACACACTGCTGCTGTCTGTAGTCAGCCAGGCAGAACAAGGCAGCAGGAGAGAAACATATACAAGGAGGGAAAAAAGTGACGGAGAGATGGTTCGTTCACAGGGAGAGCAAGATGGGTGGTATATCTAGGTGAGTGTGTACGTGTTGTGGTGGGGTATGTTTGTGTGTTTCTGGGTGAATGCCCGGGTATTCCCTGTCCAAACCCAGTACATTAAAACACATAAAAATAGAGCTCGCACAGGTTTCAATTCCATGCTGTAATAGTTGTTGTCATCATTAGAAGCTGGCATTTTGCTAACGATGGTAATGACACTTGGATTTTTGTGTTAGTGCTACACACACTAAAACACATGTCTAAATCATGCTAGTGCCAAGAGGCAAAAATGTTGCCTGACACTTGAATGTCTGTCTAAAATTAATCCACACCTGTCCAAATGTTGACTTATATTTACGTATTAAGAGTTTTATACCATATGTGTGGATGGGTGACAGGGATCCCTCCCACTCTTTGGTCATTGGTGAATTAAATTAATAGTGTTCAAAATGCTGATGAAATATTTTACATAATATTAATGGCCTTCAGAGCTGATGTTTTATAGGCCCTGTCTGCGCCGGATGTCCATAAAGTCCAACTGGAATTACCATGTGTCAAAATGTCCAGATCATACGTGAGTTAGGACCTGCTGTGAATTCCACCCACTCTCAACCCACAAAGCGTGACCCTGATCCACGGGTTATGAGAGGAGGAGTCTGTACATATGACTTCAGCGGCAGATTCCCAAAAGACGAGCCTTTTTCCTCCTCAACAATGGCTGCTCTAAAACAATCAAGCTCCAGGGGTTATCCTATTCCAGTAGCAAATAAAAATACACAGAAAGAGGATATGTATATTTAGAGGGAAGGACCGCGCAGCTTTCCATGACTGACTGACTGACTCACGGCTTGACCAAATCCAAACAAATAAGTCAAACTCGGAGATGGTTAACTAACTCTAAAACTAATGGACATTCTGAGTGGTTAACCCTAACCATAAACTGATGGACATTGGAACACTTTTTTGTGGTTTTGTTTATGTATCTATCTTATATATACATATATACTGATGTGTGTGTAGGCTTTTGTTTGTTATTTATGTTTGGTTTTGGGAAGATTGTATTCTTTTTTATATTTAAATTTTTTTGGGGAAAAAAGTACATTATTGAGAAATATCTGAAATATTTTGGGTTCAATAAACAAAGTAAAACAAACCAACTAAAAAACAAAACTCAGAGATGGTCAAATATGCATCTTTCTCAGCCCATGTGCAGATGAGAGAACTTGTAAGAGATGTCTACAAGTTTTTATAGACCTGCGATGGTCATTACGCTTCTCAAGCACAAAAGGGTTGACCTGCGGAGTTCACCAAGGGGTAGAATTCTCCCCAGCAGCAGTTTGATCCACCTCAGGGCCTCCTCCCACTATTTCTTTACAAGCAACAGATTCTTGTAACAAATTTTGCTGATGGAGCAGAAAGTGGTCTTTGATATTTGTCTTTAAGAAATAGCCAGTTACATCTGTCTGGAGATTGGATGCTGCTGTAAAACACTGTGCCTTGAGGGAGAAGAAAGGCCACATCACCTGGTTTCAGCCTTTGCTGGTCTTGTTAAATAGAAGAAAAGAGAGATGGGGAGGGACATTTCTTTGTTGGGTAGTTGATGTGACTTTTCAAGGCTTTGCCCCAGGCCTTTTCCCCTTTAAGGAGCAGGAAAACAGCTTTTGCTCATTTCCAAACAGCCTTCCTGAGTAAGCAAATGTGTGATGGGAAGAATAGCTTCAAGAAAAAGGCTGAAGTTGTGCAGAAAGTCACAAGCTTAAATGCTTATTGTAATTAATAACAATGCATGCATTAGACCAAAACGTTTTAACAGTGTATATTTCACTTCGTAAGAGGTTTGACTTTATGTTTCAGGCCAGTATTATGTCTTACTATTTTCCCCATTTCTTATCCCATATACCGGTAGCTTTAAAAAGCAGACTTATAAAGTATTTTATCCTTTTACTCCTTGTCACCTGAAAAACCACAGTAACTTTAAATGATAGCTCCTCTCTCTTATCAACAATAACATTAATATCTTAACATATTACGATCTTATACGCAGTGAATCTACAACATTTCAGTGGCAGCAGTAGCAATCACATATGACCTTTTGTCAAGCTATTTACATAATCCCCTTGGTTCCATGTTGCAGCCTCCTGGAGGTACTACCAGCTGTGTGGAGCATTTATTTAACCTCAGTACAAGTTGAAATGGAGACTCAGTGACACAGTGACTTTAATATATAAGTGGGTGCCATATTTAGAGGACAATTAGAAGAAGCTGAAAGAGGTCAGTAAGACAAAGTAGCTTTGTAAAGGCAAGCATCTCTACGGGGCAAATGTGTAGGTGTAGCCTTTTGGTCTTTATTACTTAAACACCTGTCCATTTGGCAAAACTGTAGACTGAAAAGAGCTGTAAAGCCCTGCTTCTGTGAGCGCAAGTGTTTTCATAAGGTGTTTTGAGTAGACAGGGAAGGGAAGGGAGGCCACCCTGTGGGTTTTACCATCAGCTTTAGTTAGATCAAGGAGCTGCTGTTCCAAAAGTCCATTTGTTCCTTTTGACAAGATGCAACTGAGTTCATTCGTGTGCTATAATTTATATTATTTACCCATTTTTCCCATTCTTTAACGTACACTTTTGAAATATTTTCTCTTTACTTTCAAATCAAAGCACATGCAATGTATACAAATAATCCTATTTCATTTTGTATATATGTGCCAGTGACATAATGATTGTTAGCTGTGATTTATCAGGGATTTGACAACAAGTGCTGTGAAAAACTAATTGAAGAGAATCAGATGAAAGTACCGGACAATACAGGCCTGACCCCCTCCCTCTGTGCCATGTCAGGCCATAAACAACTTCCCTTTCCCCTCTCACACCCTATGGAAATTCCTTCTGACCTCTCAGCTCACACACACACACACACACACACACACACACACACACGGTCTTAATGCACACACATAGTGACAGTTACTTAATTATACAGACATACACATGCACACACACATTACTTATGCAGTACTCACGCAAACCCCCACTCAATCCCTACATCCCGACAACCACCCCTAGTTCAAATGGCCAGAGTCCACATCCCCTCACTCCTCCACTAATGAGTCAATCAGCTGGTCCCATTCATTTCATTGCTGTCAGACCCCATCGATCAGCCCTTTTCTCCCTGTCCCAACTTAGCACCAGGGGGGCTCATAGATGGAGAGAAGAAGGGGCTTGAAACATCCAGACAGTTCAAAGACTCCTCATTTCTTATCCGCTTTGGCTCCCTAGAAATATGACGTTTTGATGCTGTGTAGCAGCGTGTATGCATATGTGTGAAATGAAAGAGAGAAAAGGGATTAAAAAAAGATCAAGAAACCATGACGTCTTCTTCAGGAGTTGATGCATGGTATCTGACCTTCCTTTTACCTTTGTGAGTGTGAGGCTAGTGTGTTACCAGTGTGGAATCCAACATCACGGGAAGACCAGAGATGCAGTAGCAGGTGGTGGATTTTGGCCAGGTCTAAGCTAATTCACTTCCAGGGATGCCCCGTCTTTGCCACGATGCATGAACTTCCCCCGCTCTGCTGTTTGAGCTCCTACGTTGGCTAGCTGAGTGATGAGCATGATGGGTCCAACTCCCGGCATGCTCCATTCCGACACCTACCGAGTCAAAGTCAGAGAGGTTACCAGTTATTAAAGCGTCTCAAAGTTGGGTGTGTGTGTGTGTGTGTGTGTGTGCATGCATGGTGCCATGCAGAGTGAGAAAGAGGGGGAGGCGAAAATGGTGGGCTCTTATTTTCAGAAAGCCACTTAGTTCTGCGTATTTTCCAGTCAGTTCATTTGAAAAGGTGTTGAGAGAAGCAACTATGCAGAATGAAGGTTGCTGAGCTGTTGCAAGAAGCAAGGTCAATTGAGCTGATCTTAGGGGAGAAAGGGTTGTAGGAGGAGGACAGGTAGTAGGCAAAAGGAGAGGTAGACGTGTGAATGGACTAAGGAAGAGAACAGCAGTGGCTGCAGGAATTGTGAAGTCCATCTGAGCTGAGAAACTAATCTTCTGACTTGGATTTCTGCCATTAGTCTGTCACCCAGATCTCTACTTCTGCAGCTTGTGGTTTCATCCCAGTTTAAAGATTGTGCACGGGAGGAGAAACTACCTTTTGCAAATATCTGTAATGTTTGCTATTTGCTCAAACATACAGCGCACACACACCATTCTTATTCTAAAGAAGGAATGGTGTGTGTTTGTTGAATGAGAGTTGAATGAATCTGATAAATAAGCCAGTGTTGATCAATAGTAACACAATGCCACATTTTCAACAACAGATGAAGAAGTGGTACATTGAAATAATGATAACAAAGTGAAAAAAATGAGTAAAAAAAAAAATACAAATTACACTTGTCAAACTGAGCATCATGGTTGTATTTGATTTCTGGGAATGCATTTTATATTATTCTATGTGTATAATAAAGGAGAGAAGCAGATTTGATATGTGACTTAAAATTTTGGCCAGCATAAATTAATTAAATAAAAATGACTTGACTCCACTTGTTGCTTTACAGGAGGTTGAGTCTGGTATCTTCTCCGAAATCCTAGTGATATGTTTTAATGATACACATTTATACATTGGAAAAGCTTCCTTTTTGTTCAGCTAGACAAGCAGTTAAAACGCAACAATATGTTTTATTGTCCTTCAATTAGAGGAAGTCTGGTGTTGTATAACTGCAGAGGTGATTTAGATCAATTTAGTCAGACACTGCTAACATCAAGGTCTTCTCATGTATTGTGCTAGCCAGACAGCTTGGCACTTTGGGTTGCCATAGAAGACGGACCAAAAGGTTGTGCTTTAAGCAGGACAAAGACTTCTTTTATTTCCTGTTTACCTTTTCCTTTTTTCACCACCTTGTCACTGTCCTTGGCCTTGTCTCTTTCCCAGCTTCGGTCTGAGTCTATGATCTCTCCACTCCCTCTCTTTAACTGTCATTCTCACCGTTTGTTGTTTCATCCCGTGCGTTTTGTCCACCACTCTGCGTTGTGTCCCTCTTCAGTTCCCTCTTCTGTGACCCCTGCTTATCAGTGCTACAGTAGGTCTTAATTGCAGTATTATTTTCCTTTTCCCGCTATCTCACGCCCTTCTGATATCAAAACCCCAACAGCAACAGTAAAAAGCTTAGAGACAGATGCTATTTACGGCTGAGACCCTTTGTTGTTGTCTACTACTTGATAAGGTCTTGACAGTCAAGATCACTCCACCTATTGTATATTGAGAGAAGAAGGGGGAAAAAACCAAGCTAATCATGTCTTCACCCTTAATTCCACTGTCTGAAACTGTGTCCTATATCTCACCAACACCAAATGGTGCTCTGTATACAAAAAGGGGGAACAAAAAAAAATCAGGTGCCAAACCTGACACTTACTTGTAACAGGTCATATTAACACATTTCTATCAATGTATCACAGACTCCCTGAACTTTGTCTACACAACACACACTTCTCTGCCAGCCTGGGCAATAAAACAGCCTTAAATAAATAAATAATAATGGTGCAAAGGCAAAGGTAGGCTAGACTGAACCAGGAGGCTGCAACCTAATATGCCAGTATAGGTGGCAGAGGGAGTCTAAGTGTGAGATGCATAAGGTGTCAGGGTTTTAAATACCGTAGCTGAACAGCTCAGAGTGTGAAAACAATGGTCAGAGACATGAAAGTGTGAGCAAGAACACACAGAGGAGTCAGATAACCCCTGGCCAGATGGTATGGCAACGTGAACAGGGCGGAAAGGTTGCAGGGGGTTGCAATGTTTATGCCACTAATGTCAGGAAAGGGAGACTAAACCAATACCTCCTGTGCCACTTTTGGCCTCTGTAAATCTCCAGGGATGCAAGAACTAAAAGGATGGTGATGATTAGAGATTCAATTTGGCTTGCCATCAATCAATGCCATCTAGATAGACAGGATTGCTGCTGATAGCTCATCCTTGGAATCAGCTTGGGTTTGGGCCTCTTGGGATTTACACCCTTTTTTCACGCTTTGTTAATTAAGCGACCAAGCTGCCCTTGCACTTACTTATTTATGAATCTTGGCTTCCACCAATACTGGAGACCACTTGGTCTTCCCTAATTAGTCCGTCACTAATGGCCTTACTTCTAGACAATCTATACAAATTCAGCCCAGACCACCAATCCTTACTGTGTTTATGCACACACACAACTGTAACACCAATATGACCTTGACGTTACACAACCCACATTGTCTGGTGTTGTGTTTCTGTGGCACTGGGTAAAGTGCCCCACATGGGATAATGAGGCAACACTTAAAAAAAAAATCAATTTCCATCTCCGTCTGTCTAAGTAATTCCTCACCTGTTCATTAACCCTAGCATAGAGCAGCGCGGATGTGTTGAGTCTCTACACTTATTAGATATAGAAGACAACCTGAAGGAACAGAACAGTAGGACATACCTTAGTAAAATATTAACACTCTTCCAAAGCAATGAGAGTTGTGCAGATTTAACTCAGCCTTTTTTTTCCACTTCAACTTGGTTTTGTTGCAAGCTTGGAAAAGTAACATATGTGTCTTGTTGACTTTATAACACCTTTCTAAATGAAAAATTACATCATTCCTATAACTCTGATCATGTAATTACTCCAACTACCAATCACTCATGCAAACACCCTGCCCAAAAGGTTTTTTCCCTTCCCTTCAATGATGAAGTCACTGTTCAGGGTCGGTGAGCCCATCCGCTGCGGCCTTGTGTGGTGTGGTTTGAATCCTATAAACACTGGTCCCAAGTCAGATTTACTGCTCAAAGGCCCTGGGGATTCATTTGTATTCTACCCTCTTTGGCTGGTTCAGGGTCAGGGCTGATGACTAATCAGGTCAGAACTAATCCACACCCTGCGGTTGGAGCATTACCAACCCCACCTTGCTCACTTGGACCACCAAGAGGACTGGTTTTTCTGTTAAAGATAGATAGAACACATGCAATCTGTATGGACCAATGGAAACATGCAGATATTTTCTGTACACTTCGTTCCTGTGTATGCAGTTGAAGGGGGAAAAAAAGCACCTCATTGTTGTTTATTCCCTTCAGAATTTTTAGCCACAGGCCACAACAGAACTGAACCCAGCTGAGCACTTGTGCTAATGGTTGAGCTTAGGCATAAACATTGGGATTGTTATTTTTTAACTAGCTATGTTTGCTTCAGGCTATGTTATAAGGATCACAATAAGGCAGGTGGGTAGGTGGGGAAACGTCTAAGTAACTTATAAAAAAAAAAAAAAAAAAAAAAGTTAAACATTGCTTCTTTCAGAAATCCAGTGCTGTGTAACCACAATCTTCATAACTATTATGTACTTGTGCATCTGAGTATTTACATGTAACACTGGGAAAAGAAAGAGAAAAAGGCAAGTGAAATGAAAGCTTTTTAAACCTTTTTGTAGCCTCTTCTTTTACCCTTTTTTATACAGTGTATAATTTATGCAAACCTAATGTTAATCCAGACCTAACTGGGCTGTTTAGACGACAGAGGTTAAGCGATATAGATCAGCTATTGACTATTCTTTCGTTTGACCTTTTCAGCCAATGACCCCTGGAAAGTGCAGTGCAAACAAAAATCTGACCTTTTGATCTACTTTCAATCAACCTCTCTTGTTCCTGTACTTAATATTTATATTCAGTGTACTTGCTTGCTTCTCCCTAGCTACAATAAAACTTGTATTTGGTTTACTGGCAATACATGCATATACAGCTACTGGTGAACACCTCTATAATACTTATAGCCACCCTGTTAAATTCCCAGGTGGTGTTTTATATCCCTGCACACACACATAAATAGATGCACAATGACTCAAGATGGAAATCAGTATTTTAGATACAGGAAAATGTGTGCATGTGTTTCTAGGTGCATACGTGTACTGTGTGTCAGCATATAAATCAATGGATGGCTGGCGGCATTGCGGCTAAAGCTTCAGTGTGTGTGTGTGTGTGTGTGTGTGTGTAGGTAGTTGTGGTGTGGGGTAATTGGTGACACCCTGCTCCCCCTAACTGCCAGCTTTAGTTACACATCAATGAAGGGTGAATAATACATTAGCTAGGGTAGCCCATATTCCTCCTACAGATCCCAAGAGAATGACAGAGGGATGGAGAAGTAGAGAGATGACAATATGAAAAGGTATCCACACTATATGTCTTATAGAGAATACAGCATGAAGAGAAAGCATATTTAATCCATAGCTCCACGTTCCTTCCTTAATCTCATTTCATCCTCATGATTTAATCATGAAAGCTTCAACCAACTTCACTTCCTGTTTAGATAGTGTCCCCCTATACCTTTCTTAACCTGATGTACAACCAGTTTGTTTCTTAGATTTATGTCGCTGTTAAGGGGCTTTAAGGACAACAGGGCACTTTGAAATGAAAGAGGAGTCTGGGCATAAACTCTAGGACAGGTAGCTGGCTTTGGTTTTAGTGGAGTTGCTGAAGTGTGTGAAGGTCCTTGAGCCTAGATCAGTGATGCAAGTGGTTCTGTAATCATGGTGAAATTACTTGGACATCCATCACACGAGGACAAAACAGGATGTGTTTATGTTTGTGTGTGTATGTTGAAAAAAAGATATAAAGCCCATTTAGCTTGTGTTGGTAGAAGGGTGCATTGTATATATGTGTGTGTGTGTGTGTGTGTGTGTGTGTGTGTATATATAAAGCCAGTGTTGGTTTTGTGACTTGTGTCCTTGCCAGTTTATCTGTCTGTGCATGTGTATGTCTACAGTATATAGATGTGTCAGCGTGTGTGTATGTGTGTGTTGCTAACCACTGTATGATTTATTCCTTCTGTCTCTGCTGTTGCTGTCTGGGGCCCTGTGTGTGTTATGCCAATGCACAGAGGTCTTTATGTAATTGAAGTGGGCCTCTGAAAACCCCCTGCCATATGGACCCTAGCAGCCTTGGATGTCTGTCCGTCCATCCGTCAATTTCTTTTAATTGCCCAGAGCCTGGATACTGTGCTGTGACTATCTATCGGGTGGTTTCTCTATAGGTTAAATACATTAATATTTAATAAGGCTTGGGAAAACACCAATCCCTGACCATGAGATTGACCAGATAATGCTGAGCTGAGGAAAGATAGAGTGCGGATTCTGAAAGATTCTCTATGAAAGTAACTTTTTTCCTTTCATCCTTACTTGATTCACATCAGTATTTTCTTCCTCCACTTCTCCGAAAGTAGAAAATAATAATAATAAAAAAATACTTCTATGGCATAATACAAAAAAAATCGCAGAAGTAGAACAACAAAATGTAATTTGGGGGAATAAAATATCAGATTTGATTGTGTTATAAGTTCTTGTGTAGCGTGATAAAGTTATAAAAAACAAATTTCTATAGTGTATTCTGGAGGCATGAGGTTTCACAGTTTTTATTCAGGTAACTGTCAAAGACCCAAACAGCCAATGCCAACTGAAAGCATTTACTGACATGAAATGTATAACTTTTGAAGCATTGACCTATCATTAAAGTGATAGAATTCAGGTGAAATGTAGTTTCTCAGTGTCTTCATATATGAGTCATTTGGACACAAAGGTTCTGTATTGAACAAGTTAATACCATCATCTTCTACAAGTAATAATGACTCTGGTTGAACAGGCTTGTTTTGTATATAGTTAAAAATATAATTTGATGAAAATGTCACTTTTTCTTTAGGTTTCTCTAACCTTTGAGTTTACTTGAATATTTTTCACTGTCAATGAATTAAGTAGAGGAAAATACTTTTCATTGAAAAATGCAGAGGATTGTACTGAATCACTCAGGACGGATCAGGTGCAGAGACAAATCCTTTCAGAAGTCGTCACAAAGACACTTTTATGCCCCAGGTCTTTGATGCTGCTTCTTTTTTTTTTTTTTTTTTTTTTTTTTTTTAAATAGGATTTCATTTTCAACAGGTTTTGTCACATGCATTGAGTTTTAGAGCTTTTTATAAGGCATTCAGTCATTTGCAGTGTTGGTATAATACCTGTATGTAATGTGGAGAATGTAGAATAAATGCAAAAATGTAAATGTGATATATATATATATATATATATATATATATATATATATATATATATATATATATATATATGGTTAAGCAGACACTGCCTTGTTTTATTTACACTTCATGCATGGTCTGGGAGCTCCTTGTCTGTCTCTATACTGGTGTGCTGGCTGGTTCATTACTGTTGCTTTTAGCCGTTAAAGAGGCAGAGTCCATTTGCACAGAGGAGGTCTAACAAGTCAAGTTATTACAGCAGCAAAGTGTGAGATTAATTAACTCAGTGGCGATTTAGAATGCAAGTCCAACAAGATCTCAGTAGAAGTGAGGGAGAAAGAGAGAGAGACGGGGAAAGAAACAAAGCCAGTGATAGACTCTAACACAGATCAACATGATTAATCTCATCCAGTCGTTTGCTGGTATGTGGCATCTACATCCAAAATAACCATAAATAATAAGGATCTCTCCCCTGCCCCTCTTAGTCTATGTTAATGATGGCAAATAACAAATAAACACATTTATCTGTCACCACCGACTTTATAAATGAAATAAAAGCCTAGTCCATAAAATAAATATATACAGCCTTTTCAGTAATCAATCCTTAGCACTTTGTCATCACAGACCATTAAATGTTGTCCAAAGTGCTCAGACTAGAAAATTCAGACAGAAATTAGGCTGTTCTGTCCAGCTATCCTTTGCAAGACAGCATTGTTACTGCCAAGCTTTTTCTGGGTGGTAACTACTTAATTCTGAAGCTCCAAAGCTGTTACTTATCACTTTAATACATTCAGACACCTAGGGAGAATTAAGTGACAGGAACAGGAGTGGTAGCCATATGTGCAAAGAATACACTTTTGTCACAATAACAGAGACAAATGACATATGAATAGGAGACGAGAGGTAATCATTTGTAATGGAAAAAACAGATGATGTGCCCAGTTGTATATAAATGACGTTTTTTTGTGTGAGTACTTTTCAGTCATTGTGCACAAGTACTTTTAATTGTTTTACCTAAATGCCACTCCTCACTTTCAGTTTGTGTTACAAAGGAAAAGACATTTTCTTTCATACAATCTCCGTGTGTGGATTTGCATGGTTGTTAAAAACAAGGTGTGTGCATGTGAATGTGTTCCTCCCACGGGTCTGCAGGTCTGTGACCCGGCAGGTTGCATTCCTGGATTTAACTGCGCTAGCCTCACTTTTTGTTCAGTGTGTCTTTGACCTGAATGGCTAATGACTGGACAAGCAGGTACTGTAAACTGTTACAAGCCCTCTACCATCCTAACAAGTTGATGTGAGACGCTCCTGTCTCCCCGCAGGGTTTTCATGTCACCTGGTCCTCCTTATCCATAGTCTTTTGAAACGAAAGGACAAGGGGGAGTGAGGGTGTGATGATGAGAATGTGTGGTGGTGATGATGGGTGGTGGGGGTAGAACATAATTACTCATCTTCTACAATTCCCTATCTGACATTTTTTCCCTCTTTCTTTTTTTTCCATGCCTCCTCCCATATTCTTCCTCACAGGTAAACGAGGGCATACCTGGGAAATTAACATGACTGGCGGTGATAATTGACTTGATAATTACCCTGCAACATGTTCATAAATCATCAGTGGTTGAGTAGATGAGCCAAAAGACAGCTTTAAGCATTTGTAGCTGGAGTTCACACTAATAGGGTAGTCCCCAGCTCCTATTTTTGCAGTGTTTTTTGTTTATCCTCTTTATGCAAGTTTCCGAGGACAAGCAGAAAAGAAACAAGAAAACCTCAAAGAGTTTTGGTCCCAACAACTGTGGTATTTTTTAAACTGTTTTAAAGTAATTGGAAGCCACTGGCATGTGGAAAATGTGGACCGCATTGGGGCTTTGCCCCTCACTGCAGACACACAGGCAGCTGTTCCGGGTGTAACAGGAAGTATCCATCTTTAATTAGATTCAACACAATCATTACATGCTGTGCTAAAAGTGCATTGTAAGGTGATCTGATATGTTGGTGGATGACTGTATTAGGGGAGACTGTATTAAGAGAAACAATGGTCGAGAGAGGGAGAGGGAGAGAGAGGGAGAAAGAGAGAGAGGCTATTGAAACAGAATGGCAAAGCTGGGTGTTAAGCCCTTTTCTTATGGTGCTCAGCCATTCAAAAAGCCATGGCTTTTATTCAATGCCCAGTTCCAGCTCTTTCTAGGCTACACCCCTAGTGAACAAACAGGATTTGTATTTGTGTTTGTGTGTGTTGTTGCTTGTGTGTGTCATTTTCTTGTTTGTTATTGCTTACGTTTTTATTGGTTAATTAATGTCCTACGCATAATGTGTATGCTTTAGCATTATGTAAGTGTACAGTATGGGGTTGTCTTCCCATGCAATTGAGTGTTGTTTGTTGAGTCAGCCATTGCTGACACACAAAATAGTCTGAAACCTGTTATTAGAGCTGTGAGCTAACTGCACACACAAGCTCGCCAGTACAGGCGGCACAATAGCCCACCTCCTATTGAACCAAAATGAATGACTGTCTATGTGTGTGTGCCCCCACATGTGTGCATTTGTGCATGTTTATGCTTCTCCTGCCTCTCTGACACTTAGATAATCACCAGCTTCCACCCATACAAGCCATACTCATTCATTCACAGGGGTGAGTGTGTGTATGCAAACACACAAGCTCAGTTCTCACTACTGATGAAATGTTTCCTTTGAAATTCAGTCATCATAGCTCCCCAAGGACACGTTTCTGCTATCACATTTTCATATAGCTATTTAGTTTGTGAATCTCTGTTGCTGTCTTCCACACTGTGTGCTGCCAAAACTATCGAGCTGTTATGAATGGACACCCCAGTTGGCAGAGGGGCAGTAGAGCAGGGAAAGGCCAGAGGGAATATGAGAGGAGGAGAGGAGAGGAGAGGAGAGGGGAGAGGAGAGGAGAGGAGAGGGGAGGGGGGGGGGGAGAGGGGAGGGAGAGGAGAGGAGAGGGGGGAGGGAGAGGAGAGGAGAGGAGAGGAGAGGAGAGGGGGGAGGGAGAGGAGAGGAGAGGAGAGGAGAGGAGAGGAGAGGAGAGGAGAGGAGAGGAGAGGAGAGGAGAGGAGAGGAGAGGAGAGGAGAGGAGAGGAGAGGAGAGGAGAGCAGTGATGTACATGGCAGGGCCTCAGTAAGGCAGTGAGAAAATAAAAAAGCAGTTCCCATTAGACTCTATGTTAAACACACACACTTCAGTCTTACACAAACACAGCAGATATGGCAGACACATAGACACATCCACACACCTAGTCTCTTTAGGCCACTGTGTGTCAGCATGCCAAAAACACAGTGGCAGTCAAATAATGCAGTGGGGAATACATGACAGTATGAAGCAGCTCTCCATCCTTTTCCCTGCCTCCCTTCCTCTCATCAGTGTTCTCTCCTCCCTATTGTGCTCTTGTTTGCTATCGTAATGTCCCCCCCCTTTTCCTTTTCATTCCTCTCTCTCTGCTTTGCCCCCTTTCCTCCCCCCTGTGTCTCTACTTTTGAATCTTCTGTTGCACTCCCATCTCTTACTTCTCCCCTTTTCCCTCCTCCTGATTTTCCTTGTTTCCTTTCCCTTCATGCTTGTGCTGAAATCTATGGAGAGTTAGAGGCAACACTGGTACAAATGAGTGTGTACTGGATGATTTTTTTTTCTTTTTTTTTCATTACAAACAGCCACACCCAGTGTTGGGAATCTTTTTCTTTTTCTTGCTGTCTCCATCTAGTTGCCTCACCCTCATTTATCTCTGCAAATAAAACCATATTTCATTTGTGCTTCTATTGTATATTGAGCTGGAGGAGACTTTTGGTACACATTTCCTGATTATTATTATTATTAGCATTAATTTCTGAGAGAGTCGCCAATATTTGCATTTGTTATGCAGAATAGTTAGCTTTACTTGATACGACACGTACTAATCAGTTTTATTTATACTGAGGCACTCTTTTCATTGACTGGATACACCGATTGATAAAAGCATGTTAATGCTAAATTATTTGCCATATTTTCTGAACTCAAAACATAGCTCATTACAAAAGGCAGATTTACTTTTCTTGCTGAGCTGTATTTTACTGTGTAGAATTTCTGAATACTAGTGTCTGCTAACCTTTTCTTCGACAAATGAAAGCTGAGGAATAGGAACACATTTGCAAACCAACATAAAGTGTTGTTTTGCTTATTATGTTATAAATAGAGGTGGTTGAAAGCCAGGTTATGGTGTAATTCATGTTTGACTGTTATGTGTCAGAGATGTCTTTTTATAGAAGTAGAATTGTGTATCTGTGTGTTTTGGTGCATGTGATGTATATTCTTAACTGTGCAACAGAAAAGTAAATCACAGATTTCTGAGGTTGCAGTTACATCACACTGTTTTAAATATGAATCACTTTCCAGGTATTTCTGTCTCCCAGGGAACATGAGGTGAAGCAGAATGAAAAAATAAACAGCTATAGTAACCCACAAACACATATAAATGCACAAACACACATAAATTGATAACAGAATTACACTTTCATTCCCATTTTTTTTTTCATTCTCACTAATGCAGATCACAAATCCCCTGAATACTCAACATTGAGATTGTATTTCCATATGGAGATCCTTGGGGCAACAGTGAACCGACTCCTAGCTCGCTTGTTTGCATTTTTCAGTTGCAGTTGGCTGAGTCATTCAGTAGGAAATCAGATGATGGCATCTAGGCGTCTCACGCAGCTGCACATTCTGCACAAGTCGCCACTTTTTTACCCAGCAATGCAATTCATAACAAGAGGGTTATGCTTAAATGCCGTTTATTATCAGTGTTTGAAGTAAAAAATTTTATTAGAGGGGGAAAAAAAACAAGTGAGACTGAATTATGAAATGCAGTAAAACACAAATAAGGAGGTTAAAAGACGTTCCAGGATACTAGTAAGTAAGAAGTGTTTAATTTATGACAGAGGTTGAGGCAATACTTTCCATGATGGGTGATGTAAACAATCTTTGTCCATACAGAAATCTGGTTCTGTGCCCATTGCCTGGTGGTGGTTAATGTACAGGCAGGTCTGACACCATTTTAAAATGAGTCATATTGCAAATGAGCAATGTAAGTTATCTTAAAAGACGAAACGTCCCAAATATGACAAACTTTACAAAATGACGACAGAAAAGCTGTTATAACTTATATAGGGGCTAATTTGACTCTTTAAACAAGTCAGAGTGGGAAGTAGATGTTTGCAGACAGCCTTCTCATTTATTGTAAATGTGGCAGATGATGTCAGCATCAAATATGAGGCCCCCGTACTTTTAGTTTCCAATGCGAGGGGAGTTAAAGCGCTTGCAAGCCCTAATTTGATTTCAGATGACAAGGCCAAACATCTCTGTGTTGTAAATCAGCAGGGGCCGGAATGACTCCTTCAGAATATGTTACAAAGTGCAGTAAACTTCCCATCACTAAGTGAGTCAGGATTGTAAAAAAAAAAGAAAAAAAAACATGAAGAAGAAAGGGTGGTTTGCTGTTCACAAGACAAGAAGTCTATTATTAAGTGAGAATATTCAGATATTCAGCATCAGGCGTTTTTTGAAGAGCAGTGCCTTTATATTAACAGTAACTATACTCTAGCAAAAGAGGAGGAAGAGATATAAGAGTGAGGAATGTTATGAACGGTGAACAGAAGCTTTTGTATTCAAACAATGTTAAGTGCAAATCTTACAGTATGGTAGCTGGTAAGAAAGAGGATCCAGTTTTTTTGATTTTTCAAGTGCTCAGACGGAGTCACCTTGTCAGTCAGTGTTAAGTTGAAGTGGATGTGAGGACATTCTGCTGTGCTGTCATTACACCAGCATTTTAAAGTATAAGGAAGAAACAATAAAAAAACCTGAGTAGATAATGAAATATAGGAAAACTTCACTTCAGATTAAATCTAGATACATTGAGAATCGCCTTGTCACATAGCAGTTACCCAATAAACCAAGTGCTAATGGGTTGACCTCCATTTGGTTGTCCATGTGTGATGTTGTCACTGCTGGTTATCAATGGTCTGTGACTTAATACTCTGTAGCTACTGAACACAAAGCTACTCAATGAACCCAAGGAAGAAGTGTGAACACTGTCAAAGAGCAAGGATATGGGTGGTTAACTAGACTTTATGAAAAGAAGAAAAGACATGAAAAGAAAAATAATCCATAACATAGTCATAAAAGAGGCGTCGTGTCTTCCACATTCAACAAATCCTAAGAACAGCAGGGGTCAAAGGCAAAGTGGACAAAGCAATAAACAAAAATATACAAAACAGCCCACTTTCCAACCGCTTACATTTCCATATACGCTGATGACTCAACGCTGGCTCACATATGACCAGTCCGACTCACCATAGCGAGACACACACAGAGTGCACATATGCTGACGCACATGAATTTAAACACACATTCGGCGAGGCACACCTGGTTTTGTAGACAGCTGCCCTTAGGGCTACCTGTACGTAAGATCCCCTGTACTTTGTAATTAAGAGAGTTAGTGAGAGAAGAGGATAGGGAGGGGTAGAGAGAAACAGAGGAGAGAAAGAGGGAGGGAGATGAGAGAAAGAAAAGAGGGAGGGAGGGAGGGGTGGAAGACAAAGAGGCCCATTCCATCGGCGGTACAGGAACTAGACTAGACTTTAAGGGCTTTAAAAAAAAAAAAAAAGGCAATACCTCCCTCGGTTGCCGTAGACACAGTCTCTCCTTCTTTCGTCTTTCTCCCTACACACACATACATATACTGTATATGCAATTTCAAAAAGCAGCTGTACAAGCTCACAATGTCCTCCTTCCCGCAATCAAAGCGTTTTCTTTTTCCACTTCTGCTGCTTTTCAGTGCTCTGTTTTGCTCTCTCTCAAAGCCTTTGACAGAAAAAAAACACGGTTTTGTTTTTTTTGTTTGTTTACCTCTAAGTCCGAGAATCATCGGGTAAGAGCTGCTTGTCAGAAATTGCCTGGGCACACACAAAAGACCATCTCAAAAAAAAAAAGAAAAAAAAGAAAAGGAAAATATGGCCAAAAAGAAAGAATAAATAAATAAAAGCAACCAGGAAACTAAATGTATGCAACCAGAGGTGTCCCTAAGGTATATTTAAATGAGTGGATCATAATTGATGTCAGGGGACGAGTGACAAATGCAGAGGGCGAAGACTTGTGTTGATTAAAGTGTACCTAAAGGGAGATATGATACAAGAGTTTGGGTGAGTGAAAGAGTCTGAAGAAAAAGTGAGAGACAAGGATGGAGGAAGAAAGAGACAGGAAGGTAGGAAAAAAAAAAGAGCTTATTTGCTAGGTTGGGACAGCGTCACCCTGTTAGCACACACACACACTAGACAAACTTATTGTGTGACACCCATTGTGGTTTGACTGACACTGAGTGGTACCGTGGTGAAGCATGTGTGTGTGTGTGTGTGTGTGCGTGTGCTGATGGGGGGCTGGGGGGTTGTCAATGGAGGCAAGTCCGTTCAGGAATTCCACAGAGGAATCACCTCCTTGGCCTGTCCATGTCACAGCAACCAATTACCGTGACCGTCTGAGTGTGTGTGTGTGTGTGTGTGTGTGTGTGTGTGTGCGTGTTTGGGGGGGGTGCTGAAGGGGAGGACTTGCCATAAAATGGAGGGGACTTCTCCTAATCATCGCACTCTGGTCCCGCACAAAGGCAAAAAGGCTGCTTGGACCATTTGAATGTGAATAGCATCTCTCCTCCCGCTCTCTTTCTGTGTCTCTCTCTTCCTCTTTCTCTGCCTCAGCTCCACATTAAATGACAAAAGCGAAGCCAACAAAGATAGCACACAAAGCAATCAGGCTAATAGCGCTAATAAGTTGAGCGTGGGGTCCTCGCTCTCAATGTTGACACATTTCAGTGTTTCTGTGGCTAAACAGAGGCTCAAGTGTTTGGCAACTGGGCTGTGCAGTGTTTAATGGAGTGGCTACCCCATGCCAGGTTGCCATGTGCTTAGTCTGTTTGACTGTAGGAGGAAAATAACAAAATAAACTCAAGGGAAAGAAGCGAGAAAGATAAACTAGTGAAAAGACCCCAAGGCATTAACTGTAGGGATGGAGTTATTAAAGCTTCTGAAAATGCATTTTGCACAAATTCATTAGAGCCTGAAAGCAAAACTTGTTCTGTCATTGTAATTCATATGGTAGTTAACTCAACAGGAGGGGAAGCCATTTTGTTATAGGAGGGGCATGTAGCTGACAGGTATCCGTCAAACAAAGCTTTTGGTTACTATCCTCGGGGAGTTCTTCTGTGCTCTTGTCTGTATTTTCACGTTTGTCGAGACGTATCTCAGAGTTCCCCGGGGGTGTTCAGTTCCGTTATCATTCAGTTGTCATCTGGAGGGGTCACACTAACAAAGACGAGCATGGTAAAAAGCTCAAAGTAGTCGCGGTGAGATCCAAGTGAAATCCCTCACCTGTCTGCTCCTCACGGCCCTGGGACTTAACCCAGCAATACGACTGCACATTCCTTCCTCTCAATAGTAGTCTTTCTTCCCTTTTTCTTCTTCAGTCCTCCACTTTTTTCTGTCTTTTAAGAAGTCTGTTTGAACAAAGAAATATTTTAAGAGGCTTGCAACTCTGGATGCTGTGTGTATTTGTGTGAGTTCATGTGTGTATATGTGTGTGTGTGTGTGTGTGTGTGTGTGTGTGTGTGTTGGATGTGGCCGTGGGGACGAATGCTTCAGTGCCCTCCCCTGTTATTAGACCTGCCCTGTCATTACAGGATTAGAATGTAGGGGTTGGCTTTGCATGTGTGCATGTATGTGTGTGTGTGTGTGTGTGTGTGTGTGTGTGTGACTCTAGACATGTATTTGCCTGCGTAAGATCTTTCCTTATTTCTGTAATTTTTTCTCACACAATCAGAGCATGCAGAGAAAACAAATGTCACTGCTACCACCCCCCTCCCCATGTTTGTTATGCTAATTCCAAGTGTATTTGACCTCTATCATAAATAACACTTTACTGAAGCAATCTTCAGGTTATTCAAACCGGGACTCACTAATTGAATAGTCTTCGTAAGCGGTAGGAGGTTGAAAAACATTCCCCCGTGCCCCGCAAGTGACATCCATCACAGCGCAGCGTGAAAACACAAGCTCAGATATAGAAATTGGCAACGAAAGAAAGAGGGAATAGAAGGGAGGAAACGACAGTTGAAAAGAGGTCAGACCTGTATCCTTTCCTAGAGGAGGGAACAATAGGAACAAGAGCCATCGTTTCACAGGGATGATAAGAAATAGACTGAAAATAAATGAGGGGAAAAAACGTGAGAACGGAGGATGGATTAAAGAGCTCTGTGCATTTGTGTACCCTGCCTCCCACATCTCCATGCTTCACTCTCACTCTTTTTTTTTCTCTGTGTGTTTTTAACCAAAGTTAATTTACATGTTCATTTGCTTGATTTACAGCTTTTTCTTCAACATCCCTAAAACCTACAATATTACCTTCGCTCATTTTACAAACGTGGGATTTAAAAGCTGGAACTGAAATGTCACATAAGAGCATTTTCTAGCTGCATGGGAAGAACTCGCAGTCGCTGACAATCAGACAAGTGCTCCTTTAACTTGTCATTCTGGTTTTCTTTCTTTCTTTCTCTTTTAACCAGACCCATCAGTACAAGCCATCAGTACAGTCCTAGAATCTTTTAGAGGTTGTTTGCTTTAAAAATGCCTTTTTGTGTATGTTTCTCTGCCATTCTATCTTCCTTTATCATCTATTTGCCACCAGAATGTTGGTTTGATGGAAATAAGTCTTTGTGCTTAAGCATATAGCGCTTTATCTGCCATGCTTTGTTTGTTTCATTGTGGATTTTCTATCAGTGTGCAGGTGTCGGATTTGCTGTATGCTCATGAATATTGCAGTGTACCTCTATCACCCGATGTGTTGTTCACACACACATATAGTGCACAGACCAACAAGGTTAACAAACACCCATACACACATGAACTTACTTACACACACACACACACTGACACAGGGAGCGGCCGGGTTAGGTTTGGGTCATCCAGTGCTTTGCTCTGGCTCATTGACTCAGGATTGGTGCTTCACTCTGTGCACAATACAGGGCTTTGCAACAAATACACACACTTTCTGTCCCATAAAGACAAACGTACACACACACACAAGCATAGGTTTGGTTATGTTAGACAATGCTGATGCATCCAGAAGGGGGTTACTGCTGCACATGCACTCCTGAAAGCTCCACTGTTGCAACTGAGTCATACTGCACAGGTGTGCGTGTGTTAGATTCTGTTCTCTACATCTCATTTTTCCTCTACCCTCTCCATCTCCCATTCCTCTCCTCTCTTTGATGCTCACCGTGTCATTGTGTTTCACCGCGTTGCTGTTGTCAGCAAGGTCAGATCTAATGACAAGCCAGTGTACCATACACACAACCTAGTCATAATAATAAACACCATGCAGCGGAGGTGTATCATTTCCAACACACCGGCTTACCTACCTGCGTGTCTGACAGTAACAGGTCCCAAATCACACTCTGTCACTGTATGAGTCAGGGGAAGTCCCGCAGCTAATATGCACTGACACAGTTTCTGAGATGAAAACAGTAGTAGACTCTTTATTTGTTCAAGTGTCAAATTTGGCTCATTGGAATTAGCTACAAAGACTTTTTTTTTAAGCACAAGAAGACTGCATTTGGGTTTTGTATTAAAGCAGTTCCACCATCAGAACAGTTTACTGGAGACTAACAGGACAACAGGGTTTTTTTGGGGGGAAAAAAGGCTTGAAGCTGAATTTGACCCAGTGCTTCTTCAAATACATGGTATTCACTTAAGGTCTAAAGGCCACTCCCAGAAAGACAGTTTTCATTGTGTGAACTGGTTCACTTAAGTTTCCAGACCATTCTGCCTGAGGCAAACAAGGCAAAGTTGTATTTGAAGTGTCCTTTTTGCAGGGAGATGTCTCTTTTTGTATATACCGTCTTGGGAATCTGTGTTTTCTCTAGTGTAATACACACATACATATGTCAGAGTTACTGTCACTCCATCCATATGGGGGTGGAATTCAATGGGAATTCCCAGTTGTAGTTGCCGTTTTGTCTCTGCAGACGTAGACAGAATTCACGAGGGATCTTTTGAGTTGGAGTGTGTTTGCATTAGTCACCAGTGGTTCTGTTCTAAATGCAACAGTTGTGGCAGCAGGTAGTTGGAAAAAGTAAATCTGTGGTGACACTCTTGTTTTGCTACTATTTTCCAAATCCTATCCATTTAACAAAAATGAAAAAAAAAATGAAAAAAGCAGAGACAGGCAAAGGAAAAACATGAGAGATGGTGACTGAGCATGAACGTGGGCTTAGAGCCTCACTCGTGTTAATCTCCACCGACCAAATACAGTCAAATGAAACAGGAGAGGCATGAGAAATGGAATACTTCACACTTTCGTCCCTGTCCATAGACAGTTCGAGCTCCCTTTCTCGCAGCACTGTTTCATCATTTTTTACTATCTTGTAGAACAGCACAGTGGTTGAGATAATAACGGTGGCTGCATACTGTGCCTTGAGCGCCAGGTAGTAAAAGACTCAACATTTATAGTGTTCCTTCTCACTCTCGCAACGTTGGCATCTCTGTCGTGGAAACAAGAGAGTGGAAAGTGGAGAGAAGAGTGGGGATTTAAGGAAAAG
This sequence comes from Siphamia tubifer, assembly GCA_020466265.1. Taxonomy (NCBI): domain Eukaryota; kingdom Metazoa; phylum Chordata; class Actinopteri; order Kurtiformes; family Apogonidae; genus Siphamia; species Siphamia tubifer. Next base: position 20,378,283 of record CM035786.1, on the reverse strand, counting down.
ATCTCTGTTTGGTGCAATGTGGGAGTGTGTTTCTGTGTGTGCGTGTGTGTTTGTGTGTTTGTGTGTCAGCAGACCAGAGAAAAGAAGTAGAAGCTAAACTCCAAGTATTCCAGTATTGGTAGAAAGTGAAGCCAATTGAAGTGTATCGACCTTTGTTACGGTCAAGAGCTCCTCTTTGTGACACCTAACTTTATTACCCCTTCTCCATTCAAGCCTTCTGTTGGGTTATATATCTTGTTGAGTTTTACAGCCTGTAACTCACTAGATGTGTGTGCATGTTATCAACTGTGGGTATACATGTGTGTCGCTGTACCCTGTGGGAAGTGGAAGCTTTTCGGTCTAACTCACCATGGTTTCCTTTTCCCTGTGTAAAAGATAAAGTCTAATTGAGACTAATTAGCCAGACAAGATGTTGTAATAAAATGTCACACAATACCTCACAGATCACCCACCTAGATCTGTGTCTTACTTTTGGGTCCTTACGCCACACATACACACATTCAATTTTCCCGTCCAATTAAATCTAACATTGTGCTAAGCCCGCGCTTTCTATCGCCGTTGTATTTGTCTTGTTATCTAAAAGAAAAGGGAAGAAAAAAAAAAAAGGATCAAAGTCAAGAATCCATTACCATCGTTTTACAGTTTTATGACATTGTCGTGAAATTATTGAACTCTCTATTGATCTCTTCCGTCATTCTGACTGACCTGGTTGTTTTCTTTTGGTTTCGTTCCAGAGACGCTGATGGACACAAAGTGGGCCACGACAGAATTAGCTTGGACTGCGCACCCTGAAACCGGGGTAAGTTTCCTATGTAGTGCTTTTGTGTTGATTAAGAGTACAATGAATATAAATGAGAGAATAGGAGAGAAAAACATATAACATCTAATGTTATATAGCCTATACTTATACATATATCTGCATTTTTAAACCTTTAAATGTATTCTGTTTGGATGCACCTGTTGCCTCTTTATACAAAATACTGCACTTCTATATCCTTTTTTTTTTGGAATTTAACACACCTACACACTTTCATTAATCAACCACTCGATAGGACACGTTTAAGCTCTCAACAGGATGCGCTTCTTAAAAAAACTAAAAAGATACACTGCAATCCAATTTCACTGTCCCGCCCAGTCACAGATGTTTCTTTCCTCTTCCTCTGCACTTAAACCAAGAGGAAAATGTCTGCTTCCTCATGAGCTAACCTTTTAAGTGTTAAAATATTTCTTGCCATTGACCCTTTGCACATACAGGCGTCCAAATCTACCCCACACAAAGTGCTTGTGACAGCCTCATCTTGCTTTCCCATGTGGTCCCACAATAGACTAAAGAGGTGCATAAAGAGCCTTGACCCCTTCTCAGCTATACTTCAAACACAGGGAACACTCCTCCCCTCACTTTTGTGTGGCCTTCTGACTTGGCTGTTGTGTTTTGAAAGATGGGACCCTATTTTTTACGTTCTTTTTTTTTTTTTTTTTACCTCAACACACTTGCAGTCATTTTATCCCCAGCTGTTCCAAGTCAACCAACCTCCTTATTCTCCACTTCTTTTTAATTCCAAACTGAGCGCTAATGAATCCAGGCACACTAGCCGTCTCAGCTGCAACAATCTGGGGTACAGACCCCCTCCCACCAGCCTTTTATCCTTTCCTTCCCCTTCCGCGTTCCCTCCTCCTATGTCTATCCTCCTGTGCTTTCCCTCTGACCCTCTCGCTCTTGTTAAGCTACAATTCAGCGATGATCCCACTGGTCTGATGCAGAATGGCAGAGGAGCAAAAGACGCCTCCCTGCCTCTGTCAACCAAACTGGCAACAGATGCTTCTTTTCAAGAGACATACATACAGTGGAGAGCATCGTGCACTTCAGATTTCCCACATTACTAACCGAAAGGAAGGCCGTTCTCCCCTGCCTCCTTTGTTTTTTGTTTTGCAGCAGAATGAACCACAGACGGAGCTTCTCCCTGAGTTACCCCCACCCCCTTTTTGTTTTCACACACACACACACACACACACACACACACACACACACACACACACACACACACACACACACACACACACACACACACACACACACACACACACACACACACACACACAAAACCTTGCTTTTTGTTGTCTTGTTTTTGTCTTTTTTGCAAAATGTATTGTACATGTTTATTTGTATTATTTTGCAGCTAAGCAGTGAGAACACTGCAGCTTGTTTTGCAGTATACACCGCTTCAGTTGTTGAGGACAAATGGTTGAGATTATGTAGAATCCTGAAAAAAAAAACTTCATATAGAGAAAGGGAGACAGCATAGGAAGGGGGAAAAAATCAATTTCTAAGAGAAAAAAAAAAAAAAGACCCACTCACAGTCTACACACTGTCTCCTAGGGATGTTGCCCAGCCAAGTCTGAGTCACAGCATCACTGTCTTGCTTTGCAGCACTGTACAACACACACATACACAGATATACAGATACAGATAAGCAACAGACATAATGCACAGGATCCATAAGCTGATTCTATTAGTCCGACATAATCCAAAGACAACATCAATATAGGTATTACTAGATGCATGTGAAGCATATTTACTGAAAAGATATCCTATGTTTGCCACTTCACTGTGGAATCTAGAGACAGAATATTATGTCTGTACGTCGGTGTGCAAATTTCCACATCCATATACAGACACATGCACATATTGATACAAGGATTTGTATTTCTCATGTCCTCTTCTGTCTAAACCAACTCCAGCATCTGCACATTGTTTATGAATATGTGTTTCAATCTCTGTGCATTCTTATTTTCTGTACATGTGTTGCACAGATCTCCCATTTTCACAAAATGTCATCTTGTAAATGTGTATTTATTCATATAGTATATCGCTTCCATAACAGAGGAGATGTGAAGGGGGAATTCCAGTTTATAATAGCCCTAGAATGGCACCCTGAGGATTTTCCGTACAGAGCTGCATTTAAAAAAATAACTATTGTTCGTGCACTGTTATCACAATGTGATTCAGACACTGTACATGCCAAAACATGCTATGAACAAGCTAAAATATAATCAAATTTGTAATGGAGAGCTCATCCTTGCTAACAACAAACACAAAAAAAACCCATTGAAATAAGTAAATAGACACCATGTCATGTTCAAACATCAATAAGTATACCTTAAGCTAAAAGGGCTTTAACAGGCTTATACCTTAAGCTATGATTTTATAATAATAAGAATAAGAATAAGAATAATAATAAAAAACATACACCAGGGCTAACTAAAGAACCCTTACAATGCAATCTACTTTCCTTCTGTATAGTATTCTTGGCTTCTTCTTAAAAAATTAACGATCTTCCAAAAAATGTGTGAAACATAACTTCCCTAAGAACTTTGGACCATCAAGAAAAGCAAAAGTGTTTCCCGGAAGCATTGTCTATTGTCATCTGCAAGTAAAATCTAAGGTCCTGATTGAAAAGACAATGGCATATTGAGTAACTTGCATAACAATCATTTTGCTGAAAATCAATGCGGAGAAACTCGACCTTTTTTCACATGACCTACTTAATTCATTCAGGCTTCATAAGCAGTCGCTCAGACCACTTACTTACTACTGCATGTCTTGCGGAATGACCTCTCTGCACACACACAGACACACACACACACACACCTACAAATATAAACAGAAACACTCACACATACATCGAAGCACACACACTTCCACAAACTTGGCTGCACCGCTGTTTTGCAGTGGGTGATTTATTATACTGAACTAAATACCCATTGACACTTCATGCTTTTAGCCATCCCATTGACCTGGCTGCTGATTATTGATTCCCTCTGGTTGCTTCCTCCTTCTCTGCCTCTTGTCGGGCCATCGTTTTAATGCCACGGCCAAGCTATGCCTCCCTCTCTCCCTCATGGCCTCCAGGGTCTTGGATGAATAGCCTTGTCTCCACCACATCCATATCACAGCCTTAATTAAGATGCTCAAGGCTCAGATGAAAACAACTGACTTTTTTTTTCTCCAGCAGTTTTCACAGTTGTAAGACAAACTTTAATCCCAAGGGCACAAGCACAGACATTTAATTTGCTGTTGATTTGTCTTGACATTTAAGGCTCAAACAGTGCAGTCTGTGGTTAGCACAAGGGATGACTTATACCAAAGACCTTTCTGTTATCAAAAGTTCAAAGGTTCCAAACTGTGGCTTTCATTATTAACGTAGCATGCCAACACTTCCATGCTGTATTTAAAAGCCATACAATTACTTGAGACTCCTGTGCCACAGCATATGGGTTTAACCTCTAGTCATTTTCTCTAATAATGGCCTCAACAATAACATTCAGAGGACACATATAGCTTACAGTGGGTTTAATTGTCTGATCTGTCAGACCTCCAACCCAATGTCTAGTCTAAGATCAGTCTTTACTTTGAACTTCCTGTATTACTCAAACAAGCTCTTCTGACACACAAAGAATTTACTTCCATCACTTCTTTTGGCTTAGATGTACATGCAATTGTTGTATCTTCACTTTTTTTATTTGGTTCTATTCAGTTGTTTCAAATTGTATTGCAATAAGTGCAAAACATTTTGTATGTGAAAGGTGCTTTGTACCAGGCCTCGGCTTACAAAAGTAAGAACAAAAATCAAAATAATGCATTCTGTTTGTCTGGAAGGAAAGGGGATCACATCCCAAGGCTTGCACGCTCATATGCTGAAATCCCTATGTGGCTTTAAATGATTTAATCGTGGTGTCCTAATTCGAGATTGAAAAATGCATTAGATTACAGTGTCATATACTAAATCTTTTACACTCTACTTTGCTATTGCTTATTTAATGAAGCTAGTAATCATAGTTTAGAAAAAAAATTAATCCCATTTTATCCTTAGTAATTCATCCCTTGGGTACTGTAGTAGCATTGAAAGATGTAGAGGCGTGTAAAAACAGAATGCATGAAGGTTAACCAGCGCTTTCCCCCTGTCTTTATTAGAGGACGTTGCGATCATTGCTCTGTAATTGAAGTGTAATTGGTTGTGAAGTAATGTGCCTGCTACTTCCAAACAGATATGAGGTAAACATGCTGTGGTAAGAAGGTGACAGTTTGCTGTAATTGTGATGAATTTGCTGGCCTCGTCCCCAGCTTTTCGCAACAGTAACCAGAGATGAAAAGTGTAACATAGCAAAAGTAAGGGGATGAATTTTGATTATAAAAATGGAGAGTGAGATGAAGGGTTTTCTTTGCCTTTGTTGCTCTAGTTCACAATCTATCATGTTACTTGCATTAATCCTTTTATATATAATGTGATTAACAGTTATGCATTGGAACATCAGTAACAAGTGAAAAATAAAATTCTGCATAAATTGTTTTTGAGGCTGTCTGAATATTTGACTATTTCTTCTGTGTTCTCTTTGCAGTGGGAAGAGGTCAGCGGTTACGATGATGCTATGAACCCCATCCGGACGTATCAAGTCTGTAATGTACGAGAGCTCAACCAGAATAACTGGCTACGCAGTGACTTCATCCCACGGAAGGATGTGCTCCGTGTATATGTGGAAATGAAGTTCACTGTGCGTGATTGCAACAGCATTCCTAATATCCCAGGTTCATGCAAAGAGACATTCAATCTCTTCTACTATGAGTCTGACTCTGACTCTGCAACAGCCACCAGCCCTTTCTGGATGGAGAACCCTTATATGAAAGTAGACACTATTGCCCCAGACGAGAGCTTCACCATGCTCGAATCTGGCCGAGTAAACACTAAAGTCAGAAGTTTCGGGCCGTTGTCTAAGGCCGGCTTCTACTTGGCCTTCCAGGACCTTGGTGCTTGTATGTCACTCATCTCAGTGCGGGTGTTTTATAAAAAGTGCTCTACCACAATTGCCAATTTCGCCGTTTTCCCGGAGACAGCAACAGGAGCTGAGGCAACATCTTTAGTAATTGCACCAGGAACGTGCGTTCCCAATGCATTGGAGGTGTCTGTACCACTGAAGCTTTATTGCAATGGAGACGGGGAATGGATGGTTCCTGTAGGGGCCTGCACCTGTTCAGCAGGTTTTGAACCAGCCATGAAGGAAACCCAGTGTCAAGGTATGTATTTTCACAACACTGTGGAACCAGAGAATTTTATCAGCGTTGCCTTAGCTTGCAGTTTTGCAGGAATTCAAAGGTGATAGATATAGACAACAATAGGATGCACAATGTTCAAGTACAATCAATAATGTATCATTTTACCACTGAAGAATTACATTACATTTGCATTTTCGGCACAGAATATCTTAGGGTTGTATGCTGAGTGAGTTACAATGAGGAGTAAGTCATGCTGAAGGACGCATGACTGTAATTGGACACACAAATTATTGAAGAGATGGAATCTGTTACCATTTGTTTACAGATTACAGCCTCCGTCACTAGATTGCTCAGCTGCCACATTGTTGTGAGTCATTTAGGTTGCTTGTTTTCTTTGACACATTAATCCAGTGACTACAAGGTAAAATAATACACTCTAGATGACACTGTCAGCAGGCGGCTGTTCACTCCTCTGACCCTCAGTTTTGCCTGGCAGCTGGTTGCTAAATAAATGGAAATGCAAGAGAGGCTGTCTGTTTATGAGAGCTGGGAGGCCCTATGATGGTTTCAGGTCGGATGGAAAACATGATGGGTTCACAGAGGTTGAGAGCAAGGTGAATTTAAACAGCAAGGTCTCAGCTTAAATGGAGTGCAATGACAGCAGCAGGAGGAGGAGGAAGAGGAGGAGGGAGGGGGGGGGTAGATGGAAAATGTGTGTGTTTGGAGTTATGGGGGCGTAGAATTAGGCTTAGGGTGTCTAGGTGAAATGAAGGCAGCAGAATGAAAGGTGGAATGAAGACGGCAGGAGTATTGATCAGCAGGCTTGATTGCAAGGTGTCTGTGTATGAACATCGTGTGCAGATTTTGCATGTCACCTTTGCTGCCTGTATTTCGAGGGCTCATCTTTCTCTTTAGAGCAGAGACAGTTGAGGCTAAACAGGCTAGTGATGAGGAAAAAAAGGTAGGTGGATCATGTCATGTTCTGGTAGGGCGTTGATATTCAGAGCATGCTCGCCTTTAGGAAGAATATGTCTGTGTGTGTGAGAGAGGGAGAGAGAGAGAGAGAGAGGGGGGGGTGAATATAGTAAATCTAAAGCAAGGTGTATATGGTTAAAAAGTCATTTGTTTGTTCCTGTCAGCTCAAGGTTAAAACCCTGGCGACTGGGCCCTGATAAAATGTTCTCTAATCAAGCTTCACTTGAAACCACAAGGGACAAATCTCCCTCCATTCTCCTGTTCTCACATCGTTTCACCTTTGCTCCCTCACTTTTTCACCTCTGCAGATTTTATTCAATAATTTCCCCTCATCATTTTTCCATTCCTTTCTCTTGCCGTTCTGTCCTTGTTTTCACATCGAATAGCCCCCCCCCCCCCACCCCACCCCGCCCTCAGCTCCTCCACCCCCCCCCCCCCCCCCCCCTTCCTCCGTATATTACACTCTGCCTCTCCCATTCACCCTCTTCCTTCTGAAGGCCATTGCTCTCATTAAGGCACTACCAGAGTTACAGTAAGAATGTCCGCATTAATATTAATTGATGAGCCTGTTTTGCCTTTTCACTCGTTTGCAGCACATTTTTCAACCCCGATATTCTTTACTTCTTTTCTTCATGCTCCACACTTTCCAATTTCAGCATACATTCTAATCAGTTCCTTAAGCTCTATGTTCTGCATGAGAGGATAAGACACAGGGGAGTGGGAAAGAGGGGGAAAAAGCGCCTGCAGGATTAGCATTTTCTATGCCTCCACCTCTTCCACCTCTCCCTCCCTTTTCTCTACCCCCTTGTCTTTTTTTCTTGCTCAATCTTTAGTGGTTCCTCTGAGGGGAAATGGATGAAAGAAAGAGGATGACCCCTTTACTGGCTGGAAGTGATTGATCAGCACTTTCAACCTTTCCCTGAAATAAAATGCTTCTTTTAATGGGACTGCTCTTTTCACATCTTTCATTAGACTAACATGTTCAAAAACCAATGCTCTCATCCCGGTGAGATTGCTTGAAATTGCTTGTAGTTTACTTTGTTTATGTGAACTTAAATGAACCCATATGTCACCCTCCCAAACAGAAGAGGCTGTTCTCTCACCTGGTAAAACCTGAGGTTATTTCTTATCTGTTTATCGAGCAGTCCTTCCTGTTAGCCACTGGCGTGGATGACTCTGATTAATGGTGGAAGAACAAACACACTCAGTGCTAATGTACATGTTGCTGCCAACTGGTGGTTTTGTGCAAATATTGAACTTTGGAGGAAAAAAAAAAAAGGTGACAGCAGAGGCAGGAAATATCCCACTGTAGATTTGACCTCCAACCTTGACTGGTTTCAGCCGGGAGCAAAAAACAAACTCAGAAGTCACAACGATGATTATCATCCAGCGAGACAAACGTAGCAACACGTCCTTGACACCGATGGCTGCATGTGCCAGTAGCTTGGCTAATCAACTGGCCTCATGTAAACTTTACTGCTCTTACCTGCTCCCTCTCTTTTTGTTTATTAACCACAGCGGCTTGCTCATTCATCTCTTGACGAGGCTGTTTATCATAGATACAGAACCCGCCAAACTGTTCTGGATCACAGTGCCGCTGTCATTGTAATTCTTCAACTTATCAGCTGAGTTATAACCTTCCAAACAGCTACCATAAATGGAGATAGCATGTTTACAAAGACTAGCACTGTTCATGCTCATCTGACTAGACCATGCATATTCAAGAACCAGTGAAGCTGAAGTTGTATTGAAAGTATAAAATAGTTTGGAAGGAGTTTGCTGAGGTGAATTGAGGTAACAGTGATGCGTGAGTGTCTGTGATTGTGTACAGACATTTTTCTCTGCTCTTTTGTGCCCATTTTGTGTACACATCAGCATGTGGCATGTATGACTCTGGTTCAGTGAGTGTATGTTTATATGTATTTTATAAAAGACAGAATTAAGATGAAAGCCGCATGCAAGAATTTTTGCTTTGAGGGATGTGTATGTAATTTGGGTTGACAGCCTCTTCATGTGAGCATAGGTTTGTGCAAACAGTGACATTCTGCTCATAAAAAAAATGCTCCTTTCCCTCTCTATGGCTACAAGTGAGGGGAAAAGCAACCATGGGAAGCTGAGGGAACCAAAAACAATTTGTGTGCACATAAAGATGCTCATAAATGTCAGTTACCAGACAGTTTGAATAGTAAGCCATCAGATTTGACCATGAAGTTACTCTGTGTAATTAGGATTAACGTCCCCGTGTTTGTATTTACATAGGGTTTGGATCATTGTGATATTTTCATGCCAACATCGTATTCTATGTACAATGTTCCTTAAAATGATGTTGCTCTTGTTTGTCATTTGTCCTTAGCTTGCAATCCGGGTACCTTTAAGTCCAAACAGGGAGATGGTTTCTGCTTGCCTTGCCCTGCCAACAGTCGAGCCAGTTCTGGAGCAGCCAGTGTCTGCTCCTGTCGAAACGGTTACTACCGCTCAGATACAGACTCTCCTGACTCTCCCTGCACCAGTAAGTGGCATATTTCATTTCACCATGTTCTGACATTTTATGCAAAATGCAAAACTCTATTATAACAAACACTTGCAGAGGATGGATAATGCTGTAAAAATTCAGATAAGTTTATGCACCTCATCTGCAGATAGCCATAAAACAAAACACTCAGCTATATGGTAAATGTCCTCCCAAACTTCCCTCCTTAATTTTGCACTTTTATCAGCCCTCAGAGGTTTTTTTTTCCCACAGTAGCACTCGCATAGCAAACAAATCTGCTCGCTTTCCCAACGTTATCCAAACGGTTATCATCTAACCCCTTTCCCCGACTGCCTTCCCAGAAAGTCTAACTCTTGTCAGTGTCGGCAACATTTTACAGGAAAAAAGTACAGGAATTTTTCTCCCAATTTTAGAGCAAACATGCACATTTGGAAGATAGTTCATTCACTTGTGAAGAGAATAGAAGAGCCTTTTTTTCTGTCACTGGAAAGGGGGCCTGATTCTCCCACAGTGTAGTGAGAGATAAAGTTCTGTTAATTCGATAAGTATTTCCAAGGCTCTGCCAATAGTTTGTCTCATTTGCGCCCCCCGCCCCCCCCCCCCCAGCACTTTTCATGCACAGACACAGAAATTACAATTCAGAATTCATTTGAACTCTTGTCCCTTTTTTTCCTCAATAACCACCGGAACAGTCTCTTGTTATGTGGAAGGAAATAAAATTTTCTAGTTAATGCATGAAAAATGTATTAGTACCACAGCACAAGAGAAAATCTTGGGTCATGAATTGTGTTGATAGCAGCTAGTGAATAAAGAATGTGTAATGATATGTAAACTGTGTTTTGCTGTATGAATCTCTGCCTATTGTCAGCGTGTCTCTGTTCTATCACCAAGACAAATTTCTTTACAACTATTGTGTATGAAGATGATATTCATTCTCATTCCAAGCCTGTTTTCCTCATTTTAACCATGCTTTACCTTCCTGTTGCAGCTGTTCCCTCTGCACCACGCAGTGTCATCTCCAGTGTCAATGAAACCTCATTGGTGCTGGAATGGAGCGAGCCACGTGACATGGGTGGCCGAGATGACACCTTCTACAATGTCATCTGTAAAAAATGTCTGCCTGAGCGGGGAATGTGTTCACGTTGTGACGACAATGTTGACATCTCACCACGCCACCTTGGCCTGACCCAACGCCGGGTAGCAGTCCGTAATCTACAAGCCCACACGCAGTACAGTTTTGAGATCCAGGCAGTCAATGGTGTCTCCAACAAGAGCCCCTATACTCCTCAGTTCTCTGCAGTGAACATCACCACTAATCAGGCTGGTAAGATTACTGTTATATGGCTACCTGTCAGACATATATATAGTGACCTTGTAGGCACCGCCAACTTCCAACCACTGTAAAGTAGACAAAGCAATGTCAGAGAATACATTCGACGCTTAAGAAGTGATGATCAATTTCTTGTGTGCTTGTAGGAGTATGTTACATATTTTCCCTTTGAAAAGGGATTGAGAAAGAAGATATTCTTCTGAATGAGCTTAGAGAGAGACCTTTTTCATACACCCACAGCATGCTCTGTACTAACACCGCTGCAAATAGCATTAGCGAGGCAGTGTGTATTGAAAGTGTTGAACCTCCAGTATTCTCGCTGGCTGCCCACTGCTTCCAACCCACCACTCCTACAGCAACAGCCATAACTAGGCCAATGTAGCAGTCAGTGCTGACATAAAATGACATAAAATGCATATATTTTTGTGCACAGAAGCCATGAAGTCAGTAAAAGTCAGTCATATATCTGAGACTTTTTAACGTACAATTAATATTAATGATTGTAATACTATGCTATTTATTACTGCTGTTCATCTTACCCTGTTTGCTCTTACGAGTTGGTTTCCTTGGTCACTTATACTTTGGATATGTTTAGTCACCAAGTTAAATTTACTCTTTCACGAGGCTCAGACAACCTCTTGGATTATCTATTGCTCCATCCCCCCATCATTTCTTTTTTTCTCTCCATGGCCTTGTACTCATCACCTTTACCCTTTGGCTTCTGCCTTCTAAAGATGCTTTCAAAATGCCTTCTGTGTGTGACTGTAGAACCCAAAGACCCGACAGGGCCCCAAGTGAGGGTCCCATTGTTTTACAAGGGGTCTAGCACTGGGTTGACAGGGACCAATGTCTATCCCTGGGTTCCTCAGGTCAATTAGGTGCACAGAAAATAGAGAAGAGAAGGGGAGGGAGCATCAACTGTGATCAGATTATCCTCTGGTGTAGTCCCCAGGACCATCCCTGCATAAGCATTCACCTTTTAAGAACCAAAATAAATACAAGGGTGGTGATAAGCTCCAAAGGCCACCACCTTGGTTACAACAACTCCCTCTCCCAGAGGAGGGCCCCTAATCCCCTGGCTGGAGTAACCAGGGGATCTGCCTCGGACGCATTGTCTTCTGGAGGAGAAAGAGGGACTTGGAGGGTCTGGATAGATGGGGCTAGTGGGGTAGGAGAGAGGCAGGAAAGGGTAAGTTTGGAGAAAAACACAAGGATGTCTAGCCTCCAACTTAAGCAGCAGAAGGAGAAAGGAAATGCAAGGGGAGGATCAAAGAACTGAAAACTGGGGATTAAAAAGCTTTTAACAAAAATGGGGAGAGGGAAGGGGGAAGGGATGAGGGAAAGGAGACAGGCTAAGACATGGTGTAGATGGAAGTCTGCAGTGGTGAAAAGAAAGATGAAAAGTGAAGAGCTGAATAGGACAGTGGAAACAGGAGGAAATCACTGACAAGATTGAGAATGTAGGCAAGAGTGAGAAATGTAATTTAGCACCACTGGAGATAGACAGCTGAAGTTATGAAACAAAAGCAGTGGAGTAGACAGAAGAGTGAGTGAGTCAGAACAAGCTCAAAGTTAGAAAAAGAGGAGAGAGACAGGGAAGCAGACACCACTTAGCTGTTAATATGCACATTTCAACAAAGCCTGGAAGTCTCAGTTGGGTGGAGTGCGAGTTGTGACTTATTTTTGACTATAAACGTGTTGGTCCACACACCAAAGTCTGTATTTTAGTGACTAGTGCATATCATGTGAAGTAAATATGGTCAAGTATAAAAACATGTCATAACTGGGATATAAAGAAGTCAAAAACACCTGTGTCTAATTTCTTCTCCCTTCATAATGGGAAAAAAAATTAGCTTTACTTTAGCGATATATAAAATATGTACATCTTTGGATATCCAATTGTACACTTGCCTGGAGTTGTTGTAGAGTGGAGGGAACTGCATTGCATGAGATTACATATTTATCAGTTGTGCACTTTTAATGTCCTGTCACAGGAGAATTAGACATCCCTTCTTTTCCCCTAGGACTCTAGGAGGGATAATTTGAGCATTAGTGGGGAATGGTTCTGCATACTAACTAATGGCCAAAGCTACTCACAAAGCCTCAGCTTAATACTGGATTTGGTCTTCCGTGGACACACAAAAGACATAGAACATAAAAAGACACAGCATGGAAAATTATACACAAAACTGATTTTCTTTTGTGTCATCCTGTGTAGCTCCTTCTGCAGTGCCAACAGTTCACCTGATGGCGGCCACAGCGAGTACTATGAGCCTTTCCTGGCTGCCTCCAGAGAAGCCGAACGGAATCATTCTGGATTATGAGATTAAGTACCATGAGAAGGTAAGCAGCAATGTAAGTCAATGCCTCTAATTCAATCCAATTCATTGACTCTCATGGTTGCTGTTTCATGTATGTTTCTGCAAGTGTGGAAAACAATGCCTCTTCTGATAAACACATGGTTGTGTTGAAAATGGATTGCGTTTCTAATTTTTCCTTGTATGATGACATTCCCTTACTCAGTTCTTTCAATCCTCCCTTGTTCCACCAGTGTTTTCTTTAATAAATTTCTCCTTCTCACCCTCCCCATTCTCCTTCAGCCTAAACCAGTAGCTTGTTTCTAGGATGAGTTTAGCTTCAGACACAATAACAAAGGCACTGGTTATATATCAGATTAATCTGCCATTCTATATTGTATGTGTACTTGCACCATATTTTTCCACCCATTTAAACCCATTGAATTTGTTAGCCATGCCAAGGAAATGATAAATACACAAATGCATACATACAATAAATCACCACAGCAAACTGTTGTTGAGTATGGTTTTCATGAGTGCTTCTCTCTTTGAAGGATCAGGGTGAGGCCATTGCCCACACCATGACTGCCCAACGAAGCAACGCCCGTATTGAAGGTCTCAAGGCTGGTACGCCATATGTGGTACAGGTCCGTGCCCGAACAGTGGCTGGTTATGGCCGTTACAGCAGCCCAGCTGACTTCAGCACCAACTTACAGAGTATGTTGTTAACATCTACTTTATCTTCTATATTCACAAAACTATGCTGGGGGACTTGCATTTAGCAGCAATTAAGATTGTGATTAATTTCAATTGTTTTTTTTTTGCCCCAGTTTTATCAGCTCATCTTAATGAACACTGATTCAATGCCATAATTTCAGTTATGCAAGCATACAATTCTGAAGTAGGCGTTAAAGTCATACATGTCTTATAGATGGGAGTAGGAAGAGCCAAATAGTCTTAGGCTATACAAATGGATTCTGCCAGAGTGGGTGTATATTTGTGACAAATATTCTAAATAACAACTTTCTTTTTGACCCCTAAGCTGACCCACCGAAGACGTGGCAAGAACAATTACCTCTCATTGTGGGATCAGCTACTGCTACATTGGTCTTCATCATTGCTGTTGTGGTCATTGCTATCGTCTGCCTCAGGTCAGAATACATGCTACACTTATGTTGCTATGATACACAATTTAACATATAGTAATCAAAGTTAACAATACAATATGTGTTGCTACATTTTATCCATCCCGCAAAATATTTTATACAGCAAGCAGAATGACCAGTGTGTAGAAAATATTTTTCTTTCAAGCTGAAAAAAAAAAAAAAAAAAAAATCAGATTGCTTTCTTCAAATGTCAACTTTGTTCGCATGTCCTCTAAACATCCCCAAAACAGTCTCAGTGGATTGCTGTGCCACCTGTGAAGCAACTGAATGCCAGATTAGCCCTCTGAATCAGTGAATAGTAAACAGCTTTGGCCAAAATGTTCAGTACTCTCTGGACACAGCATGGTGGAGCAGCTGTTGGGCCTGATAGACCTGCCCTCATGGCCCAGCACTCAGAATCAACTGCGTGGCTGCGCGACCACAAAGAGCCCAGATGCGCCCCTGTCTACAGGGTCCAATTGACTGGGAAGACGCAAGTGACTGCTCACACCTTTCAAAAAGTCTGACATTGCATCAGCTGGGTCTAACCTCTCTCGTTTATCCCTATAGCTCTCATTTGTCAAGCAGCAAACACGGTGTTCATGTGAGATGTTGGCACCCACCGCTGACTGGCGCCCACTGGGTTCCGTCCACAAGCCAGTTCAGGCAGCGGCTGACAAGCGTGGGCATTGGTCACGCTACACTGAATAATAATCTCCCTAGTTCCCCCTTCCCTCCTTCTCCCTCCCGCTTGTTCGCTCCCTTCTATTTTCACACCGCTACATTGTGTCTCTCTCAGGGTCTTGGCTTTGCCACTGCGCTGACTGCCACAGAAGAAGAAGAAGTAGGAGAAAAAATAGTAGTAATACAAAACATAGATTCGACATATTCTGGAAACCGAATTAGAATTTGTAATGAGATGCAAATCACCAACGGGTATTATTGCCCTGGATACTGGTTAGACAACAAAGGAAGCACATTAACATGTAATTTCAACAACCCTGCCCCCTCTTTCTGTCATCGGTTTTGTACCCCCCCCCCCCACCCACCCAAGTGCAGAAGGAATACACTGAGAAAATATGAAGATACAGAAACAGTAATGTGGAGATGAGAGACAAGAGAGTAAGAGTGATGTGAAACAGATGAGGCACAAACAAATGTCAACACAGGAGCGGAGCAGGAGTCCATAAGGGGAAAATAAGAAGCATTCCGAATGGTATCAACGGTGTAATATTTCTAAGGGACAGAATGTAAGAGAGTTAATTTTGCTGTTTGAGTCTGCTTTTGTCTCTGTCACTTGTGTTGATGCTGCTGTAAATTAGTTATTAGACCAAGTTTTCACTTGGTCCTTTAGACAATAATATGGAATCATTTTATTTAGCCTCCTGTTATAGGTGTTCAAAAAAATTATCATTCTGCAACTGGACACTGATACAATCTTTATCTGCAGTGGTATCCCTTGGTTCCATTGCAAAAACGGAAAGCACATTCCCACAGTGACATTGTACTACAGGCTACACCTCTGCAGAAATTATTAGGGTTCAGGTTTCCAGTTAGCTTTTTGTTATTTATTTGTTACCCTGCTGTGTGGAGTACAAGTGATTTATTTTGTGTTTTCAATCTTTCTCAACAGAAAGCAAAGAAATGGCTCAGAGTCGGAGTATACAGAGAAACTGCAGCAATATAGTAAGTCTCTTTACTGGGATACGTCTCTTTTAGCAATAGTCACATCCACATTTTTTTTTCTGTCTTCTGTTGATTGTTGCCTAGTAATTCCATTGCTAATCATTATAGTGTGTATATTATCAATTGGATTTATCATATAGTGAAATGATTATTAGTGATTTGTTGTGCTGATAAAGATAGATTTTGATTGTTGTGTTGTTGAAGTTTTGTGTGGCCGCATCGATTCACTTTCCTGTTCTTGCTACTGAATCCCCAATAGTCACGCCGGGAATGAAGGTCTACATCGACCCCTTCACCTATGAGGACCCCAACGAAGCAGTCCGCGAGTTTGCTAAGGAGATCGACGTATCCTGCGTGAAGATCGAGGAGGTCATTGGCGCAGGTAACCCACCAAAGCTCCTGAGCTACAGGGGGAAGACTGCTAGTCACCTCCAGGCCATACCGTTAGAGGACTTCACACCAAGCGGTACTTTCACTCAATTCATCGCTAGCCCTCTCCTTGACCCTTCCCCCACTTCACTTGTCACATGTTAGGAACCCCTTTCTAGTCTTATAGATGTCCTCAACACTCTCCTGTGTTTATAGCGCTACTTGCTATATCTTAAGTTAGCGTGATTCACAGTTGTAGCACCCCTATGTTGTTTTCTTTGTCATGCACATTCAGAGTAGCTGTAATACCTTTTGTGTGGTGAATCATTCTTTCAGTCCAATCCTGGAGTGGAAGAAATTGTCTAAGTCATACAGTAGTTATTTTTAACTGACCACTTGAGACTTGCCTTTGTAACACTGGATTATGATATTGATTTATCTATTAATCATACATGAGATTTGATATGAGGTCTCTTGACTCAGTTACAACAATTGGTTTTTCAGCAAACTGAATAACCATATAGTTTATAAAATATCAAAATATAGATTTAACCTATCTATATTTTAACTATCTCATGTTACCTATGGTTTGGGCTGATTTTAGTATCAGTGTTTTATTGCACAAAGTTCTGATATGAGAATCCTGTGTAATTATAAACATTTACTACTTGCAGTTATTTTTCCACTTCTACCAGAAATTTTAATCTTGCATAAATGGGAGATGCAATAGCAAAATTATTCCAGTCCAGGATTGGCTGTCTCTGATCCTGCCCAATTTTTAGTGTATTGAAAGCCTCCTATTAAAGAGGTTTTTTTTGTTGTTGATGGATCACTTTATTTGATCCTTGCACCTCGCACTTCCTCCACAGTGTGGTTGTGTTCCCTCTTTTAGAAACCCTTCCATATGTTTGATGTCATAGACAGTGATTTATTACTGAAAATGTATTTGATATTTTTGATAGTAATGTCTCTGCCCATAAGCTGCAGGACTTTGCCAAGTGAGGTTTGAGTTTTCTTAGTTTTATATCTGAGCCAAAATGGAGGACGTTGTGAAGGCAGAGATGGGAGTCCCTACTACTGCTTCCGCTACTACCAATACTACTGCTACTACGACAGCTCTTCTACTGCTGAGGCTACTACTTGAAACCCGTCGCTTCCCAGCATTCGCCTTGAAAGTGACAAGCCCTCAACCCCTGTCTTCCCTGTTCCCCTACTCTGCTCTACCCCTTCCTCCATCCACCCCCCCCCCATTACTCCAACCCCTGCCTCTCTCCGTTGACTCTCCCCACCCCACCCCACCATCCATGCATCCTTTGGCGCTCATTTTTCTCTTTGCTTCTTGCACTTTGCTTCCTGCACACGCTTGGTGTAGACTCTAAACGTAAAGTGTCCTCAACTCCCAAAACTCCAAAGCTCCTTTCTCCACCTATCTCCTCCTCCTGCGCCCGCTACACCAGTTCCTCTGAAGCTTAGCAGTACCTCCCCTACCCTTTCCCCTTTTCCCCTATCAATTTCCTTTACCCTCTTCCTCGATTACTTTTTCGTTTTGTCATTTTTGTTTTAACATGCTTCTTAAATCTCCACACCTTCCATCATAAAGCCTCACACTCATCATGCTGTTTCTTTTAATCCGTAGTTTAACAGCACAATGCCACCGTATGCTCTCCCAATCACCGCCATCCCTTGACAGTGGCCTAGAGTCCTGGCTTATATCGCAGTCCCCCCCGTCCCGCCCCTCCTGCTACCCTTCCCTTGCTCCTTGGTTCTAACCAGTTAACTGTCCCCTCTCCCTTCTTTTCCCCCACTTTCCTCCACTTTTCCATCATGCCTCTCTCCCTGTCCCTCTTTCTCTCTCTCTGTCCATTTTTCCCTCTCCCTCTTTTGCTGTTTCTCTGGCTGTCCCACATGGACTCTCGCAGGAGAGTTTGGCGAGGTGTGCCGCGGTCGCCTCAAGCTTCCTGGCCGCAGGGAGATTATCGTAGCTATCAAGACACTCAAGGTGGGCTACACTGACCGACAGCGGAGAGACTTCCTGTCTGAGGCGTCCATCATGGGCCAGTTTGACCATCCCAACATTATCCGCCTCGAGGGTGTGGTTACAAAGAGTCGGCCAGTGATGATCGTGACGGAGTTCATGGAGAATGGGGCACTTGACTCTTTCTTAAGGGTGAGAAAAATAGCAAGCATATGCATAGAAATATTTTTTATGTACTCTTTATATGTATCCGACACTCTTGAGCACACCAAATCTGCTGATCTTGCTACTAGTTATCTGAGTTTCTTTGAGGCTATAAAAGGTGTTCTTAAGCTATTCAACTGAGCTCTCAGTGAATATGTGATAAAGTTGCTGTTTAAGCAATAGGTGACATTTATAAACACCTCAGACTACAATGAATCAGTATTTCAAACTCACATCACACATTTGAAAGTTGAGTTCAGTTCAGGATGAGAAGAAAGATGTAACTGGGAATGACACCCAGGAAGAAATTTGCAGGGATGTTGAATAACAAACTAAGATACGCTGAAACAGAATGACAGGTATAGCAGAAAAGCAGAAAAACATATTTTATTAAATAAACAGCCCTGATCTATAATCCAATTTATTCCTGTCATTCTCTCTCTTTGCCAGCTCAATGACGGGCAATTCACAGTCATCCAGCTGGTTGGCATGCTGCGTGGTATCGCAGCAGGCATGAAGTACCTGTCAGATATGAACTACGTACACAGAGACTTGGCTGCCCGTAACATCTTGGTCAACAGTAATCTTGTGTGTAAGGTGTCTGACTTTGGCCTATCTCGTTTCCTTGAGGATGATCCAACAGATCCTACTTATACCAGCTCACTGGTAAGTGAGATTTTAGATGTACTGTATATATACATGTACATGTTTTCATGTATGTAATCATTGTGTAAAGGTGCTACATGTCATTTTAAGACATCATTACAGTTTGAGTTCTAACAGTTTTATGCCAGTTTTAGTTATTTTTATACATTATACCCATGTTTAATGCTATTAAATGTCTATTAATTGCACCCAATAGTTGTTGCCACATAAGATGAACATTTTTAGTATGGTATTTTTCTTTTCACATATGATAGTTTCTTTTATAACTAAATAACTTCATTCCTAAAGAACATTTACTGACATTTTAGAAATTACATAAATGTCATTCAAACCTGCACAAACACTCTCACCAGTATATTCTATTTGGTTAGGCCAACAGAAAAGCCAAAGCATTTACAGTTTAATTAGATTGGAGATGATACACAAATCATAGGTGTATATTGATGTTGAAAAATACAATTTGTAGCCCTTTTAATATTTCATTTGTTTGTGCATATCATTATTTGTAACTGTTACTAATCTTGTGTGTATGCGACGGTGTGGTTCTGCAGCATGCACCCTTGTGTTGTGCATCAATGTTTCCTTGGACTCTATTTTTCTCACCCTTTCTCTTCCCCTCTTGTATGTGTGTGACTCTGTGTTTGTGCTCCATCCCTCCAGTATTTCATGCTCACCTACTCATTCGCATATCCACAGGGAGGAAAAATTCCCATTCGCTGGACGGCACCTGAGGCGATTGCCTACAGGAAGTTCACCTCAGCCAGTGATGTGTGGAGCTATGGTATTGTCATGTGGGAAGTGATGTCGTATGGTGAGCGGCCATACTGGGACATGAGCAATCAAGATGTAAGTAGTGTTTACTGTATATTATTAGCATAAAGAGAAGCTTAGAAGTGTTTTGTTTTTTTCTTTGGTTGAAATAATAATGACAGAAATTTTGGATCTAGGCCTATATAATTATGCTTTAGAAACTGTAATAGTTCAACTGATTCTACCACCACTCCCTACTATCATTACTTCTGCCCGCAGAGGTTATGTAATCATCACGGTTTGTTAGTCTATCCGTCTGGCTATTAGTAACATAAGTCAAAAAGTTGTCGATGGATTTTAAGAAAATTTTCACAGAATGTCCAGAATGACAAACACAACAAGTGATTAGATTTTGGGGGTGAACCAGATCACCATATGGATCCAGAATTTTCTAAAGGATTCGTTACTACTGGAAGATAGCACCAGTTTGGACAGAAATGGTTCTAACTCAATATATAATACTGGCGGAGGTCTGCACTCTCCAAGTGCTTTTCTAGTTCAGAAATTATTCTTTCCATTGCAACCACCAACCACGGCTAGTCTTTCCCAGCTCCTCTCTTCCATGTATTCCCTAAAGCCTTTTTCCTGTTTATCTTTGACTTTCCCATCATTCCCCTCATTTATCCACTTTTGTCCTCCCGACATTCCCGAGGATTATATGCGATTGTGATTCTCTGTCATCCTTCCTTAGGTAATAAACGCAGTGGAGCAGGACTACCGACTGCCCCCTCCTATGGACTGCCCTACAGCACTGCACCAGCTCATGTTGGACTGCTGGGTCAAAGAAAGGAACTTGCGACCAAAATTCACCCAGATTGTAGCAACGCTGGATAAGCTTATCCGCAACGCTGCCAGCCTCAAGGTGGTCACCAACAGCACACAGTCCTCTGGGTAAGCAGCAATAATCATTCTATGAAATATGTTGGTCATATTCAGTTTGCTATTAAATGCAGCCAAGCAAGAGTGTAGTACTTTGCTTGATAAATAGTGCTAAAAATGCAACACATGTAAACACAAAATTAAGTCTTGCATGCAAATTAGTCTGCACACTTTGACCTGTTAGACTGGTAATTACAGACATAAACTTTCACTGTAATGCTGTTTGTCTTAGTTTCCCTGGGGGTCTTCGTTGAGTTTTATTAGTTGGATTAGTGATCATCGTAAAGGGCAGTTATGTCTAATTATGGTCACTGCATAATTGATACGAGTGCTAATTACTTTCCAAAAATCTTAATTTGTCTTTTTTTTTTGTTAAGCTATATATTGGATGAGACCTTTTGGACATGGTAATATATTACAGTAACAGGTCATTAGTTTATTGAATGAACTCATTTTTTCAGCCCTGGGCAAGCCATTTAATTTTCAATATAAAGCCAGAGCAACTGTGATAACGCTTTCCACTGTACAAATATCCCTTATCGAAGTAAATATGGTGTACTTAAGTCACTATGACTTTGCGATAATGTTTTAATGTTTTCCAATAAAGAGGAGAGTTCTTCAAATGCAACTTTTCAATGCTCACGTTTGTACCCGGTACTATTATGCAAATCCAAATGATCATTTATTTCTGCCCTTAAAGCAACTCCTTCACCAAGTGGGAATTTTATCAGTGAAGCCACATCTGCATTTAGCTGCACTACCTTTCTTTGCAACCTGTTTCTTGGAAAGATGTTGGAGCATATAAGGTGGCAGTATTTGAGAGCTGAAGAGGGAGGTGACCTACCTAATAGTCCCCCCATCAGGGTCTTTCTGTCTTGAGGGATGGCTCCAGACAATCCTGGGTTGGGCTCATGAGGGAAGTCAGGGTCTCGGTTGGCCACCAGAGTGACGTTCTTAGAAGATTAGGCTTGCGGTTAATTAGCTCGATTAAGGCGATACAAAAAAGAGATGGGAGCGCCTTTTAATTAGCCACTAACGAGATTTTAAACGGGCCAGCAGAGAGATGGCCTCCTGCTGACAAATCTAACAAGGGAGGACTGAGCAAGGATACTATTGTCCTGGTCGCCGTTGAAGGGTGATTGTAGGTTAGCTAACACTGTCTGGTGTGAAATAGTAACTAGGAATACATGACGTGGATATTATGCAGTAGGTGTAAAATCACAAGTTCCTTTAGAGTCATGCATAGTGTTTATACCTGGGTTTTTTTTTTTTGTTTGTTTGTTATTTTGTCCTGAGAAAATCACAAATAGGGGGTGGCACAGTGGTGCAGTGGTTAGGACCCTGGTTCAAATCCCACACCAGACCTTTCTGTGTGGAGTTTGCATGTTCTCCTCGTGTCTGTGTGGGTTTTCTCCAGGTACTCCAGTTTCCTCCTATCATTCAAACACATGCACTGATAGGTTAATTGGTTAATATAAATTGTCCATAGGTGTGAATGTGAGAGCGATTGTTTGTCTATATATGTTCAGCCCTGAGATGAACTGCAGACTCATACAGGGTGTACCCCGCCTTCACCCATTGAAGCTGGATCAGGCCCCCAGTGACCCTAGTGAGGATAAAGCAGGTTCAGATGATGAGAGAGAAAGAGAAAATCATAAGTACACAAATTCTCACCTCTTTAGAAATAAACCATATCCACTCTACAGATATTAATGCAGACACTCATTAAAAATGCAAAAACAGTGACCTAACTTTCTGAACAAACTGTGACAACCGCTGACCTTGAATTGAAGCACAGCATGTAGTCGTCTCACCACCTCATGTACAGTACTACCCAGCGTTCCTGCTGTTTCTGCTCCAAGCTCACATGTGGCCAGCAACTGTCTGAACCCTTTTGAAGTCAACTTTAGAGAAGAATGACTAACAATACTCCATTAAGAGAAGCCAGAGTTTGGCGTTAACAACGGCCCGGGGCCTTGGGTTCCAAAGCACAGGCCTTATTAAAAATCACTCCATCTACACCACTGAATGGAGCCTCTGTATCACTGTTATTAACTCCCCCTCTCTCTGCATTTTCTCTTTTTTCCTTCTTTCTCTTTAAATTGTTAATGAATCTAATGCCATCAAAAAGGATGACAGGGATCAACAGAGCAGAGAGGAGAGGAGAGGAGACAGTGGACTTCTTTCTCTGAGGTCGTTCCCTCATCTGTTTCTCCTCCTTCAGCTCTCTGCACCTCCCTGTCGCCCCTTTACCTCCACCTCCGCTCCACTTGTTCATCTACTCCACTTTGCTCTCAGTTGTAGCACAATTTTATTAAAACTCCCAAGGTGGCCTTGCTATCTACAGCATTGATCAGAGAAGATTAGGTTATTCTAATAGAAGCCTTTTTGGCCTGTCAACAGGTGTGCAAAAACATGTAAAACATACTTCATCATACTGTGTTTCCAGGCATACACATTTATAAGGAGAATATAAATCAGAAATGAGTAATTAAAAATACTAAAAATCATACAATTCCAAGACCTAGACATTGAGACACACATTACATGCAAGCTTGTACAACAGTCCATCCATGTAGTGGCAATATTTATAGGGTTTTGGGTCTGTCCCTGTAGCCACCGCACACATGTAAGCAACATTCTGTTTACATTGTTGAGATATTTTTGCCTGTTCATGAAACATTTTAAGACAATGTCTTTTCAGCACCGTGGGAACATATTACATGCATCTTTTTTTTCTTCCCCTAACCGCACTCTTATGCTGAAAGAATACATGTTTATTCATTCACATGCATGCTGGGACTACATACTTTAAATACAATAATGTGTACTGTGAAGCCAGCTCATCAAGCTATGGTCGTACATGCAACACAACACCAACCAGCAAAACCACATGGAATCCAATCTTCCCGGATGAGATTTAAACCACATTTGTTAGAGGTGTCACAGTACACCCACTCAGATTGGATTTCAAGCAACACTGATATGTGACTGTAGCAAGGACAGCAACCAATACACAGGAAGAAAGTCATCCAGGGCCACAGTTCTATCAGGGTTTTTTTTTTTCATTTATTTACTTAAAACCACAATTACCTAATCTTTTGTGGCACCTATGACTAATAATACTGCCACTAATCGCAAATGCAAGCTGGGTTTTTTTGCATGTTTGGGTGTTGGGTAGTCGAAATAAGTAGGATTCTAGGTAAGTAGATCTGCTGCCTGAACACACATGCTTCACCTCAGCAGCTGCAACACAGCAACTACCAGCCAAGCCTCCAGCCAGTCTCTCCACAGTCATAAAAGTGCCCCCAACCCCCCCCACACACAACTCCTTACAAGGAGAGAAGAGGTGAGGAGAAGGGGAGAGGAGAGGGGGAGAGGTGGCACTCAGCTGGGGCGTATGGCGTGAGGTTGGCCTGATAGAGGCAGGAGAGTGACGACCTTAACCCTCTCTCTCTCTCTCTCTCTCTCTCTCTCTCTCTCTCTCTCCCCCTCCTCCCCCCCATGTAGGGTATCCCAGCCCTTGCTTGACCGCTGTGTACCAGACTATACCACTTTCACCACTGTGGGGGACTGGCTGGATGCCATCAAGATGAGTCGCTACCGTGACAACTTCGTCAACGCCGGATTTGCTTCCTTTGACCTGGTGGCCCAGATGACAGCAGAGTGAGTGGAGGGGGAGTGGATTCTGCTAATCAGGCCTGAAGTGATTGACTGGGCTAAGTTTGAGAGTCAAATTAGTGTTATATAGATTGACCTTGAGGGAATAAAACATCTCATGGCTAAATTAAGCCTGATGAGATTTTGAAAAGTGGGCACAGCAGACTCGGATATTAAATGAGAGACAAATATAAAGTATGAAAATGCTAGTAGACATATGTTTAACAGACAAGATAAGGAAAAACCTTTGACACATAATGCACCGTACCATCTACTATTCTGTACAGATATTGAATACTGCACATTTTAGTACAATAGTACATTTTCAGTACAATACAACAAGACACTAAGCAAGACAAATAATCCCAGGATAAAAACCAGTGTAGTTTTAATGTCAATTTTGAAGGACTACCCAATCTAATATGACCTGCTGTAGAAGAAATCGCATATATAATAATCCAATACACTAATATTATTGCACATCCCCCGACTACGGTTACCAGTTGACCTTGACAACTTTACAATTTCCTGTTGTGTTTACAAACAGGAAATGATGTAATAGCACAGGCCGGTGATGATCAAATGAATGAATTCGGATTATAATGATAAATAAATCATCCTCATTAGCTGCATAATAGGCAACGGAGGTGGGGGTAATTTGTTTCAATTTGGGTAGGCTGACAGGTGTGCTGTACTGTGGCTCTCTGTTGCCCTTAATGGCCAGTAATTCCTCTAATGGTTCCCATTTATTATCATTTCATCCACCATTGCTGCACTGATTGGGATAGAGGAAGAAAAAACCCTGGCATTTATTGTGTGAAATTGCACTTATTCACCTTTATTTGGCTATAGAGAGGATGGATGTGCGGTGTGAATTTGCATGTTTATATTGTATGGAATTGTGTGTGTGCTTTTGCTCATGTTTGGGTATAGGTGCTCACATTTTTACTGGATAGGGACACAAAGTAATCAAGACAAGCAGAGTTTATGGTGGCTGCATGTAATATTAGATTATCTGGTATCTGTCTGGGTGTGTGCATGACTGAACGGAGAGGACGCAGACTGTAGCAGAGCCCAACAATCAACTAATCACTAGCCTAGACGCCGTCCGCAATCTCCTCAGTTATCGACTGGGGAAATCAAACAAGTGAGCGGAAAGGAGAGGTTCTCGTGATATTGCTGCACAGTGTTAAACCAACAAAGCCATGATGATTAGATTATGGCATCTGACTAATGACTCCCAAAGTAGGTGCACTCTCCCAAGACTATTTTATGAGTGTAATCTTAACAGTATGTCAACATTTCCATATTTTCCCACTGTATTCTCAACTGTAATTTAAGACCTTTTGAAGCTGAATTTCTATTTCAGACTTTTTATTCTTATTTGCTGTAGATTTTATTTGTAGCTATTTGATTCGCTCATCCAACGTGAAGCCAAGGTGGTAGGAATCTAGCTAAGGAATCTGTCTAATGGCTTACAAAAAAACCCCAAAAACTCATTTCTCATCTATTTGACTAAGCGGCAGACTGGTGTAGAGTCTGTGAAGTCCGCTCACTGCCAAACACTAGCTTTAATCATTAACTATCACATTATAGCTGTGATTCCAGTGTGTTGCCCACCTGCTGGGCAACATAAGCATGCTGCATTAACCAACATTCACCATATTTGAAAGACTGTTCTTGTTTTGTTGACATAGCTTGAAGAAGCTATTTTATGGGTGATTGCCAAGGCCTGCCTGGGTCTTTTTCCAGCGAGTAGACTGTGTTTACTCGTGGGTGAAAGTGAAATTTGCACCTTAACTTTGGGCATGTTTATCCACTCATATATTTTATGACTGAGCCACCTGTTCTTTCTCATCTAGGGACCTGCTGCGGATAGGAGTAACACTGGCTGGTCACCAGAAGAAGATTCTTGGTAGCATTCAGGACATGAGACTACAGATGAACCAAACACTCCCTGTTCAGGTGTGAGCGGCTGGAAACACACAATGCAGTCAAAGGACAGCCAGACAGAAAAAAGGGGAGGAACTGTGCCAGAGAGCCATTGGAAAACCCTAGCTGCCTGACCCATCTCTACCAATTAGACACAATGAACCTGGCTTGCAGTGCCTCTGACTAGTCATTTTTTCCCTTTTACGTTTTCCACTACCACTTCCTTTTTTTTTTTCTTTTTTTTTAAAATTTACCATTGTTTCTTTTTCCATCAAAAACAAGCATTTGTGTGTTTTTAAAAGAGAAGGAAAACTTAACCCAATGGTTCACCATCTGTGGTGTGGGTTGACGTTTGCATGTGTGTTTTAGTGCAGTTGGCCTTAACCCTGTAAGTGAAATGTCTTGCTCTGATCCTCACACAAGAGCCCCTCCCCCTCGTCCAATCAGACCCATCTGTGATGGACTTAAACACCTCGGTATGAAAACAGCAGACACATCTTCACACTGCAACAAAGAAATAAAACAAACGAAAAGAAGTAAATCAATAACAACGGTGTTTCTGAGCCACGGGAGACTAAGGACAGACTTCTTTCCCTGATGTTTTTTTTTTTTTTTTAATGCACGTCTGTGTTATTCTCCATCTTCATATTGAAGGTGTGTTATCCAAAAGGGCACTTGCTGGAGAAGAGGACATTTAGTGGGCTTGAGTCAGCAGTTAAGAAGATGACAGACGCCATAGGGTCAAAGGATGGCAGCCACAGTTTTGGACACTCCTTCTGGCTGCTAAATCCCCTAGAGGTCACCAAATGACCTCTTCACCATGACCTGAAGTCACTTAGGTCATAGCTTGGGATCACCTGTTCATTAACTGTGTCTGTACACATACAAAAACATTTATTTTCATTTGTCCACACACATTTTTTTTTTTTTTTTTTTTTTTTTTTTACTTTGTACACTTCTTTTGGGAGATTTGTGATTTCACAATGGCCGGTCAAACCTAAATACCCCTCCTTGGACGCTTCATGTGAATATGGGAAAACAAAAACTGTGGCAACACAGTGGAAAGACCACTTGGCCTTTTGTGTGTGTTTTTGTATGTGTATGTGTGTGTGTGTGTGTGTGTGTGTATGTGTGTGTGCGCGTGCATGTGTGCGTGTATGTGTGATGAAGCGTGCCTGGATATGCGGGTGTGTCAAGTTGCACACAAATATACTGTACAATACAGCTTCCGCTATTTGCCAACGTGGAGAATTAACGCATGAACTGAACCGTGAAATGGAGCAAATATATCTGAAACAATTACGCTATATTCTGTGGACAACTGTTAAACATTCTTTTTTTTTATTGAATTCAAAAAAATGAACTTTGGACGTACACATATATATATAATTATATATATATGCATCATACTGAAACTGAGACAAACCATGAGACGGACACCTTACTTTCTACTTACTATTATCTGGAATTAGAAATAATCCAAATTCTTGTTTTAATTTCTTGACACCCTGCCCTATGTATTTATTTGTACGTCACCCACCAATCCTTCCCGCACCAACACTCATATGGACCTTTAGGCTATATGGGACAAGTGGACACGGAACAATCAGAAGGAAGAGGAATTTCAAGAGGATTCAGCTAATGAAATGATTATCATTAAAGTAAAGAAATTGCATATAAATTGGATATTGTATTTTTGTTGTTGTTCTAAACAGCCTGTACATGTTTTGTAACAAAAATACGATAAATAACAAAAGAAACTCTGTGTTTTGACAAAATGGAAGTGTTGTGAAATGTTTGATTCAGAGTGAAATTAACACAAATAAGACAAGAGGGACAAGTGGAAAAGTCAGAGTGGCAAGTGAAGAAAGCAACCCTGATTAGACCACTGGTATATAAATGCTGTAATCAAACACATCACTTTTCTTTAGTTTTTTTGCTCCCATCCATTGCTGTGTGAGTGTCTCTGTACGTAGATGTTGTTTTATGCTAGTGTGCGCCACCTCAACTGGATATTAAGACTCCCAAATCCATTCTTATTGTCACTATGAAGAGCATTTGTGAAGCGCCGAGCTATCACTAATCGTCTTCCAGGCACCTTAAATGCATGTCAGTGGTTTATCAAAATCCCATTAATGTCTTCTATGTTTTGATTTTGATTTGACTAATTTATCATTATTTACTACATCGTCACTCAGCCAGACTGTCTTATATACCGTTGAACTGTTGAAGAGGTTTTAAGTGGAAAGCCAAGAGATAACGCTGTGTCAAACTGTTCAGTTTACCTGCCAATCACTTAAGTTGCAGAGCTCATCACAGGCCCAATGCATTCCTTCTCTGCCAAAAATACCCTGATCAGGGAGTCCAGAAACATCGGAGGAGAAACCTATTGGTCTTTGTCTGTCAGGTTGATTACTGCAGCAGCCAATCTGGGTTTGTGAGGATACGAGCATGCAGCGAGTACAGACATACGGCAGGCTGACCTATCATTATCTCCCTTAATTTCCTGTCTGGCCTGCAATCACTGTGTCTCAGCTCAGACTGCTGCATGATTATTACAGTGCAGGATCAACAACCTGGCATGCAGACAGCCAAAATCCATAGACCCCTCATCCTAAATGATAGCAGCTGCATCACAGAGACCAAACTATCTTTACTTCTCTGTCAGGGATGTTTGAAAGCTGAAAGTTGGGAGTGGGCCTGAATCTCTGGGGGGAATTTTCCAGGCAGTCATTCATATTGTTTGGGTTAAAGCTAATCAATGCAAAATGTGAATGCTATTTGTTAGGTGTGTAATGATAGCTTGATGTTAGCATCCATCCTTTATGTCTTGCTGTATTACTTTTGTCAGCCTCTGTAAAATCTTCAAAAGCCATGGAGGGTATTATGCAAAACAGAAATGTGTTTTCTGTTTCTCATTGTTTCATCTTATTTTAGATACAGTATGTTTTCACCAATGCTTGTGCAAACTCAGTAGGCTCGCTAAACTCTTAACAGTTGCATTGCAGAATCAAATAAGTCAAACTCTGCCAGAAAATCGCAGTGAGCGCAGTTTGTTAATGGGATGAAATAGTGCTGAAAGTACTGTTTAGATGGGAAAGCAAGACTTTGATTGGAAATACTTACTAAAGGTCAATTTTGGAGATGACAGGACAGTATTAACGCAATCACAAGCTGACTTTTATTAAAAGTCTTGCAGAAATTTCCAACATTTCTGCCATTTCCTGGACTCAGTCATTTAATCACTAAAGCACCATGCTGCTAACTAGCATGTGACTCCAAACAAGGCCCAGTTAATGAGTAAAGAGACAGAGAAGGGAGGGCTAAACACAATCAGATGCCCACTGGAGAAAAATGGCAGCGCTTTGGAGCTTCCATGAACTATTGATGAGGTGCACATGGTGTACTAGGGTTCTGGAGTTGTGTTCCGCAAACCCAACCAACCGTGAGTGATGAGCTCAACTGGCACTGTTGCACATCTTAAAATGATTAAACTGTCACCACATCAACTGCAAACAATTAATCTTTGAGTAGGTTTTTCACACATTCACGGGAGTGTTTAATATTTAACATTCACTGAGAGGAAAGGAACTTGTACTTGTGTGTGTGTGTGTGTGTGTGTGTGTGTGCGCCCCCCCCCAATCTTCCTGACTGCACATTGCTGAAATTTTGATGGATTGTTATGTTTGTGCGCGTGAGAGAGTGTGAGAAATAAAAGGATTGCCATTTTATCCAGACACGTTTTGAGCAGCAAAGTCTAGGCTTTGTCAGATACCATTATTTCTGTGTGCCAATAGAATCCGATCTGTCCCAACATTCCTTTCACCTTTCTTTACCCAGCTAACCATGAAATACACTCTTCCTGTAACCTTTTTACTTACAGCTCTCTAATTCTCTTCAGTTATGTTTTTTTTTTTTTTAAATAATTATTTACAGTACTGTTTTGTTTTGTTTTTTCTTCTTTTAACAAGACCAGTTCTTTTGGTCACTGTTTTCATAAAAGAAAGTGACATGTTACATAGAGTACTGTACATGTATAGTGAAACTGGAGGCCGAAGGAGAAAAAAAAAAAAGTGCAGAGAAATGCAATTGTTAATTCCTCTTTGAAAAGCATTGAGATGTATTTAACTTAATGGTGCAGACATACACAACAAATTACTAAAAAACAAAAACCAACAAAAAAAGAAAAAACGATGATGCATTCTTGTAGAAATATTTTTAAAAGACCCTTTTGCAATTAAATTATTTAAGAAATGTGACCTGATCTTTTGTGTGATTTATTTCTATTTTATGTGCGTGTGTGTGTGTGTGTATGTGTTTGTATGTTATTTATTTCATCGCAAGCTAACATACATGTTGTCTATTCAAGCAGATTCCCAAGATTTCACATTTACTTATGTCATGTATGATTGTCTCATATAATTATCATTTCATTCATTGCCATCTTGTGTGATAGCTAACAGTACTCTCATATTTCAAATAGCTTTTTGCTAGTTTTTATACTAGTTACAAAGTGTTCAGTGTACCTGTAAGCAGGAACTATTTCTTTTATTTTTATTTTTTTAAATCCAAAGTGCTCTGATTTGATGTTTGCTTTTTTTTTCTTTTTAAGACAGGTTTAGAGTTGCTTTAGAAAACCCTGAGGACATTTAGAGAAACACCGTCTTTAAAAAAAAAAAAAAAAAAAAAAATGTAATGCTATTTTTCATCTATATAGCTACAGGCATCAGATGAGTGGATATTGATCCTTGGGAGAAGTTACCCAGAGTTCATCTATTTTCTAATGCTTGTCGAGTTCCTAAGATTCTTGCAATTATTCAGGTTGTTGCTATAAGTTAAGGACAACACTCAAGTCATTTGCTGAATTCAAAGCCGGAGTTAAATTGCACATGTATCGAGGGAAATACCAAAATGCAGAGGCATAGATCCAAATCAGTTTGACAATTACTGTTAAAAACTGGGTCAATTTGCACTCAGGTTTTGCACCACATGTCGTAATCAAATCAAAAAGTTTACAGTTTACAGCAGAGCAATGTCAATAACTCCCTATATTGTCTTTCAAAGCCACTAATTAATATGAGCTCGTCTCACTCATCTCTGCAGGCACACAGCCAACAGACTTGTTTTCCAGCAAAAGAAGGAGAAGAGATGCTCAGATCATAGATTCTACCTCATCCACCCCTCGTCTTGTCCCCTGGCTTCCCTCCTCTCCCTTTCCCTGTCCAATTAAATATGGAGCCTTGCATCGGGTGGTCTCGGTTTCTGAGTAGAGCAGATATTTTTGAAACACTCTCCCCTAGATGAAGAGAGAAGTTTCAACAGAGGATTACATGGGTTTGTTTGGTGTTGCAGCAGGCAGAATAAATTCAATCTTGTATCTTGACAATTTATCATCCTCTCTTTTTCACACTATAGCTGTCAGTTAGTGGACATGGGTCATTGCACCCAGGGGGCATGGACATCAGCTCCAAAAAGTAGTTTATTTGGAAATATTTAATAGTTTTAACAATACTTATTACTGCTGGGATTAGTTCCAAAATACAGAGATCCATAAACTTACACTGGACTTATTTGTAAAAATACTATGTACTACTGTATATCTTCCTGAGACTCAGCAATGCAGTTTTGTCCTCTGTTTGTCTGTTTTACTTAGAAAATACTATCCATTGCAAAGGACATTCCATTAAAAATAAATAAATAGTTAAAAAAAACAATATAAAAAAATTTATCTGGGAAAAAAAGGGTTGTATTTTGCAGTTTCCAATCAAGATTAATTTAATGCAAAAAGGCTAAAATATTATTTATGTTTGAAAGATAGTATTTATAGCTATAATTTCTTTAGATTTATTCAGATTATGTATTTGTCACTTAAACATTCCCATCATAGATCCATTTGTCTCTAAAAACAGTCAGGTCAAAGTCAATTACATACACGGAAGGAATTAATTACATGCAAAGAAGGAATTAAAATGCACTTTCTCTCTGTCTCACATGTAGACAGTGACAGACAGTAAAGTGCAGACAGACATGACGGGACAACTCTACAACCTATAATATTGATAGGTATATTGCATATTGCAGGGCCTAGGCAGGTCTTTCTGATTTCTAGTACAAACGTAGAAGGTGCAGAGTCTTATAAACAGAATAAACTAGTCAGTTTAAAAATACATACAATTCCATCATAAATAATACACATCATAAAATCTGTAATGAAAAACAAACTCTATTAATTCAATGCTAAAAAGTATTGCACTGAATATAGCCCAAGTCAATCAATATTGCTGCGTGGTTTCTATGTCTACGGTGGTCCATCTTTACATTTTCCACATCTCAGAATAAATTACACCAGAATAAATGAAAGGCTTTGGTGTCTGCTGGATCTGGCTTTCCTTGTCAGGTTGGTGTGCTAGCTCACTCACCTGCTGAGTTGAACTTACAGAGTTTTGATTAATTTAATGAAACTCTTTTTCCCCCCACAGAGAGGTCCGCTGTAGTTTCATATACCACGTAACATTAACAAGACTAAAAAGATGGCATGACTTCACTTTTTATGCTTGAATAGCATGAACATAAGCGTAACCTTCAGTCTTTACTGAGGATTCTGACCCGTCATACTCCTACAGCTCCAAATAAGGTCACTAATGGCTCCAAAAGGCCAACACTGTGACAGAATCATAGTCCAACGGATGATGTGTTGGCTCTTCCACTAATTATTTACAGTCTATGCATCTGACATTGCATTTTAGTCTATTCAATGTTAATATAGAATATGAACAAATCTATTCAGGAACACATTTAATGCATTTCTATTGATTTTTTTGGTGCTCTTGAAACATACCATTTGAACATGTGTTTTATAAGGGTGTGTTATAGGGCTCTATGCAGTATTGATATTTCAAAGTATTGCCTCATTTATCCAAAAATCATGCACAAGAACACATACCAAAACCAACCACAAATGAACACTATCAAAAGATTGTATGGTATCATCATGTTTTATTCTTCAAACAAAAAGTCATAGCTGATTAATTTGACAGTTAATCATAGTAACACTGTGTCTTAAAAGCTTTATCTCAGTCTATTTTATAGGACAGTTCTCTTAGTTTTTTAGCTCTGTTAGCTATTAGCACAGTAAAACTACAAATCAGTTACATTTTCTGCAGTTTGTGTTGTCAGTAGCTGCACTAAAAAGCAATTTGCAATGGTCTAAACAGGGTCACCACTGTCAAAATTTACCCAGAACCTTTGATCACCACAGTGCAAACTATGAAATATGGTGACATAACTCAGAAGGCACATAATCTAACTTCACTGAGTAGAATAAATGGTTTGACTTCTGTATCAAATTGTGATTTTAATTTCTAGCAGTGTCCAGTTTGGAAAACAACAACAGTGTTTCCAGCTTCTATTACTTTGTCACCTTCTTTGACTCTGAAAGTTGTTTCTTAGCAGTTTACATCCCATCTTGTCACTTTCTGTCGCTTTGGTCGAAGGCACTGTGGTGTTTCCAACACCCCGAGAGAACCAGCAAAATGACTCACAAATCAACAGGCCCGCCGGGGTAAATAGATTCAGTGTATATCTCTATAATCCAAATATATTGGCATCTGCAGCATAACTTCAAGAGGCAGTAGGATACTGCGAACACTCCAATAGTGCTTTTTGGTCACATTTAAGTATTTTTAAGTTGAAATATTCATGTACTGTATATCCTTTAATAGCAACCTAGTCATGAAATACCATCATTTTATAGAGGAAACTAAAAAGATCCTTATGATGAAACTGAATCCCAGCTACTTGAAGTAATCAGAGACAGATTGGAGATCATGTTGAAGACTTTAAATCATTTTGACCAGTCGAGTTGGCTTATGCTACTTCCTTCATGGTGTAATGTGTCAGTTTGGAGTAAATATGGACAAGTGCCAGGAGGAACTAGACCACTGTATACTTTCCTACAGCTATTGACATAGTGTCACATTGCTTCAAGCCAGAGGATATTGATTGTAAGCAGGTCTGTTTCATCAAAAATATGTCATATAATGCATTTGAGAATTATTGAGATGTCAATAAAGATTAATTTTCTTATCCCAGACAGTCAGTGTTGGTGGAATTAGCATAAGTATCACTATGCATTATTATGTCTCAGCTGCATGTTGGTCGGGATGAGGATCAATGGAAAACATGATCACACAGCTTCAAAAAAAAAAAAAAGAGAAGTCTGCTCCTTTGCACTCTCAATGTATACTCCTTCCTCTCATTTTCAAAGCTAAACACTGTCTCGCTTTCTTCTGTCTTATTCCCAATAGACGATGCCTCCCCCCACACCCATGCTCTTTCTTGTTTTTTTTTTTTTTTTTTTTTTTATCCTCCACCATCTCTTCTGCCATAATCCCTCTCTTTCACTTTAACTTGGCACAGCTAATTGGTCACGTCTGTAGTGTGACATGGGGACCTGACATAATTGCTGGACAAATAGCGAAGTGTTTAGCTTCGGACCTGTCTCGGCTAAGCTGTATACAGACACCAGCTGACTGGAAAGTCTAATTACCACTCCAACCTCACAACTTGCTAATTGGCAAATACTTCCAACAGAGAAGTATCTGTGTGTGTGTGTGTGTGTGTGTGTCAGCACCTTTGTTTCCTTCCTTTAGTTAATGGCTTTCAACACCCCTACTCACACCCAGATAACTGAAAAAAATAAAACAGCCGAAATGTGATGGAGAAATAATCATAACATTCATTCTGCTTGTTAGAGCTGTGAGCAGATGACATTGGTTTAGTTGAACTTGCGTGTACAATGTCACATTCACAAGTTAATCACTGTTATTATTGTTGTATTATTTTCATGCCTGTCATGAAATTGCAAATTACATTTCATGTTTGATTAGTTTAGTTCAGTTGTGTATTTGCTCTAACTTTACCTCTTGTCAACAAACCCACACCATATTCATTACACGTGACAGTCCCTTTTGTTTTGGGGATTTGCTTGATTTCTTGGATATTCACAACACATTATCTTGCATATTTCAAAAATAATTTAAAAAAAAAAAAAAGGTCAACATTCAGGAAAAAAAAAAAAAGTTTCCATGGGGGTCTGTCACATGCAGTGTCTATAACAGACATATACAATAAACAAGTATGGCTTTGCAGACAATTCAAAGAACATCACAAAGGATTATCCTATTGCAAAACCCCTGAAATATTTGACCACCCGCTCACATCACCCCCTTCCCAAGAAGGGGACCCAGCCTTTTCTGCTCTAGAACAAGCATCCTATTGTTAGGTGTTTGGGTGCAGCTGCATGGTCTTTCTGTCTGATGAGTTGTGTATGTCTGCCAGGGAAACAATATTCGATAGGACTGTGCCCGGGGACCGTGAGGTGACCCGGAGTTCACGGTCAAAGCTGGACACTTTGTTAACGTAAAAGGTATGGCAGCCTTCAGGTACTGGGAATCTACTGAACAAGCAAATCAAAAAGCTACTGTGTGGCAAGATAAGATGTCCTCCTGACTGCAGTGATCAAGATAAAAGCCTTAATTTACTGTAAACACAGAATAATGCCAGAACCATGTTGCGGAAATCACAAGACCTAGCATTAAACCACATTGACATAGGGTTTCTAATCACAGGAACACAGCTCACAAATTGAACAGTGCATACATGATGTCTAGTGAGATAATACATTCACTTTGTTCCAGACCCCTGCTGAGCTTGTATCCTCATCACAGTTCACAGACTGGACAGCTTATGTTAGTGTGGCCTTGTAAGATCTGTGTTTTATGTGCTGCTAACTGGAAAACACATGATCATGAATCATCTACAACACAGAGGTCTCAAAGTCAGTTTCTTTGCGGGGCCACATTCAGTCCGATTTTATCTCCAGTGGGCCCGAACAGTAAAATAATAGCATTATAAACTATAATTAGTGCGAAAAAAAAAAAAAAACTATTAAATTATGAAAATTGTTACTTTTACAAAGTATCCAAATAAAAAGATGTCCTGGGAAAAAAAATAACATACATTTCATAAGAAAAATAAGTGTAGTTTTAACAATATTATGCCTACATGTGTATTATAGATTGGATCTATAAAGACCCTAAACACTTAGTTACAGGCATGAAATTGTTCAAATTGTGTTTAATTTTCATAAGTCATTTCAAGTTGTTAAGGTTATTCACATTTTATTGTTACAGGTAATTTGAAAATGTAAATATTTTCATAATGTAATACTATTTTTTTGCACTAAAAGAAAGACAAAAATTTGAAGTTGTCATTATTTATTGACATAATGTAATATTTTTTCATCTCAAACTAAGAAGAAAATATAGAGTCTTATATGGAGTCTTATTATGCTATTATTTTACTGTAGACCACATTGGTCTAGTATGTGGAATCTGAACTAACACGAGTTCTACAGATATTTTTGCACTTTACAAATTGATCTAATGGGCCCCATTGGAACCTTTGGTGGCCTGAATGTGGCCCCCAGGCCGCATGTTTGAGACCCCTGATCTACAAACACATTTGGATTTTCATTGTAAGCTTCATAATGCATATTATATGGACTTGTACGTAAATGGTTCCAGAGCTTGAACGTGAATAAACGTTAACAATAATCAATTTCTGTTTATTTTACCTAATTATGAAGGATAATATCCAGCAAACATCTGCTGCCCAGTGTTTCTCTGATGTGAATAATCGAGATGCATGAGAATCTTGCTCACCAACTAAGCATAATTAATGACTTGTGCTTTCCACCTATGAAAACGGTCATGACATTGCCAAGTTGAGGTCATTTTTCCTCTTCACTGGTGTCATCGGTAGGCATGAAGGGAAGGGCCTTGCTCCAGCCTGACATCTCATTAACTACTCGTCGATATTTATCAGTCTTAATCAGAGCTGTGGCAGGTCCGGTGTGATTACTTCCTGGGTGTGAAACCAATCACACCTTGTCCTTCTCACTGTCCTTGATTTACAGTGAAAAAAAAAAAAAAAAAAAAATCCCCAGCAGTGAAGTCGTGGTTGAAGAAATTTGAAGTGGGTGACGTGAAAACAAAGTGGTATTCAAAGTGTCTGACTTATTTCTATTCAGTAGAAGACACTGTACGAGATAAACCAACAATAAACATCAGTACTTGAGCTTTGCAAGAATGACAAGTAAGTTTATGTTCCCTCTTGAAAATTCTATAAAACATTTTAGTTTTACCAGAAGCCACATATTTTTGATCAAATTTGGAAATGGAGTAAGTGCATTTTTCAATTATTTTCTTGATTCAAGCGGCATTTTTAGTTTAGTTTATTTAAATGCCTTTATTTTTGCCAGTTTGTTCACAAATCACACAAGTGAAGAATATTATCATGAGTAGACCATAAATGTACATTGTTTTATATATATATATATATATATATATATATATATATATATATATATATATATATATATAAAAAAATAATTAATAAAAATAATTAATTAATTTTAAAAAAACAAGTAAAAAAACAACAGAAATCATCAGAAATATTGAGATAGTGAGAGATAAATACCTTTCGGTATAAATTCTACAGATTCGGCACATTAAAAAAAAAGATAAAGAAGAGAGCAAAGTGACACGTAGTACAATTGTGACCATTACATTTTTGGAACAGGGGTAAGAGATCTATGGCTTTTTAAAGTTTTATTTATTTATGTTATAGTCATTCTGATGTTATTCAGTTGTATAAATGCAACTCATACTCTGGACCAAAACAGTTTTATTCAGTTTAGACATTTAAAAGGTTGAATAAATCCACCATCATAACAAAATGTAGGATATTGTGTGAATAACTGGATATCTAGTTATAATATAGAATAATGCATAAAAATATATTATTATTTGTTGCCTATTTATAATTCATTCAATGACTGTCATGAATAGGAGATTATCACATCTATTAATAATTGTATTTGTAATAAATATTTAAAATGCATATAAGCATCACAGTTTATATTAAAAAAAACCCCTGTTGATTATGTAAATCTGATTGTGTATGATGTCACTAATGGTTTGTATGGATGCTTTGTGTTATTGAAACAGGGGGGGAAAAAAGTGTGTTTACAAAGCAAAGGAAGCAGAATTGATTTAATTAGTAGTTTGTAAAAAGGGAGTGAAGTCAATAAGTTATCCTTCTTCCCACTACTTTTCGAATGCTGAAAGATTTTGTGTGACCATGTTGTGTGGTTCACTGTGATCTGGTGATTCCATGTGCTCAAAATACAATTGGACAAACTAACTGCTCCAAATGAATAGATGTACGACCCTATGACACTGAAGGTATTCGTCTGTTATGCTCTACTCCAATGAGTGCCTTCACACACCATTAGCCCTGTTTACATAGACATTTTTATTCCTGTTTAATCCCAAATAAAAGTAAAATTTTTCTTTAAGATGACCATGTAAACACCTAATTCAAGCTGAAAATAATTAATAAATTTCAAATAAAGTCACTGGTTTACGTTGATCTTAATTCCAAATTTGATAATTACACTGACATGGAAGTAGTTAATTCCTCTAACATTATTCCTGTCGTTCTGCACATACTCCTGGTCTCACTGCGATGATGCACATACAGTATTCCGCTGCTGGCAATAGTTTGTTGATTCCTATGGTTCAGTCGAGCTGCTGCTTCATAATTATCACCAAAATGAATGCAAAAATCATATATAATATCTGGTCTAAGATGTTGTTAGTTGAAACAAACACAAAACAGGAAGTGGAATCCATTGTTTTCTTCCAGTAGACATCCAGACGTTAAGTGGCCAATCAGAACCAATTAACTAGAGTGGAATACACCTGTTTCCATGGAAACTGTTTATTCATAATTAACATGTCCATGTAAACATGAAAGAAATCGCTTGAATTCTGAATTATTTTATTTCAAATGAAGAATTCAAAATGAAAAAAAACATCATGTAAACTTAGCTTGTGACAAAATAACAAAATGTGTCATTTTATAATTTCTTTGTAGTTTTGTAAATGCACCAAATTTTGTATTTATTCTATAAATATATATATATATATATATATATATATATATATATATATATATATATATATATTGTACTCATCCCCAAGAGTACTGTCCTAAAATAACTCCATTTGCAAAAGTTCCCGAGTTAAGCCTTAGACTAATTTTCAGATCCCAGAAATGTTTGCTGTGAGATTTGATTTGAATGTCAACCAATGAAAATGATGCCAATGCCAGTTTACTTTAGGATATTAAATATTTTATTGTATGTTTGTTAAATAAGATTTAATGACACTTTCGATCAAAAACATAAATCAATGTATTAATTATAGTATTATATTATCTTTAATCATTTCCGTCCACCAGGTGCCTTGTCTTACCCCTTGACCCCACTAAGGACCTCTAACAAGGCCAAAGTGGAGCAGTTTAATGTCAGGTGGCAGCCAGACAAAGGTGAGGCAACAGGGGGCGTTGGTTAATGTGCTAACATTCTTGTGAGATTCGCAGCTGTGTGGGTTCGAAGGGCAGGGAGGTGTTTTCTGTGGAAGCCAGTGTCAACTCATTACAAACTGGGTTTCACCTCTCTGCACTGCCAATGACCTGTAAACACTGGGAATCGCCTAGAGTTGTCACGAAACAAAGGCAGACATTATAAAAAGTGCCGCCTGAGAATAAAAAAAATCACAGCGGGAAAGCCGAAGTGCTTTTCCTCGGTAAAATAAGTCGAATCATGAAAAGTGGGACATTGTCTGATTTCACAGATTAATAGGCTGACCAGATTTAGTCTGGGTTTTTTTTTTTTTTTCCTACCATTATGTTTGTGCGTTTGTTGTGCGACGCTTCTCTAATCGCGTCACTAGGCTAAGGCACCAGGCAAAGCCGACCAGTCAAAGCCAAGGCTTGTGATTGGCCAAAAATGACAGAGATGTGACTCCGCCCGCGGCCAGACATCGACATCATGGCAGACAGGGTCATGCAAAGTCCACATCGTGTTGCATCTTGGGTAAAATGTGTCCTCTTTTTATCCACGAAGGAGGAGGGCAGTTGTCAAAGCAAAAAAAAAAAAAAAAAAGTAGGACAGCTGGTAAACAAGGGAAGCCATCATTCAGTTAAACTATAGACACAGATTTAAATAAACTAATTAGACATTCACATTTTAAGGGTAGTTGTTGCCCCTGTGCTACACCACTGAGCATTGTGTTTAATAGCTGCACTGAGACAAGTCTAAACACACAGTGCTCACATATCGCTCATTAACAAAGATTTGCATCAAGCCTAATTTAGCAGAGTGCACTATCTGGGTGCAAATGGTGTTCAATAAAGAACAATAAAGGCTTTCGATAGAGGCATAGTTAGTGGCAGCAATTACCTCTCATTACATTCTAGATCATTAGAGCCGTCATATTAAACACATGGAAAATGTGAAATAAAAGCTATGCTCTGCACATCAAAGACTTGCCTATAAACTCAGTTTCTATAATAAGATTAGGATGCGCTAATTTCAGAGGCACTATTATCTTGTATAAAGTGATTAGAA
Organism: Siphamia tubifer; assembly: GCA_020466265.1. Classification (NCBI taxonomy): domain Eukaryota; kingdom Metazoa; phylum Chordata; class Actinopteri; order Kurtiformes; family Apogonidae; genus Siphamia; species Siphamia tubifer. The sequence continues at coordinate 20,337,276 of CM035786.1, read as the reverse complement.
GAGGAACAGAATGGAAAACTTTGAGAAAGGAACTGTAATAGTTGTTGACGTTGGATATGACCTGTTTGTTCTGCTACTGTATTGTCGGGTTTTTTTTTTGTTGTTGTTGTTTTTTCTTACTTTTCTTTATGCAACACCAAGTGACAAGGAAATGTATATACAATATTGTCCTCTCCTAACTTTCATGTAATGTTATTGTATAATCATGTGCAGTGACAATAAACTATCTATCTATCTATCTATCTATCTATCTATCTATCTATCTATCTATCTATCTATCTATCTATCTATCTATCTATCTATCTATCTATCTATTATATCTGAAATAATACAATAACTCCACAGTGTTATATGCAAATTATTGCATTCATCATATATTTTTTGTAACATATTGAGTTAAACTGAAGCAAAACTCTAAGTGTCTTTAGCTTCCATGACTCCTTCAGATCATTCTACCTAAACCGGACCACTGACCAACTGCTTTGTGTGTTTTCTGGATAAGACAGTGTGTGGTTACGGCTCTGCCTGTTTACTTCTTCACACAGTGCTCCTGTTAAACACTGCCAATGTGTGTGTGTGTGTGTGTGTGTGTGTGTGTGTCTTCAGAGACAGTTTTGCTGCATTGACATGTCAACACCATCCCTGCCTGACGGGAGCAGAAAAAAGGATTAGCAGCAGGTTTTAAAAAAAAAAAAAAAAAAATCTTGACATGCTTGACAACAACAATACCAGCACACCTCCCACCACACATGCTTCAGTGGACCCATGTGATGTGATATAAACCATCACATAGTCACGCAGACAGTTGGAAGACATGTACAGACATGGCACAGTCCTTTACCTACTACTGCACCTGACACACTGTTGACTGTAAAGAAGCAGAATCTTCAGAGTACGCTTTGAACAGATATTTTATGAGGTTTATTATTACATTATTACTAGAACCACCAATAGGTCACATTGATTTGATGCTGTTTTCAGTTAAAATGCTAAAGTTCTGAACAGTTCTCATTGTTTAGATGTATTTTTTTCTGCACTAGTTCTGTCAAACAAAAAGTATGTTCAAGGTCTAAAACTTTTCCATATTGTTATTTAAGATAAATTCAGATTAAAATTATAGATTGGTATACCTAGAAATAGATTAATTTTCAAACTGTTTTATGTCCAAACATTAAGTTTAATGGGAAAAGTCTTTATAGAATAGAATAGAACTTTATTTGTCATTGCAACAAGTGCAACGAAATTGCAATATTTGTGTGTCATCTGAAATGTAAGTCAAGTCATCTACAGTATGACAGTATAATAATGGTAAAGAGACAGAAAAATGTGTGTGATGTCATTTTAAAGTAATTTGTGCTGACATCTATGCAAGGGGATTAGTGTTCTTAAAGAAATGTTAATTATAAAACCAGACGATCAAAACGCAGGGGATGATTAAACTAACGTATGTCATAAAGTCAGACATTTTTTAATCAGTATATTTAAAATTGTGAGACAGGACATTTTGTTGGACTAGAAATACTTTTTGGTGTAAATTTGACCCATTTGGCTCAAGGTTCAGAAGAACTTTTTATTTTTCACCTCCATATTTGAATGTGGAAAAAGGGCAACAAATTCTTTATTTCTTATAACAGATTTATTTAGTGTACACACTAATAGTAATTGATCTCTTTCTATCTATGTATATTTATTATTATAAAATCTATTTAACCAGGTAATAAAGCTCATTGAGATTAAAAATCCCAGCAGCAACACAATGAAAATCAGTACTAAAATAAAGACCATACTGTAGGTATGTTCATCATTATTCACCATCATGATGATGATCAACATCATTTAAAAAAATATTAAACATATATTAATAGTATTCCTTCAAAGAATCTCAAAGCTGAACCCAATTCAATCAACTGGAAAAACAACATCTTAATAATAAGACAACACATTATATTTACGGGTCCCTTTAAAACCACTGATGGCCATTTTATGAGATACACTACATGAGCCAAAATATGAATAAATATATTACTAAGATAGAAATTAAGTCATGGGGGAAAAGCTAATTTGACTGTGTCACTTGTATTTTTTTTTCCCATTACTGCACTAGTTAACAATTAATGTTGTTTCTCATGGTTCTGGAGTGCTGTATCTTCTATCTTTATTATTATTTTATATACTCTACATTTATTTTCTATTTATTTAATATCTTCAGGTTTTTACTGTTGAAGCCCTCCATTATATTTTCCTGTGGATGTTTATTTTATGTATATAACACATATTTAACTGCACTTGTGAATAAAAACAAACCCTTCTCCCTTATTAAACCACAATATATTACATTTGACAGCCACCCCCCCCCCACACACACACACACACACACACACACACACACACACCACCCTTTAGCCCTAGTTGTTTTCCAGAACACACAGTACTTGTAATATTTGGCTTAATTCTCTAAACTACCAGGAAAACATCAGTACTTTGTACTAGACACAAGAGAGCATCTATAAGTTGCATTGTGACTTTGCTTGTAAAACAATCTCTTAAACTGTGGGAATCATTTCCACGACGGGGGTACCTTCACTTCAGCTATAAATCAGTGATTTACAGGACTTACAACTTTCATATTATTACTGCCATGAACCTTAATGTGCGGGCTGTAAATACAAAAAAATAATAATAATAATAACAGCGTGATCGTGAGTAGGAGAGAGAGAGAGAGTAAATGAGAGAGAGAGAGAGTCTTATATACTCTGCTACTTACTTTACCTATTTAAATTACATAGATGGAAATTAGCTTCAGCCTAACCTTTTATGATTTTAGACTAACATATAGGGGTGTACCATCTGACGATATTAAATTGTGAAGAATAAGAACGAGTAGAGGATTGTGGCCAATATGGAAGAATTGTACAAATAAACCTTTGTGTGTGTGTGTGTGTATGTGTGTGTGTGTGTGTGTGTGTGTGTGTGGGGGTGGGGGGGGTGTTCCCAGTGGAAGAGTGTGATGAAAAATCTAAATCGTGGTATTATGCTAAATCATGATCAAAAGATTTTTCCATATCGCTCACCTCTACTAACATATAAAGCTCTATGTAATGTTGTGCACTGTCCCTGTTAAAAGAAAGTCACAACACAGAATACCCTACATAGCATAGCATAGCATAGCATAGCATAGCATAGCATAGCATAGCATAGCATAGCATAGCATAGCATAGCATAGCATAGCATACCAGGGCTTTCCCTAGAAATTCTGAGCAAGGAGGTGTACTGGACCCAACCCAAAGATCGTTGCAGGCTTTGTGTGTGCCTTCCGCAGGGTCATGATTTACAACAGCTGGAGTTATTTATGGAAAATTTCATGGCTTTTTAAGTGGTGGATATCATCACTATTTTCACCATTGACAGTGATTTATCTTGGAGAGTGCTGCATATCATATCATATCATATCATATCATATCATATCATCTGTCTGTTGGTTCCTGTTGTGATTATACAATGAATATCTCAGTACATACTGTATTTAAAAGAATAGCTTGAAATTTGGGTGGTGCAGTGGTTAACACTCGTGCCTCACAGACAGAAGGTCCCTGGTTCTATTCCTACACCAGACCTTTCTGTGTGGAGTTTACATGTTCTCCCCATGTCCGCGTGGGTTTTCTCCAGGTACTCCAGTTTCCTCCCACCATCCAAACACATGCACTGATAGGTTAATTGGTTAATCTAAATTGTCCATAGGTGTGAATGTGAGAGTGATTGTTTGTCTATATATGTTCAGCCCTGAGATGAACTGGAGACTCATACAGGATGTACTCCGACCTTCACCCATTATAGCTAGATTAGGCCCCCAGTGACCCCGGTGACCCTAGTGAGGATAAAGTGGGTTCACAGATTACGAGAGGAGCTTGAAATTTGGCACAGATGTTCACTTGGGATGTTAACAAGGATGAGCTCCAAACATTTTTGGTGGCTACTACTGTACATCAGCAGATCATAAAGAAAGATTCAGGACTCATTCAATCTTAGATCTTGATGGACTAAATTATTATGACAAAATTCACAATCAATTGTTACATGATGATTTCTCTGATTTAGTCCCATGATTCAATTCCATTTCAAAATCAATTTGCATTATTTTCAAGAATACCAAAAACCCTGGCGTGATATGAAGGGTGCCTGAATAGACCAGGATGCATTATGTTATCCCTGTCCCAACGGCTGCTAAATTGCTCCCCTTTACCACTTAGGAGGTCACATCTCTTTGCTCAAGGGCAGAAAAATAGAAATTACAGGGTGAGTTTGAGAGACATAGACACATCTTTCTGTTTAGATTTTCTAAATTGGTTTGAACTGCTGACCCTCTGGCCATAAGCTCAATTGTCTGACTGTTAAGTTACCGCTGCGTGTGTTTGAGATGATGGTAGTTACTGGCTGAGCTGCTCTTACCTCAGGACATGTACCTTCTCTTTAGACTGGTGATTATTACCAGACTTTATTGCCAATACCAGGCTACATCCTCTGCAAACTATCACAGAGGTGCAACCATGTGTCACAATCATACACACACACACACACACACACACACACACACAAACATGTGTGGTGGTTCACCTTGAAACAACACATACCGATGTTTCTTACGAAGGACTTTGAGAACATAGGAGGGGAATTTAATCGATTTGGTGATAGCAGAGACAAGGAGTGATTATGGTAATACGTCTTTGTTAAAAACACTCACACACACACACACACACACACACACATACACACACACACTGACAAGCTTGAAAACGCATTTTAATTTCCTTCTCCTCTCCTCTTTTATCACTTCCTCTTTGATCCGCCACGCTTTTGCCTCCTCCTACGTCTGTTGCCGTTGTTTTAATCCTCATCACCATCTGCCCCCTGCATCTAAGGGTCAAAGAGCGGTCATGTTTGCTGAAATTGACGACAGCTTTGGTTAGAAAATATGACGTACTGTAGATTTAGTGCAAAGCCTTGATGTTCCCTCATGGTGTTTTGTTTTTTTTGTGTGTGTGTGTGTGTTTTTACTCCATGCAGATGCTTCATGCGTCTCTCGGCAAACACCATAATTCATTGAAATATGACAGCTCGTTTACCTTAATCACATTACATTTACATTTTATGTTGAACAGTTGCTCATTAGCTAATAATTTACAGTGACATGAACATATACAGTGCGATCATATTCGAGCTTGTTTGTCAAGTAGTGACCATAACCTCCAACTGTTTGACACCGTAGCTCTAATACACCGCATAAAGGTGTGTGTGCACATGACACACACACACACACACACACACACACACACACACACACACACACACACAAACAAAAAAAGTACTACTATCACCTTTAACACACCCACAGTCACTTACTGTAGTTTCCTTTTATTCGTCATGTACTGTTTACTACATGAATACTGAATGGCCTTAAATTTGCCTTAATAGACCATTACACCATAGACTATTATGCTTTTTTTTTGCGGAGGATGTAGATATTGCACACATGCATGGGACTGAAGAGACAGCCAGCAATGATGAATGGCTTTCAATCAGGACACAAAATGGGTTCACACACCTCTTGGAAAGGGCTTAGCCGGATAATTGCTGCAGGTAAGAAAGGCTATTTGGATTACTTTGTAGGACATTCATTACAATCTGATGGGGCTCATCAGTACTGCACATAAAAACATTCAACCTTGTGAAAAATGAAATTGCTTTTTAAAAACATATTACAGATAATTTGTATTCACTTAAGATCATTGAAAGTTAAAGTTTATTGGTGAGAGCTTTAATAAAAAAAAAAAAAAAAGTTTAGTTTAGCAAGTACTTTGCTGGCAGAAGTGTTGGCAATAAGAACACATATATAGAGAGATGGGAAACATTGTTTAATGAACAGTACGGCTTTGCTGTGGGCTGGGGGGCAGCCATTGTTAAAATTACTTGAAGAAGTTCAAAAGTGTATTAAAAAAGGTTTTAATATTCCTCTATCCTGGAGGGGAATGTTTTTCTAACTGTGGGGCGAGCCCTCCAGTGGGGGTACAGAGGTTTGCCGGGGGGGTCATGGGATCTTTTCCTGGGGTTTTGTTTTTTTGGGGGGGTTAGAATATGTCGCAGTTGTAACTAATGTTTTAGTGTTGGAGCACCTTGGACTCATTATAGGGATGTGAAATGAACCAATCTGCTGCCATGGTGATCTGTCACAAGACTAGACAAAGAGTTTAGGTTTGGAGAATGGACCAGTTTGCACATGAACGTTCAATGGAAACGGGCTCACTGCAGACACTAATATTTTTCAAATGTTCATCTTTATATACGACAATTATTTTGTTGTTGTACAAAAAACATTACTTTATTGCAATAGTTGTAAAATAATTGTGCATTTCCTATTTGTATTTGGAAAAATTATTATTATTATTATTATTGTTGTTATTATTGTTATTATTAACATCATTTTTGTACTATGCACTCTATTGCTATAAGATGAATTCAGATTAATGGGGAAGTGAAGAAGAGGTAGGATTAAATAAGTTTATGCTTCATCCTACTCGTTTTCGGACATGTCATTGTGTATTATTAATTAGTATTATTATTGTTGTTGTATTGATTATTGTTGCATTTTGCACATGTTCGAAATAAAGCATTCAAAAGGAAAAAAAAAAGGAAAAAAAATTTCACTGTCCATGTTTAACATCCTGAACTGATGGATATACTGAGTGTCTTCAATTTACACTGTCTTGGTCTTTTCTCTGTTATTCCACCTGTTTTGACCCATGGGAACCCTGATTAATGTTGCTGAGGTTGAGGGGGACTTTGGATTTTTTGTCTCCAAAGGGAGATCAAGCAGAAAAAGATTGAGGACCGATGCTGTAGGGTTTAGGTTTACCTGTAGGCTCCCCCAGGGGTGTCAAACTCTGGTCCCCCAGGACTGGTGTCCTGCATGTTTTAGATATATCCCTCTTCCACATGATTCAGTTCAACCCTTTAACTCTTGAGACTTTAGCAGAACCACAGTAATAAAAAAAAAAAAAAAGAATAAAATAAGCAACAAAATGAACAAAGACAGCCAAAGTCATCAATAACATGAAAATTGAATAATAAATTAGCAAAATAATTTGCAACATTAACAAAATAAGACACAAATGGAACAAAAATAAACAAATAAAATAAAAAACAAAATGAAAAAACGCTTTTTTAATTTAGCCCTCTTCTAAATTTTTTGGCTTTTGGCCATCAACAAAACTATGTAAAAACACAGTAAAAGGTAAAAAAAAAAAAAAAAAAAAGGAAAACGGTTGACTTTTCCTGAATATTTAAACTAAACCATCCATTCAGAATGCATCAGAGTTACTTAATAATCCTCCCTTCATCATTCTCTGCAGAAGTCTAATAATGATGGAATGGTTTCCAGGTGTAATGAAAGAGGGGAATATCTAAAACACGCAGGACACTGGCACCCCTGGGCTACACCGATTTATGACATTCTCTCTTCATTTTGCAGCACATTTACTTCAGCCAAAGAAGGTTATGTTTTCATTGGGATTTATTTGTCTGTCTGTCTGTCTGTCTGTTAGCATGATAACTGAAAAAGTTATGGATGGATTTTGATGAAATTTTGATGAAATCTTGATACAGGTGGAAGGAACAAATGATGAAATTTTGGAGCTATGTACCTGCAGAATGCTTTTGTAGTTCAACTTGTTTTTGTTTTTTTTTATTTTCCTGTCTTTGTATGATTACAAATGTTTTGTTGTCATCCAATTTAATGAGAAACAGATTTTCAGGACAGCAGCGTGACCACAAAGCAGACAATTAACCTGCTCCAAATACCGTGGGTCACAAAGTTTAGTCCCATTCTACATATTACACAGTCATTTAAAACCCGCCACCTCTCTGTGATGGGTGTTTGAACAAAGTGTGCTGTAAATAGCCTCACAGCTATTCTGCGTGTTTAACCCAAGTGCAAAACACAAAACACTGCCTGTCAGTCTCACAGCTAATGTGATGCATTAATTGGGAATTAATGCCATGGATGATTGGATCTGTTTTGGAGCTTTCATGTGGGGAAACAAAGGTTAGATCCTTTAAAATTGTGTTTGTTAGTTTGTGTGTTAGTTTTCATCCACAGATCACATTAAAAAACGCAGGTCATGTCATCACACACAATGTCAGATATAGACCTGTGCAAAAAATTCTAAGCCATTATAAAAGCTGGTTTGTTGATTTACTAACATTATAATGATCACACATGTATTTCTTTGTCTCTGTTTTAAAGTATAATCTGGATATACTGTATGAGAATTATGACCAGTATTAAAAACTAGTTTCAGGAGGGAAAAAATGTTTCTACACAGTAAATTTTGCAGTGTTAATTTGGAGAAAATGGGACCAAATACACTCTAGAAGAAGTTAAATAAACTCTCTAAGTGTTGATTTAACACTGCAAAATTTACTGTGTATAAACCAAAGAGGTATTATTTAATGTGACCTCCCTTTGCACTTAACATCTATTTAATATTGTAATTATTGTAATAATTATATGACAACAACAACAACAATCATCATCATCATCATAATAATAATAATCATAATAATACATTTTATTTCTATAGCGCTTTTCATGGCACTCAAAGACGCTTTACATGCAGTAAAAGAAGTCGGACTACAATAGGAAAAAAAAAGAAGAAAAAAAAAGAAGTCACACTAAGTAGTGACCTTAAACTATTGAACCAATTTAGTTTAGTTTGTTCTTTGTCTTTTAAGGTTGTGTGCATACTACCTGTATGTTTGTGTCAGTCCCCTGTTTTTAAGTTGCATCTAAAAAAATGAGTGAAAAATAAAAATGTGTGTTCATTTCAACCCCGTAAAATCAACAACGTTACAGTAAAGGTGGCCTAAGACGTATTTGAAATCTTATCCTACATTTAAGCAGGTGAAATCCCCATGGAGTTTAAAAGAATTAGAGTGATCTGACCAACAGACAGGTAATACAAATAAATATAACATTGATGTATGGTAATATTTTTGGAGGATATCATGTGATGTACAATGAAGATTAATGAAGACAAGTTCAACATTGATTTCAATGCAAATTTAGAAGTAATTAGTTTTGCCATTTACATTTGCTCACTATTATCTACATTATTTAGGATGACTGTGTTCTATATTTCATAACATCACTTTTGCTGATACTTACAAAACACTGTTATTCTTACCGTCTCAGTGACTAATTATGCTTAAATGTATTAGATCAGTCTGAAAGTGCCAGTTGTCATTCCTGGACCAACACAGTCTACCTTCCACCTCTAGTTAAGGCTCAAATACTCCTCATCCATGCCAGGCAGTGTCAGCATGTGGGCTTGCAATGCCCTGTCCTGAAGCAATAAACCTGCTTTGGATCAGATCGAGTCATATTTCCCCTACCTCCGGCTAGAAGTCAAAACCTACCCAAGCCCAATGAAAAGCTGTAAAAATAAATTTTACAGCTATTGTGGAAGCGAGACCAGCAACTAGATTGCAAGCAGTAGAGCCATGCGAAATCTTAGCGTTCATGTTAGATGTATCATGTTGCTCAAAAGCAAACCACAGGGAAATTTTCTTTACAAACTTAACCCATAAGGACCCAGCATGACTTTTGTGGCAGTTCCCAAATGAATTTTTCTCTCTATATATATATAATTTTTCCTAAGTGATCATTATTTATTGTAATATTTTCTCTCGAATTTAGCATTTTTTCACATTTTTTTCCCCAGGTTTAATTCACTGATCATGTCAATATTCGTAAAGTCAAATGGTACTGCATTGAAACACAACTGAAGAAATTAATTTTCAGTCATATCTATCATTAACAGAGTATTAAACCAGTGTTTCCATTCACTGTCATTGATGCAACTCCATGGGTTTTATTGGTGAATCGATGTTGTAGAAGATAACAGTGTTTCCACGTTCACTATGGAGCCTCTGAACGTCTAAATGAGTCATATCTGATGATCATAAAAAGATGATAAACTACATTTTACACAATTTTTTTTTTTTACATGTATGGATAGAATTAGTGCAGGGGTCTTAATTCCAATCCTGATCACTAGGACCCACTGTACATGTTTCAGATGTCATTCTGCTCCAACACACCTGATTAAAAGCAGTGGGTCATTGTCAGGCTGATGATGACGAGCTGATCAGGTGGAGTCAGGTGTGTTGGAGCAGGATTCCATCTAAAACATGGAGTACAGTGGGTTCTGAGACCCCTGAATTAGTGTATCAACAGTTTAGATAAGTAGATGTTTGAGTCTTCATGGGTTAAACATGTTTTATGATACAATTTGAAGAAAAAAAAATCATGTAATACAAAGGTGTCAAAATCATTTTAGTTCAGGGGCCACATTCAGATAACTTTATTCTGAACTGGGCCATACCGGTAAAATAAAATAAGGTAATAATATATAAATAATGTCAACGGAAAAAAAAATTTCTCTCTGATTTAGAGTGAAAAAAGTACAATTACATAATAAAAACAAATGATATTAGGATTAAGTTTATCATTTTCACATATACATTATAATTGACAGATCATAGTGGATCTACAGATACACTAAATATTTATTAATAGGTGGAATGTTATTAAAATTCTACATAATTCCCTTAAGACATTTTAAATTTTTTATATTTATTCTGATTATTGAGATTTTTTTGTGATGTCAAGAAATTATAAAAAAAAAATTTTTTTTTACAATTATAAGGAGAAATGTGTTAATGTGTGAATATTGATAGGTTATTATGAGACTGAATTGGTCTAAAATTATTTATAATATCTTAATGTAATTCTTGAATTTCATAAACTCATCCAAAGGGCCAGATTTGGTCCCCGGGTCGCATGTTTGACACCTTTGATGTAATAGAAGTTGAGTTAGTTTAAGGTTGTGGTTAATTCAACAGACACAATGAAAGATAATCTGCCTGGAGAGATCTGCCTGGAGAAAGCCCAGAGTTTATGTCCAGGTTTAAAGGTGGGCATGAGCCCACGCTGTTAACCTCCGTAAACCAGTGGGGATCCATCAAGAGGTCCCAGCCAAAGTGGAAGCATGGAGCCAGGTGTCAGCATGATCTTTTGCTCCCATGGGGGTACAACAGGACATGTTGTGCCCTTACACCCCAGGGTTCGCTGTCCTATTGACTTGCAATCACCAACCAAAAGTGTCACCTTTGACCTTCTGGGTTGGACACATATGAGAGTCGTTACTGCTGTGTTTTGAAGATAAGTGTTTATAGATTATTATTATTACCATTTGTCATAATCAAACTGTTGGAATGAAGTGCCTTTGCACATCAGGCAGGCTGACTCAGTTTATGTTTTGCAATCCTCTCTTAAAAACATATTTCTTCTCTTTGGCTTTTAATTCAATGTGAGAGGTTGGAATGTATTGATTTAATGTATAATTAGTTTTATTGTTGTTTATTTGTTTTTATTATCTTTAACCCAATGGGGAACTGTTTTAGTTTGGTTTGTTAACATCATGCAGCAAAACTATTGGTTGAATTCATATCAAATTAGTTTTATAGATTACCATTGACCCAGAATAGATGTGAAAAAAAGGCATTTTAAAAAGTCTATTAAAAAAAACTTACATTTTGTTTTAATTGACTTCTAATTTAACACATACTGTCCATAGAGGTAGTTCATATGTTCACACACACAGACATGATAATCAGCTGGATCTCAGAATCAGAATGTGGAAGTAGTATTTTGTTTTGTTTTTCTATTTTCCGCAGAAGACTGAGGATACTGGAGGGAAAATAAAACTTCAGCACTTTAACAAAAGACATTTACATTTTGACCCACGCTGCCAATTTTTGTCAAACGGTAACAAGGTTTAATGCTGCACCTGCTGTCTGACTTCAGCCTGACTGCTGCAGTCCTCTGTTAAGAGCCTTGTCTCTTCCAATTCATTTAGTATTTCAACATTTTGGGTAACTATGAAATGGAAAACATATTTTACTGACTACATTTGATGGATGTAAGAAATGAAAAACAGCCACTCAGTCAAACAATGACTTGTTTTCAAAATGATTTTTGCACAATAAGAAAACAAATTTGGATTGTTAACCCAATTTTTCACCGCATTTCTGACTTTTTGTTGCCTTTTTTTTTTTGGTTTGTTTACGTCTGAAGACATTTGTTGTCACTCTACATTTTCAATTTGATTGCATTTTTTTGGTCAATATGTATTTAAGGTGTTCTGTCTATCATTATGTATCTATCATTTCTGCTCATTCATTGATAATAAATCATTGAATTTATTGTGACAATGCAATAACATGATAGACAACCATATGACCTTCGACCTTTGACATACCACTCCATAATGTGTCATTCACTTCCATCAAACACCACTACATTCTCCAGACCCGTTACTCTCCCCCCTTTTTTTTTCCCAATTCCAGCTTACTTTGCCCCAAAGTGGAATAAAACACGATTAATGATTTCAATTACTCTGACCCTGCATGCCGTTTACAGTGCCTGAAGTCTGGGCGAGGGAGCTATACAGCATAAAAGCTGATGGTGAAGGACATTTACTAGGGGAATGATTCAGTGAGAGGCCTGGCAGTTTGTGCTGGCTCATCAGAGGGGGAACAGAGCTTTTCTTTGTCCTGGAGCCTTCCCATTGCTCAGCTTGGAAACCACATTGTAGATTCATGCTGCTGATGCTGCTAGCCTGACATTCTCTTTTACAGGTCTCAAGATAGGATACCTGTGTAGGACCAGATTGGACTTATGAAATTTCAGAATGAGCAGAATGTTGTAAAATGCAAATGTTATGCCATCTGCTTTAAACAAAGTTATATGCGTCCATTTCATTTCACTTCTTTGAAGTTTCTAATCATCTTTAGAATGACCTGAAAACTAGTTTATTTAGTTCAGTACCATGGTTGCATTTACCTTAATGTTCATTAGTGATGATTAAGAACCTTTGTCAAACTACAGCTGTTTCTCAATATGTTTTCTTGTCTGTTCTTCCATTCCAACATTATTAGTCATGGCTCCAGTACCACAGCTGGATTAGGAATGCTATAGAAATCAAGAAAAGGGCCTCGAGGGTCATGAACAGAGATGAAACCTTATCCCACACCTACTGTCCTCCATGGGATGCCAGGCAGCAGGGGGCATAATCATCCCCTGTTCCCTGGTAAACCTGGATAAAAAAGTTGACAATGACATGTCACACTAACATCAAGTGACCTTTCTGAAGGAAGCTACAGGTCGGAGCTGGAACATATCAAGGTAAAAAAAAGGATGGCTGTCAAAATTAACACATTAATGTAGATTAATTCATCATCATAATTCATTTGATTAAAGTTCATTGTTATTAAATGCATTGTGCGCTGGTTCTGTTTAAAAAAATGTCCGTGTTGCAGAAAAATGACTTGAGTTTTCCGGTCCTTCCTTATACATATCCATGATGGAGTAATTATCCATGACTGCCTCAGGTGGAGGAGTTTATTCACGAGTGACAAAAGGATGGAGCGGGAGGTCGACAGGCGGATTGGGGTGGCATTCGCAGTAATGTGGGTGCTAAACCGACTTGTTGTGGTGAAGAAGGAGCTAAGCCAGAAGGCGATCTGTGTTCTGACCCTCACCTATGGTCACAAGCTTTGGGTCATGACTAAAAGAACGACATCACGGGTACAAGTGGCCGAAATTAGTTTCCTTCGCAGGGTGGCTGGGCTCAGTCTTAGAGATAGGGTGAGAAGGTCGGACATCCAGAAGGAGCTTGGAGTAGAACCGCTGCTCCTCCATGTCGAGAGGAACCAGTTGAGATGGCTCGGGCACCTCGTGAGGATGCCTCCTGGACGCCTCCCTGGGGAGGTGTTCCGGCTGGGATGACACCTCGGGGTCGATCCAGGACACGCTGAAAGGTTTATATCTCTCGGTTGGCGTGGGAACGCCTCGGGATTCCCCTGGAGGAGCTGGCTGAGGTAGCTGGGGTGTGGGAAGTCTGGGCTTCTTTGCCAGGGATCCTGCCCCAATGACCTGGACCCGGATAAGCGGGAGATGAATACGATGATGCTGTAATTAGGCATCTCTGATTGGCTCAGAGAATGAATGTGTGAAAGAACACTCCCCCCTTCCCTGTCGCTCTGTGTGGGTTTACCAGCTGGGTTTCGTGCTGTCGCTTCTTTTGAAAACTTGCAGAAAAAAAACAATGCTTTATTTCCACAGAGAGCACATGAATGAGTTTGCTCCGTCATTTTATTTATTTTTTTCCAAGCAGCTACTGTGGCGCCGTCTTCTTTTGCATATATTGTTTCTTTGTGTATTTTGTAGGAAATTTGAGTAAAACCAATCATGATGATTCATCAAAATTAATCCAAAGCAATCCTGTGATTAATGTGACTAAAACATTTTTTGTCATTTGGCAGCCCTGTAAAAAAAAGTCAACATTTTTCAATCTGACAAAAAAAGGGGTTAATTTCAGTAGATAGTATGAACCTATTTGGGCCCATGTGCTGTTCCATTTGCAATAAATCAAGAATGCATGGAATATCTAGTTAGCTTAAACCAAGAGTGCTCTGGTTGGTGACTTGTGTAGGCTTGACTGGTAAAATATCCTTCTGATATATCCCTTTGATCAGATTATTGTGAAGAAATGATGTGATACAATGTTGGAAACCAAGTGAGAGGCAGAATGAGAAATATGTCTTCATCATTAGGATATGTGATTTTACAAAATGGATTATAGTTTTGAAAAAAGAAATGTAAATATTAGTACAAATGTATTAAAATCAAATCAAGAAATATTGGGGTGATTTAAGGGAAAGACATTATGGAGCCGATGGTAGAAATACAGCCAAGACAGAGGGGAAAGTTCACAAATATGCAGCCATTCCAATTCTAGAGACGCGTCTTCTTCAGAAGTTTGTTCACTGGGACCATTGTTACCAAGACTGTACTTTGTATTTTTGATATTGACTAACTAACATACTATATCACCACCTTTCATAGCAATGGAACACAATGGCAAGAAGTCAAGTGTCACTCTTATCATTTTACAGTTATTGTCTAGAATTAACCTTGGAAATCAATCAAGATTACGCTAGAATTTGTTATTTGACAAATGAAAGATTATTGTATAAGAAAATGCTAATGTATTTATTTACTGCTTGTTTGTTTGCCTAGTTAAGTAATTATAATGCATTTAAGTTAAGTTTTAAATCTGCAAATTCAGTGTATGGTTGCTATGGTTTCTGTTATGCTTCTTTATAGTCTGTAAATCAAGCCTCAAATTATTTTACACATGGAGCTACCTCGATAAACATAATACAAACATAACATAACATAATTGGATAAATAAAACTAGCTTACCTAGGTAAGGCACATTTATTTTACAATGCACATTTCATACACAAAGGCAATTGAATGTGTTTTTTTTTTTTTAATAAATACTTTAAAATAGCATAATATAATACAACCCTAACAAATAAGCCACTGTTGAGTTTATATGTGAGGACATGTTATTACACTATGCTGGAAAACATGTTTTTCAATTAAAGGCTATGCAGTTTATTTACAGAAAGAGAAGAAAAGATTGCAGAGAAGCTTTATTTCTGCAGAAACCACACATCTTACATGCTCTAAATGTGCTCTTAGTGCTGTAAGGTGTGTTGAACAAAAGTACACACCACATAAAAAGAAGATGAGCAAAGGTGATAGAAAAAGGAATGTGAGAAATGTTTTGAGAGTTTTCAATTGAGAAGAAAAGGGGTTAGTTCTTAGATTTGGCTTGAGGTCAGGAACATAAAACCTTTTCATATTTTTCTTTACGAGCAAAGCTGAAAAGTCGCAGGTATGACTACAGATTAATTTGGGCATATCCACTCTACTGGGTCCTGCCTACAGTCAAGACCCCGTCATCCTCATATAACAACCAGGTTGCCCGAGGACATCTTGAATATTTAAGAGTGAATAAAATACATGTGCAGACAGAAGCCGTGTAAGCTAGGTCGTCTTCATTACTTAAGCTACACTTTAAAACAACAGTCTAAGTATTCTGTCATTGCTATATTACAGTTTATTTTAATTTATTATAATTACCTGTCTGCAAAAACTGTTTTCTTTCTTGCCGTGTGCTGCTGACCTCTTGGCCATGTTGCTCTTATAAAAGAGTTCCTGATCTCAATGGGATTTTATCTGGTTAAATAAAGGTCTAATAATAATATGTTGTTTTTCATGGGAGTTTGGAGGTTTAATTGATGGCACAGAGTAGTAAAAGGGGACAAAGGCTGGTGCATTATTAAACTACATAACTGATTTTCAGGTGGTAGATTAAATCACTTTAACCCATAAAGACCCAAATAGCCACTGTCAGCCAAAATAATCTATTGATCTAAAATTATTAATAACTTCTGAGCCACTAAACTATTAATATGTTGCAATGATCGTTACAAATTGCAGTTTGTCATCTTTTTGTTGTCGTTAGATATGACCATTTAGATTTTAAGATGCTTGGTAGTGATCATGGAAACACCATTATCTTCTACAACATTAATTCACCAGTAAATCCTATGGAGTTGGATAATTAATCTCTCCCAACATTGGTTGATTATTGTAATCAGTGTGTGTGTCTGTGTGTGTGTGTGTGTCCACAGAGACATACTGTATCATGCTATAACTCAATGAATACTTGAGGTATCACCATGAAATTACATGAACATATACATGTAAATAATGCGTATCAGATGCAATGATCCATTTGAGTAAAGGTCAAAGTCACAATTAACTAAAAGGTCAAAATCACATTATCAGTTATATCTCAAGAACGGAGGGTCACAGAATTTTCAGATTGGTACCAAAGGATGCAGAATGAAGATTTCTACAATTGTCATACGGGGTGTTATCACCCATGAACAATAGTTTACAAGATCTCTGGAGGTGAAAGGTGACATGTCATGAAAAATAACTTATCTAACACCGTTTGTGTGTGTGTCAAGCATAGACATATCACACTATAACTGAATCAATACTGGATATATTATCATAATATTATACACACTGATGCATATATACATATAATGAAATGATCAATATTGCAAAAGGCCAAAGGTCAAGGTCGCATTTAACAGAAAGGTCAAAATCACATTATTGACTCACTAATCACTAATATTGACACATTATTAATTCAACTTGAGATTGGCACAAAATAGGGGTGAGATTAGGCATTCTCTGAATACTTGTTGACACTTGTTATTATGCTTACTTATTGTTGAAAAGGTCCCTCAACCTCAAACTGCGATTTAATAAACATCTACATGATCATTAAATTAAATATAGGAAAATACCTGATTTTCTCTAAAAAAAAAAAATTAAAAATTTAAAACACACACAAAATACAGAACATAATATTGTAATAAATGGTGATGAATCATGTAGGGAAGGTTAAATACAGAAAAAAAAAACAATTTGGGAAATGTCATAAAAGTAGCTCTGAATCTTTATAAATATTAGTTCCCTTTTGTAGGTGATGAGAGGAGCAGCCATCGTTGGAGGAGTTAAACCTTCTCTGTACGGTGTCATTTTTGGATCTCTGGGTTTATTTCTTCTGCCGTGTCATTGGATACAAGGCTTTTGTGAGTCTGACTGATTGTCATGTTCACAGAATCCAAGCCTGTCATTCGGCAGGGTGTTAAGTATCTGTGTGCTGAACAATTATTACAACAAGAATGGTGGAAAAAAAGGGAAAAACAGGTGTCTTTCTTCATGCGTCACTTCAAAGCTCTCCGCTGGTGTTTGAAGTCGTAACGTGGCAATACCTGGGTGCAACAGATAGACAGCAATCCCATTTACGTATAATTCCCCCCTTTTCACATGTCCACCGCTGAGCAAATAGGAGGAGAAGAAAAGATAGAAATACAAAACAAAATGTGTTAAGTGTATTCTTTCGTCGCCTGTAATCTGCCTGCGTTGTTGAAACGCCTTTGGAACTGAGCGGTGAGGTTGGACAGTAACAATGTCCTTTTCAGTGACCGATGAAAGAGTTTCAAGTCATTCTCCATTCTGCGGGGTCTTTGTGCCCCTTATCCACTTATTCAAATCAGTATAAACGGCAATGTGTCATATTAGCAGTCTGAGCAAAAAGAACAGAAAAATGCTTTGATATGTATGGAAACAAAAGTGAAAAGACTAGCAGAGAGGGCAATGTGAACACACAGGCCCAATCCACTTATCCTTTCTGGGCTGCTTTGTGACATTCCTGCATTGGTAGAGGTTATAGACAGTGTGTGTGTATGTATGTATGTATGTATGTGTGTGTGTGTGTGTGTGTGTGTGTGTGTGTGTGTGTGTGTGTGTGCTCTGTTGTCTGCATATATGTGCAAAGGAGCAATGGATTTAGATGTGAGGTCTTTTCATGTGCCATATACAATGCCATCCTTACTCATACACACACACATACACACACACACACACACACACACACTTCCCACCAGATAGGACAGGGAAAGGAATTCTAGGAGTATTAGTCAGCCAGACTGGGGCCCAGATTGCCACATGCAGGCCGACTTAGAATGACAGATGATGCGAGGAAAGGGAGAGGGAGACTCTGGGAGCAACATCAGGGGGCTGAAGATGTCAGCACCATATCCATCATCCCCACATATTAGTGAATGCAAGAACTATGAAGCATAATCGTTAATTAGCTGGGGCATGAACTTGCCTTGATAGAAACCCTGAACATTCCAAGGTCTTCCCACCCTCCCTCCTGCTTTCATTATTCCCCTCCTTCCCCAGTAGCAGTATCTCTCTGTGGCCCGTCTTCACCGAATCAGCCTGCTTTTTTTTTTTTTAGTGTGAAAAAACAAAAGGAGAGACCATCAAGAAAGAAGAAGAGGAGCGCGGGTGGAGGGGTGATGGGGTGATGGGGTTTGGGGAGGGTGGGGGTGACCATTCAGAGTTCTGAAAATGTTGCTAAACAGGATTAGAATTGGGTAGAATGGGGGTAAATAGTAGCATGCTGCATGGGGGGCCAATGAGATGGGAGTTTGCTCAAAGGGGCTGGGAGGGGAAGACAATGGTTAGATTAGCCATCTGTGGGGCTTCTGGTGCCCGGTGTCATTAACCGGCTTAGGGCCCCACAGTAACACCAGACACCCTCCTTCCCTCATGCATTAAGTATCAAATCTTATGAGACTTGTCTGTGTGTGTTTGTAAAGATGGCCGGGTGAGATAGTTGTGACAAGGTAATGCCACATGAGGCTGAAAATTACATATGCAAACACACATAAGTACAGACGCACATGCATAAATACACTAAAGTGTGCACATCTGTTTGCTCACTTAAGCCTTTGCCAGCCCATAGACAGACACACACACTGAATTTAAAAGTAAATTCCCCGTGGCACCGACATGCCCCAACCCCTGCACCCACAATCCCACTCCCAGTTCTAGGGAACACAGTTTGACATTTGCTTTGTCTGCTTTTTTTGTCTCCTGAGAAGATTGGTGCCATTTTGCATATCAGTGTGCATCAGTTGGAAGGGACACATCGCTAACACTGGGACCTCATTCAAGTATTTTACCACAGAACGGAGACGGGGAGAGTGAAGCGAAAAATCTAGTCTGTTCACATGGGCCATTGATGGAGTTTTAATTCCCAAATGGGGGATTTTTATTAGTATACAGACCCCAAGGACTGAACTATCATGTTCTTTATTATACATCTGTATTTTAATCTTGTGTATAATCATTACTTTGTGTCAGATCACACAAGTTCCTATCCTTTTGGTAGCCTGTCTGTGTGGGTTTTTTTTTTTTTTTTACTTTATTTAAGCTGGCAGGTCCTTGGTAAATAAATATATGGCCAAGGTGTCAGATGATAAGGTGATAACACAAGCATGAAAAAAAAAATCAAATATGTGACCCACCACCACGAAACCAGGCATAAGTGTCTGGAAATCAAAACTGAGTTATCTGTGTAGATTGGTAGAGTGGAAACTAAGGTTTAAGATGGTGAAAAAATTATGTTTCTATTATAAGTAGAACCAAAGTTATGGTCATTTTAATATCCACATTTGGACACATTTTGCAATTTGCATATTTTTAGATATTGTCCGTTAAAGTTTTGGACTGTTTTGGGGTAGGAAGTCCTTAGCAACACATAATAATTCGTATCCGATTGACAAAAATTATTCACAGATGTTAAAGGACACTCTGATGGACATGTCACAGAAGTTTTATATATTATAATAATAGGACAGAAATGTGACGTATTATAATCATTTGGCTTACGCCATTGGACAAGAGCATTCAATATAAGCTTTTTCCTCGTACCGAACACTTGGATGTTTACTCACGGAATGGAGATCGGTTTGTTCGGCGAAAAGAGGTGGAAGTCGGCTTTGTCTTTGCTCAGCAATCCCTAAACTTTTGTCGCCGCTTAAATAATTGACTTAATAAACACCTTTATTGATTGGATTTCAATGTAATGACCACAGGAACTGAACATAGAGGTGTTAAGGTACCGTTTTTTGATAAGGTGTAAACACAAATAAATCACCTTCCAGCCTAAATTTGGCTGTAGCTCTGAACGGCTCAGCGCGACTTATGCCTGGTTTCGTGGTGGCGGGTCACATATAATACAGAGAACAGAAGAAAATGCACAGGCTGCTATACTTTTCAGTAAGAGTTTTATATATTCACGGGTGAGGACAAAACATTCAGTTATGTGTAGTTGTTTTAAATCAGATCAGACAATGAGAAGAGACAAACAGGGAAGAAAATGAAGAAGCCTACTGATGATCTGAGAAACACGTGTATATGTATTGAGCGAATGATAATGCCAATCTTCACCATAACCATAAATCATTCATGACTGCACAGTTAACTGCTCTGTATGTTGACTCATTAGGCCTTACCCCCCATGAAGTGTATATTATGGGCCAGGCATAAATGAATCGTTCACGGTATGAGGTTGCAATGCAAACAGAGCATAATGACGGGAGTACAATTATAGTGATAAGCTTGCGTTTGTCAACCTAATTTGTTAGATCAGTTGCTCTTTCTCATTTCTTTTATGGGCGGCACCTTTTAATTTTTAATTACTGTCTTTGTTTAACAGTGTGTTCTGACACTTCCTTTGGATTTATCAACCTCTGTTTTCCTCCATTTGGTTTACTCTTCATAGAATATTATGATACGTTGTGCTGAATAACAGAAAAAAAAATAATTTAATGATTGTTATAAGATTGAAGCATGATACTCAAACAGGTGATGTGGTACCATGGTAAAATAATCCTTTGATTAAATCTACTGTACTTCATTGGCAACATTAACCATTAACAGATGTCTGGCAGCCATTTTATTAACATTGTCGACATCAGCAAGATATATTTTCTTCTTTCTTTTGCCACTGATTTAACAGCTTCCAAAACCTGTCACTTTATCTGTCACTAATCCCCAACAATTTCACTAGTAGGTTTTGTTTTCACCTTGTGCCATCTGGTTCAAGCCAAGAGGTTACCGAATAAGGTCAAACCCAGGACACATGTCTGAGCATTCTGCCTTTATGTTTAGCAACAAAACACCTAGGTGTGTGTCTCCTGCTTTGTATGTGCCATTGTCAGCTCACCTTGTAATCCACTGTGACATCTCAATCCTCTATACTGGTTAAAAGGTGGCCTACATAGCAGGCAGAGAATAGACATTGTTCAGTCTAATTGTCAACCTGCCGTCCCAAGAGAAGAGAGGAGGAAAAGTACTGGCCCTGAGGAACTGCGAGATTATGTAAGATGGGAGGAATGCAATGATCTGCCCTGGCTTATATATGATAGATGAGGACAGGGGACATGTACAAAAATGCAGAGTGGAAAGTTGCTGAAAGTAATTTTAAAAGTGCTTTGTTTTTTTTTTCTATCAGTAAATTTCTCTTGAGATGCTATATACCGATCCGCCATAACATACCAGCCAAAGTGGTATTCAATGTGATTATCTCATTACATCAGGATCTGTTAGTTGTTGGGATATATTAGGCAGCAAGTAAACATCTAGCCCTCAAAGTGGATGTGTTAGAAACAGCACTATAGTGTTACATCACTGGGTCAAAACTTGTTGCTCATTCCCAATGTAAAGAGGCTAGTACCAACCAATAAAAACAAGAACAGAATCTCAATAAATTGAGCACTAATAGGTGCAGAACATTATTACCACCTGTCTAATACAGTATTGATTCATGTTTTTGTACAAAAACAGCTCTGAGTAAAGGGCTAGACTCCACCAGACCTCTGAAAGTGTGCTGTAGAATCTCGAACTAAATGTGAGCGGCAGATTTCTGAAGTCCAGGATGTAGAGGTGGACTTCCTTGGATCAGAATTATTTATTCAACACCTCCACAGATGATCATTTGGCCTGAGATTAGGGCTTGCTTCTGTAGTCAGTTTATTATTATTATTATTACTACTACTACTATTATTATTATTATTTATTCATTCATTCATTTTTATTTATTTTTTTAATCTGTACCAACCACTACAGACCAGGAAGAGCCAACAACACCTGCAGTCATGGAGATGCCCTGAACCTGGTCAAAGTCACTCAGTTCCTAAAATTACTCACTTTTGCTGCTTCCAACACATCAGCTTTCAGGACTAAATATTTACTTGTTGCCTCATATATTCAACCCAATCTAAGCTGCCATTATAATGAAATAATCCATTTTACTCTTCTATCAGTGAACAGAATGTTCTAGTTAATTGGTGTGTATCCTATCACAGCACTGGTCAAACTATAATTAGGAAACTTGACTAACCCTTTGCTGCATACTGGTCACTACAGTGGACAGTTGTTCTACAGTTGTTCTCTTGTATATTCATGGGTTTAGTTGTTTTAGTTTTTTAGGTTCAAAGCTTAAAAACATGTTGTCCAGCAGAGTGGACATTTTTGTAACTCCATTATAAATAGGTTCAATAAAAATATTTCTATCACATTGATTTTTTTCATGACTAAAGAGGAATAAAAATCTTGACTAATGTTCTCATAATTCATGCATCAAAAGGTTAAATCTGATTAAATACATGGCATACTGTATGGAGGAGTCTGTTAGCTCTTGGTATTACCTAAAATGCCAACTCTGACTTCACGTCATACTTCGTCTGTTAAAACAACTGACTTTTTTTTTGTATATCAACACACTATCCACAAGCTGTGGCCATTGATTTACAATCAAACATTTGAACTCAAGACCTAAATGGCCATTTCATACCTGACTGGCTGTCAGATATGAAATTGCCAATTCGATCTTTGCTTAGTTTGAACTGATCTGTAGCATTGTCTCCATTAGCGCTTCTGATGGAGAAATACAAACTCAAGTGCCACTTTGTTATGACGACCATGTGCAAACGAGATCCCGATTAATGGATCATAGAATTCTTCATTAGCACTCCACCTGCCAGTGCAGTGCTTGAAAGATGCAAATTGCTTGTTGTTTTTTCTCCCCTCCCCCAATCACCTTTTCAAGAGCTATTTGAAGTGGCGCCCTGCGATTAGCAACATTTGGTTTTGAATGAGTGAACTAGTGCGAAGGTTTGACTCAGAAACACTTCTGTCAAAGATGCTTCCAGCATGAACCAGAACTCTTTGCTCCTTTTGTCTAGTATTTAATTCCAACATATGCAAAAAAACCCAAATGAGTGTTATGATGTCCTTCAGTAGCAGCCAGTTGAAATAAATAGAGGAATGTGTTCGTCCTTGTACGTTATATCTGATTATTGGCACTGGCATACTAATGCACAACGGTCAGATTCAAAGGAATGCACTATGTAAAGGAACTGAAAACACCTTCACTTTGAAACTTTAGTTCTTAAGCTGGTAATTTTCTCACTCATGGTATTTAATTTCACTAAAGCAGTACAACTGAAGTCTTTATCCACTGCAGAAATATGTTGTAAAAGGTGAATTAGGTCAAATGTATGTATGCTGTATTACTGGCTGACTCCACAGATAAAAAAAACAAAAGAACATTAGTAATCATTGTATTTATATTTGTGACACATTCTGTATAGTGTGGATTGTGTGCCTATTGCAAACTCCTGATTAATGGATCGGATCTTTTCTTCAAATTGTACATGTGATATACTGTAACTCACACAGGAATAACAGAAGGACTAAATATTAACTTTAGCTTCAACTGATAAAATGTGAACGAAATGAACAGCACCATACTTTATATACCATATGTTTTTTTTTTCTTAACTCAGCATGACCATGTATGTATCTGTAGATGATTATCATATTATTTCACAAAGAAAGACGCTTTGTTTTGCTGCTGTAAAACCTATAGACATCCAATGTTTCTCCTTGAAGAGACACCCTTTGTATAGTTTAATCATAAACAGATTTTTTTTTTTTTGCAACAAGTCCTCAGATCTTACTTTTGAAGGCCGACTTCTTTTCTGGACCTCTTTGCATCTTCTCATGTCATTTCTTTAGGTACTAGTCTCGTCCATCTCCTAAAGGGAAAAAGAAGGAGATTAGGTGTCTTTCTAAATTAGGGTTGACAGAGAGTTACGGCTCATCCCTTCTTTCCCCTGGGTATTTACACAGTACTTGGCTGGTCCGCAGGTGGCTAATATGCTGTTAGCTGTACCGCCTTGCACCTTATATGGTTTGTGTACATATTTGTGTTGGTATGTAAAGAGAAAAGAAAGTGATAGATAGGAAAGGATAAAGGTGATGAAAAGCTGCTGGATAATCAATCAAACAAACAGATAAAGAAGGTTGAGCACACAGATGTGTTCCGATTACTCACAGCAGTATTTCACAATAGAATGTACATTTTCATACAGTACACACATTTTGATCAAAAACAGTTCTCTTTTAAGGCACCATGACTAAATGGTTAATGTGTTTCTCGTTTCTAAAAGCTTGCAGGTGGCATGAAAGGAAACTAAGTCCAGGTGTTTTGAGCAAGACTTCAGACATAATGCTTTTGGCCTATACAGATATGTATTAATACAATTACACCTGCATAAATAGATATCATTTCTGAGTATAAATGTATTAACATGCACGTTTTATCACAGATAAAGCACTGTAGAGAAACAGATATGGGGATAGTTCATTGAAGCTCAGCTTTATTTCAGTTCATGGAAATGTCAGAAAGTGTATTTTAAGACAAACCAAATGTGTTGTGTCATAAAATGATCCGTTGTACACATTTACAGACATATTGCAGAATAATAAAGGTGACAACTTGATACTAAAACAGTTTATCTGCAGTCATATCAGGAAAAAATTACAACATGGGCAAGAAAGACAAGAATGTGTTAGTTTTGCAGATGTGGAAATTAAACTAAAAGCATATATATATTTAGTGTAAATAGCATGTAATTCACAAATTGTCTGCAAAGGTTGGACTTCATACAAACTACTGCAAGGAGATCATGTAAAGGATGTGTTTATTTCACCTGTATGGATGTGGGTTTGGGAACATTTCTACACTTCAACATAAATCTGCAGCCTTCTGTGCAAAAACAGTTGAATTCATTAAAGATCAGCACAAATCACCACATGGAGTTTGACTGGTTTAATTAATATCTGCAGAAAACTGAGATTAACTGTGTGGCAACTCACCTCTGAGTCACCGTGTCTCCCTGTATCTGTCTTTTTTCCCCCAAAATATTCACATTTGCAAAGTATGACTGATGTTAAATTAGTGTTTAATGATATTACATGCAAAATCTTTAGAGATCAGATCTTGAGAGATCTTTATCTTGGAGCTGAAGCAAGTTCATGAAAAAAAAAATGCTGATCAAATCAGGCTGTATTATTACAAACTCTTCACCTTATTAACCCAGAGCATAACAGCAGCCGAACACTCGACATTAATGACCATCAGACCCTGACTGACCTGGACAGAACATGAGCTCTAATTGTTTTGAATACATTCAGAAACACGACATTATTTTAAGAGTCAGACAGAAAGACTTCCTTAACAGATGCCACCAGTAGACTATGTTAAAATGCAAAAGAATCAGGAAGTAATGAAAGTCAGCTTGTGATTGTGAAGAACTCTGTCTGAGGTGTCTCTGCTCATTAATAAAATTGTCATTACAGACCAGTCTGTGTGCTGAAATGTGGAGAAATGCCTGGAAGAATGGAAACTCTGATGCAAAAGATGGGTAAGTTGCATTCAGGTACCAAAACTTTACAGGTGTGTTTGCATCAGCATATCATTAGCGGATATATCTTGAGATTGTGGACGTGGATCAGCAGATGCAATCCATTCTTTGTGGATTTGGCCCAATGCACTGTGTAAAAAATTCACTGGGATATCAATAACTGA
The DNA here is from genome assembly GCA_020466265.1 of Siphamia tubifer. Lineage (NCBI taxonomy): Eukaryota > Metazoa > Chordata > Actinopteri > Kurtiformes > Apogonidae > Siphamia > Siphamia tubifer. The sequence goes on along the minus strand of CM035786.1, from coordinate 20,310,928 downwards.
AGAAATATTTCATGCTTATGGATTCTTCAATCATTTATATTCACTTACAGCTTAATGCTCTGTAAGGTCACAAGGCCTCATGGATTATATCTAGAAAATGTCCACATTATTTAATATTGTAAATAAAAGGGGAAAAAACTCACAGGCAAATAAGACGTGTGAAACACAGACTGGAAATGTTTCTAATGTACCTACTGTACATGTCTGTCTTGAAAATGTGAACATTGAGCCGAAACAAGCCATGTGCATGTTTCATGTTGCTACTGTGGTCCATTAATGACTTTTTTTTGGGGGGGTGTTATTCTGTCTCTTGGGGGCTTGGTCATATAAGCAATTAATTTTATCTTGTGTATTTATGTCAAGTTCAAAGTATTGTGATTCATCATCTTGAGTAACTGCAGCTTCTGTTTCACTTGGCGTTTTAATCCATTACAAGTGAGTCTGCTATGATTGGAGTAAGAATGAAGCAAAGAAGCAAAAAAGTCCGGATGGTCATGTACAACAGAACAGTAGCACTGGGAATTTTAGCATTGGTTTGAAGCTCGAATAACATTAAGACAAATTTTACATTTAAAAATGTAAACTGGCATATATGTAGGTAGAGAATGTCATAATATATACAGTTTATGGAACAGTATTTGACAAATTAATGCAAGTAATTAATAGAAATCCCTATAATTACTGTGTCGCTACAGTAATATAAGTAGCACACTGAAAATATAAAATGAAAATAGGAAACTTGTCCTTGTCTGGATGACTCAGTTGGTGAAAATGTCTTAGAATTTCTCTTTATAATCAATAGCAGGCATTGCTCTGTACATTTTTTGTTCACTCCTTGCAAGTGGACAAAAAAAAAAAAAAAAAAAAAAAAAAAAAAATATATATATATATATATATATATAAGTGACTTGCATTTTAATAGTAAGAACTCGGCAGCATATAACACGGCAGAGTGGTTCAGCGAGTAGGAGTTAATAGCGTAGGTTTGGATTATAATGGGATGAAGTCCAGTTATTGCCACTGTTATGTATCCACACTCTCTCATCTCTTCTGTTGAACTCTGCTACAGTAATATCTGTAGAAGAAAAACTCAGGTTTGCAAAGTATTTACCCTGTTTAAGTGTCCGCGAGCAGGAAGTAAAACCCTTAAAGTACATGAGTATATGTGAATATATTTGTGTTTAACCCGGGTATATCTACAGAGACCAAGTATTCTAGATAAATACACTACTACAAGAAGAGTATCAAGAGTATCTGTGGCTTTGAAGGTTTGTTTGTGTTATCTAACATGTGCAGGATTTACATTATATAGAAGCACTATTATGTATGCATACCTCAATTTCCATAATTCCCTCTAACTGTCGACTGTTATGTTTGTTAATTAATTTACAGTGAATGAGTTTATTATCTGGGTTTCCGTGACCAAAGGGCCATTAATTTCTCCATTAAAGCAGGAAAACAGGTTCTGAAGCTGAAACAAAGGAGAAGGTGTTTCAGTAAAGCTTGAAAAGGGGCCAGCCATTGATACGCCTGTCTCAAGACAAACCATGAAGACAGCTTCAGGGTTTGTAATGACTGTGCATGGGGAAAAAAACAAACAAAAAACAACTATCTGTCTACTTGCGGCTCCAATAAAACTTCCCTAAAAGTGGTGAATACTTTCTATTTTCCCATGTGCTGTTAATATTAGAGCAAAGTGATGTAAGATGTGTTACCCTGGTTTTCTGTTTTACAATAATAATTTTAAATGCATGCATTTGAGCTTAGCTGTAATTTCACCTCATTCAGAATGAGAAATTAATACAGACAGGATGTTCAGGTATGAGGGTTATCATTTATTATAGGAAAAGCTGTACTGTTTATTCTTCATTTCTATTCATTCTCTTAATTGGAATCATCCCGGCAGGCTGGTATTATTTAGAATTGCTTTGAAATCAATCAAAATGACCTGTCAATACTGCCAATACACAGATATAACTGGCTTCCGGGAAGAGATGACAAAATAAGTTTATTGAACTTTTACCGAATATAAAAATAACATCTCAGCCAATTTATGTTCATGTACAGTTGGATAGTTGCCACACATGTGAGCACATAAATTTAGAAAATAATGACCTGTTTCATGTCAACATAACAAACTCCAACATTAAATGTACATGTTCTTATTCTTATGTTCAATACAGTGTTTTTGCACATAGACTGTTTTCCAGCCTGATGTTTTTAGTAGTAAATTACTTTTAGTAGTTTTTATGGATTCAAACCCCAACTCACCACATGGTCAAACAGTGTAACAATTTATTGGGCCAAATTGTGCACAAGCATGACTTCATTCAGTAATAAAAGAATGAAATGCATTCTCTAAGTCCAAGGACACCACTCAGCCAAAATAACTTTAAAATAAATGGCAAAGAATCACAGGTAGAATGTCTGTGATGCCAAGATGACATACTTAAAAGAGGGAAAAAAGTGAGTAGAAAAAAGAGAAATCACATCTTCCCTCTTCCTTCTGACCTACAGCTTTCTGATTTTGAAAGAGTGTAAAGTGAAAAGCCACTGACACATTCTTTGAACACCTAAAAAAAAAAAAAAAAAATATATATATATATATATATATATATATATATATGCAGTTAAAGATACAGCACACTTAAAAAGAGCTCTAATCCCAAGTGTGCCCCAACCCAAATACACACAAAGACTATCCTTCACTATTCTCAACCAAAGACAAATTCATTCCTTACACTCTCAAAATAAGAAATGTGCTATAGTTCACGCATGGATTCACAGTTGATTTTTATTCTTTTTGTACGCATCCTGCTTTGGCATTTACTACTCCCATACTGACATTTGCTATTCAAGTCTTTTCTCCCTATGTGGTTATTGTTCACTCAGTTAGCACAGTTTGCCACTGCCATGCGCTACAACACATCAACAGATGGTAACATTCCAGCCCTGTTGAAAAAGTCAGTGCTTGTTACAGATACATCAAACCAAACATTATTTTTGGTCTTTGACAGAAGATTAGGTTGAAACCTTTAATGCAGCTCATGTGGCTGTGGCACCTTGTGAGCAGATGTGCATGGGATGGAAATGAGTGAAATGAAGAGGGGTTTCTAGTGCTACATTCTGCACGGAACAATGCTGTAGCTAACAGGCCTAGATAATCATAGGAAGAATGATGACGGTAATAACCATTACTGGGCTACGTGATAGGCCCTGTGGTGATACTTGTTTACAGTTATTAGTCAGCGCACTACACCACACTGTATGGTGTACATTAATAATGTCACTGTGTGTGTTAAGAGTCACAAAAAAAAAAAAAAGATGAAGTGTTATGGGTTAAATGTCTGCAACTCAACGGCACTTTTAGATTGCAGTGTGATTGTTTATGCGCTAGTGTAATCGCTTTCACGTGTGTATGTCTGCGCTAATTTCAGAGTCTTTTCAGAAGTTTGTATATGAATAGAAGTGTATCTACATAAGTGTGTGTTTGAGTGTGCGCATTTAGTGTGTTTTTACAGCTCTGTTTCTGCTCAGTATCCATCTGCAGCAAACCCATCCATCAATCTGTCGGCTCCCCAGCCCAGTGTATCACCTTTCCTCTTCCCCCTCGCATTCCTCCCATCCTTCCCTTTTATCTCACACCTCACTCTCCCTCTCACGAAGCCCCCCCCCCCCCTTATCCTACTTCATCCCTGTCACCTACTCACAGTCCCATTTTAGGCATTACCGTACCATGTTACTGCTGTAAGACAAAAAACATGCATGTTAATATGTTTTCTATAATGTCTCTTTTCTATCTACTCGTGTCTGTTTAGTTTTTTTTTCTCTTCATGGTTTGAAGGATCTTGGAGTGATGGAACTGACTTTGCAGATCTAAAAAGCACTTAATTTGACCTAGAAAGAAAAAAAAAATAGCAGAGTTTCAGATAAGATTGGACTACTTTACACATACACACACACCCAAACCTTGACATGCATCAAAACCTCTTCATCCAGCTAAGGCCATTTCCTGCACTCCTTGGGGCACCCAAGAAACTCGCTGAGGTCAGTGTAATTGTAGTCTTCTTGATCAATGCTCATTTGCCTCTCTGGCTGCTGTCTCTCTCTCTCTCTCTCGACACATAGACCTATTCCAACCCCCCATGCATCATTCATAAGGAGTGTAAAGAGAGGCTCAGCAACTCTGAGGCCTTCTAACCTCTAGTCCAAGGCTGGCCCCTCGGTGCCCTTTGTGAGTTATGTTTGCGCTTGTCTGTCTGCAAACGTGACAAGGTGTCCAGTTGCTGGGTAGAAGTGTCATCTGGATGAACAGGATTTGACCGTCAACATACAAGTATGGAGTAACACATGAATGATGCGAGGGTAAGAGGCAGCCAGTCATCTCATATGACGTGGATAACGCAAATCACTGTCTATTTTAACACTCGGTCTATTTATATCTACTTAAAATTACCTTCTTAACTTAGTTATTCTAGTAACCCAGGGCAGTGCATTCTCTGGAAATGCAATTACCTGGGTAAAACCTGGTTAAGCTCATGGTCTAATCATTAGAAACCTGGTTAAAAGGTCAGTTCAAATGAAAGACAACAAAGCTACAAACATGAGCATAACGTCCTTATGTGGACGGTAGTGTGCTACACAAGAAACACATGGATGCACTTATCAGCACTGAAACCATCAGAAGAAAAACATTTCTGGAAAGACACAATGCATTGTTCATCTACAGCTTGAGTGTCAAACATGATGATCTGATCTGATCTAGTCCGTGGGTTGATTTTATAAAATACACAAATTACACTCTTGATATTAACCCATAAAGACCCAAACAATCGCTAGGAAACAAAATCATCTACCAATATAAAATGTTTAATACCTTCGGTCCATTAATTATATAAATACATGTAAATAATTGTTGTAAAATACAGTTCTTTCATGGTGAGGAGATATGACCCATGTGGATGTGGAAACACCCTCCACTTCTACAGCATTGATTCACCAGTGAAACCCACACTGTAAACCTGAACATTCACAATAATTAAATATATCCAGTTGTAAATACTCAAAGTTTCAGAAATAGTACGACTACCTGAAATGTATTAAGTTACTGTAACATGTTCTTCTTTTTAAGTACTTCCAACTAATATTTTTTATTAAGGGGAACTATTGTGGATATAAGTGAACATAACTTAACAACATAGATGGAATTACTATAGTCATTAAATGCTGAGAATGATAGTGTACTGTTATTTCTATTGTTTCAAATAAATTCAAATAAAATTAACTCATATAGTAGATGCTGAAATACAATTTCAGAGTGGGTCATCCAATGACTGAAGGGTATATATATATATATATATATATATATATATATATGCTCCAAAACACTAATCGAAATTCGCCATGAACTATTTGAATATTCTTTGCAATACTGCAAAGAATATTCAATAGCCTTCATTATGGTTTACCCTCCAAACACCTCAACAAACTGCAGCTGGTCTCCTCACCCACTCCCGCTCACACCACCAAATTACTCCTGTCCTCCAACACCTTCACTGGCTCCCCGTTAAACACAGAATTACATTGAAGATCCTTCTCCTCACCCATAAAGCCCTCCATCACCAGGTGACTGACCTCACTGACCTCCTACCACCTCATGTCCCCTCCCACAGCCTCGGGTCCTCTTCTGCCCACTTCCTCGCCCGCCGCCCAAAACCAAGGGGGGACATTGTAGCTGAAATCAGCTGCTTAACCTGGTTCCACGTAAACAGTTACCGTATTTTCACGACCATAAGGCGCACACAAAAGTCTTAGATTTTCTTCAAAATGTGCGGCGTGCCCTATGGTGCAGTATGCCCTATGTGTTGTTGTAAGGCGGACGTAGTAGAGGACACCATGAGAACAGTAAAGAAGACACAGCTGAGTTTCCGCAGACATAAGGCCAGGTGGCTCTAGACTCTAGCAGTGGATCACCGAGCAAAGAACGAGTGGGAGAAGCGCTTCGACGGTCACCATTCAACTAAAAGCAATAACGCTAGCAGAAGAAATGAACATTGAACATTTTCAAGGAGGTCCGTCTTGGTGCTTTCGTTTCATGAAACGGTGCCATTTTTCAATCCAGACCAAGACTACGGTAGCGCAGCAAACAGATTTCCGACAAACACATCCAGCCCAGCCACATCACAAACATGGACGAGGTGCCGCTCACTTTTGACATCCCGGTGAGTCAAAAACGCAAACTAGTATGCTTGTTTCAGCGCGCTATGATCAGGTGCGCCGTATGTATGTGTTAAATAGAGTAATGGCACAAATAACTGAGACTGCGCCTTTTCATACGGTGCGCCATATGGTCGTGAAAATACGGTAAATGAAATGTAGCGTTGGCTGTAGTTATTGGGCCATTGTTGTCATTTATCTGAGTAAAATAAATGTTTCTTAGTGGCAGTAGTCTTATGGGTGTCTATTTATAAATTTAATTAAGTTACCCAAAACATGAAAAATGTTTTGTAAAGTATTTTAATGTCACTGCTTTCTTTGTTAATTATCATTTTTCATATTCAACCAACATTTTTTCTTATTTTGTGTTATTTTACCAGACTAATTAAAAAGATGCTATTTTTATGACAGTCTATAGTGTCATGTACTAGTCTCTCAACAAAGTACATGGCATCTTATTACCCGCTGGTCAGTCTCACAGGGCTAGCTGGTTTTTTTGTTGTTGTTTTTTTGCTTGTTTTTAGATGGTATCCAACATTTTAAAACATTTCCCTGTGGTCTACATAATAAAATTCTATGCATGGGTCTGAATTCTTCAGAAATTCAACTCCACGGGTCCATCTTCAACCCTATTCCTGAGGGTTTCCACTAGAAAGGTGGTTTTGAGCATTGGCCCTTTAAATGCACATGAGTCACTTCATGCCCCACCCCCGTCATGTTGTTGCCTCTGCTGCTCTGTCCTGTTCAACTAATCGTATTTGTTAATACAACCAATAACTGAATCTTGTTTTCACATACTTTCAGTACGGACAACAGCCACTGCTGCTGAAAAACAATTATGTTGTAATTGGAGAAATGTTCCATGAAAGTCTTGACCTGATATGTTCAAAAGTCATGACATAACTAATTATAGGCATGACACATTTTGAAGGAATGAAAACAGATTGTAGAAATCCCCTCAATGTTTGCCAATATGAATATAAAGGCAGCTTTGCAACACTTGGAGGCTTCACATTGTAACTGTATTAACTACTACGGTCCAAATACACAAAGAAAAGTGGGTTTAGTAAAATACGTCCCCTTTAGAACTACCTTAATAGACAATCCTATCTCTGGCAAGTGCTGTTTATTATAGCTGAGTTGCAATGAGTCATTTACCACTTAGTCAACCCACTTAATTTACAAAAACAACTTATAATCCAAAATTAAAGAGTGTAAAAATCATTCATCAAGACACCAAATCAGGTTTCTTTCATCTCTGCATCCTAAGGCCATCAAAGTCAGGGTAGTAAACCCATCTCATTAGCCATCAGCAAACAACGCATATATCATAATCTTATCCATGTCTCTTTTTTTCCCTCACCTCATACATGAGACCAGTACATAAAAGTGAACGCAGGCGGGGAGACAGATAATCAGGGAGGCATTATGTAAATACTTTCCTCTGCTGCTGCGCTGGAGCTACATGTATTTAACTTTCCTGCTGTTCCTTCGTTTGGGTTTTTACCAGCGCTTGTTCATTAGTAAAGCAAGTCCAGCACATGAGGTAACACAGAAAAGGCAGTATGGCATCAGCGAGATCAGATGACGGTTCGGCCAGTTACAATTCTATAGTTCGTGTAACGAGAAGAAGCTGTGAGGCGCAGTGTGACCACATCTTTTATGACTGCCGAGTTTCCCTGCCTGGCAGATGCAAAGCTGGTATGAAAGGTGGTGACAGTTTGTTTGTGTGTGGGTGTGTGCATGCATCTGCCAGGCGAAAAAAAAAAAAAAAAAGGGGAAAGAGCTCATAAAAGAAAAACATTCCCATAAAGATAGTGTAGAAAACAATAAAGTTGCTTTGTGCACACAGGCCTCGTGGCTCTGACTGTACCTCCCACACTTCTCTATATCTCCCCCCTTGCCTCCTCCATCACCACATCTCTTCTTTGATCGTGCCCTTTTCCTTTCGCAGGCCTCACTCCTTCTGTGGCTACATCCACACAAACACCATCTCTTTGTGTGTTTCTCCTCCTTTCTTTCTTTCCTTCCCTCCCTGGGTATCACCTAGACTTTGATCTGCACCACAGACTTGCACATCCCCTTCCCCTTTCTTGTTACTGCTTTGCTGTTCATCTGTCTCCATCTGCCATGGATCTTATGAGCCTTTACCTTTGTTTCTCTGGGCTCTTACTACCTCATGCTAGTTCATACCAGTGCATGCTCCCATCATGGCTCAAGTCAACAAAGAATACCTAGGTCTGAGCTTGCTCATTATTTCTAATACTAGGGCTGCACGATATTAGCAAAACTTGGATGTGATAGGGGTGTACAGTAATATTAATATGATAATACTGCAATATTTGTCGTTCACGTTCATCTTCTCAGAAAAAATGCTTCTTAATCCATAAAGATCCATTTGTGGCAGATCTGTATGAGTTTGTAACCTTTACATGTTTTATCACCATTTATCACCATCTATCTTGTATGTTTAACAGGTCCAGTGTTGTAGTATTACAACATAACATTTGGGTCTTCAAGGGTTTTAATAGTGTGGAAATCTGGGGGTTAAAGCTGTCATTCCATGGTTGTTTCATTAATATAAAAAAAAAAAAAACGTCCAGATTGCTTCGTTTCCAGCTGTTATTGCATGTTAGAAAAATTACTTCAGGTCGAACAACAGAGTTTACCGGTACTTCCTCATACATGTCCATGATGCGGTGATGAGGCGTCTCTGATTGGCTCAGAATGCGTGAAGGAACACTCCCCCTACCCCTCTCATTGTGTATGTACCCAAGTATCATCCAGTTAGGTTTTGTGCTGTTGTTTGTTCTGAAAATGTGCAGAGAAACAAAAATGAGGCTTTATTTCCACAGAGAGCACATGAACCAGTTTGATCCACCATTTTGTCCAGTTTTTGCAGCAGCTACTGTGGCGCTGTCTTCTCTTGTAGATGCTAATGCTAATGCTACTTCAGATTTGCTGGCGGTTACGGGTTTAACCCCATGTAGTCCGTCTGACGTCAGATGGACCGGTTATTTGTGTGAATGCAGTAAGCAGCCAGTGGAGGTGACAAACCACTTTCAAAGGCAGCATGTGTTGGTAAGTCGGGGAGACCCATCAGATTCTGAAAGGAGCGTGGAAAAGTGGTTTTCAGCTTTAAGTGAAAGTCTGGCATTTCCTTATTTGATTTATTGATCATGTAGATGTCCATAAAAGTTTGTATTCAAGTTGAGGGTCATTTAAAAAACAGAAAACTGAATCAAAAATCTAATTTTAGTTTTTCAATACATCATGAAAAAACTAACTGTGTCCATCCACTGTCCATTGGTCCAGTAGTTTTTGCATAAAGCTGCTTACAATACAAACAGACCAACAAACAAACACACAAACTGACTCAAAAACAATACCCCTGTCCCCTTTATGGAGTAAAAAGTGGAGTGGTGGTGAAGTAAAAAAAAAAAAAAAAAAGCTTGAATATCTTTGTGATATGAATACTGCAAACCGCATTATCGTGGATAACAATATTTTTTGTAATCTATTCTGCAACCCTACCTAATATTAATGTTTGAAACTAAATTACAGTGTGAAACCATCACGGTTAACACCAGCAGCAACAATGACTTTTTTCTGACTCTTTAATCTAAGATAAACATTTTCTAGACGACCTGAATGTCAGGAAGGGGATGAATCCGTAGTTATTCGGAATGACTTTCATCTGACGGCGGGTAATTGAAGACTTGAAAGACATTAAGATTTAAGAGGGTAAAGAGAAGGACAATGATGAATAGCAAGACTATCATATGCCCCTGTATCTTCTATCAGTACTCCTGGCTCCCCACCTCATTCCAAGTCGGCAGTAGCCATGGTAACAAGGACAAAGAAGGACAAAGCGCGACGTATGTATAAAAGAGCAGAGTGTGAAAATGAGAGACAGAAGGAGGATGTGGAAGGTAGAAGCAGTGAGTAGTAGCAGATAGTAGGAATGTGGAATAGTGAAAGGGAGGAAGCGGTTGCAGGACATAGACAGGTCATCTCCTCTGAGGTCTAACCCCAGGCAAACAGAAAGTTCTTCTTGCTGGGTGGATATGTGAGCCTCGTGAGGACAGTGACATTTGCAGGCATCACGTCTCAAGGGAAGCAATTTTATAGACACCGTGTACTGCTGTGAGAACTTTCATTTAGCAAATTTGGTCCTTTGGGATCAGAACCACTCAGGGCTGTCTATGACACTATGACTTTTTTTCCTCTTTTTTTCTTGTATTTTGATCCATTGTCACATGTCCTTGTTAGGATACTTCATTCTTATCTTATATTAGAAACGTGTGAAGCACTTAGCCTCTGTCAGGCACTTTATTTGCAGGTCCTTCACTGTTCGTACTTCTCTATAGTCAATTTTTCAACAGTGTAACAGTAAAGGTTGTCTCTTAAGAGACGCTCACGAAGGCTGCTTTATAGTAAAAGTGTGACAGCATGTACTGTATGTAGGACTTTAGTTCAATTTATGCCATGGCTAATGAAAAATCAATTTATTCATTCCTTCATAGAATGACATATAATAATGTGAATGAATATAATAAGAATGAACTCAGTCGTTTTCTTTTGCCTTTTTTTCAGTTTAGCCTTCAGTTGTTATGGTTAAAAGAAATAGATTTTTCACAGCCTAATATCCATGAATTTTAAGTCACATTGGCTATTTCTGTTATCATGAGTTTCCTTTCAGAGGGATTGTTCACATAATGTCATTAAATTCATAATTACACATAACGGTATTGCCAAAACTGTAGGACACAGCTAATATTAATTTTAATTGGCCTCAGTAACAGTAAGTGTTGGATGATGGGTTGCCTGTAGCATTCATTTTGTTAGGCGAGTTAAAAACATGTCTACACTAATATGAATATTTTTCTACATAAATATTTTCTCCCCCCCCCCCCCCCCCCCCCCCCCCCCCCCCCCCATAAATTAAAAATACTTCAATAAAACCCCCTTTTTTCTACATTTTAAAGTACAGATGACACAGATAATATATGAAGACACAGAAGTTATCAAATGGAACAATAACAGCAGGTGTTACTATTGGCTCTGGTTGTCAAAGTATTTTCCTTACATTGCAAATATTTTACCACAACATTGGAACATGACTGGCTTGTATCCCAAAAGTGTTCCCACTGACAAATAAAATTAGAATTGAACAAAAAAAAAAACTTTTTCATTAACTGAAATAATACAACCTGTAATTAAAATAAAAAGGGTAACTTACTTAAACTGTGTGTTGACAAAACTAACCAAAACATCTACAGACTATCGATAACTAGAAAAGCACTCTGAGAGCGGAGACTCTGCCAAGGCAGATTAGCCCCCTCCCCAAATGATTTAAATTTCACTTCCATGACTTACCAGATGAAAGATACACGTGCACCCCCCACCCCCCCACACACACCACCAAACGTTCATCACTTGCCCCATGTGCCAGTATCAACATTTCATGAAATGTTTCAGTCAAATCCATCCATAACTTTTGAATTTATCCTGCTATCCTGGGTAAAAGTATGTTGTTTTAATATACCAGTGAGGAAGATAAAAGATATATGACACAACTAAAACTAAGAATTTAGAAAAAATTTTCAAATTAAAAGTGCAAGCATTCCTCGTGACCGCCTTCCTGCGCAACAGTCGACAGTGAGATGCGATATTCGGGCAGAAATGCACAGTTTTGTAAAAATATGTAGGGGCACTAGAGAGTGACTTACTTGAAATGTTGTGTGTTGAACAGGTGTAGAATTGACTGAAATTTCAGACAAAATGGTGTTCGTATGTCCGAACGACAACCATTTTAGTAAGGGCAAATTTGTAGGGGGGCGCTATAGAGCAAAATCGTAATCGCTATTGATAAGCAGGTGTAGGACCGGGAGATAGACGTTTGAGTCAAATTTCCACCAAATCAGTGTTTGCTTGTCCAAGCTGAAGCAATTTATGTAGTGGTCACTTTTCCCGAAAACTTTGCAGCACAAAAAAAATCCAACTTTTCCAAATAATTTTGATGTCCCACTTGACTAGATCGTGTTCATCCATTTTGAGCTCATTTGACCCAACGGTAAAGGAGGACTTAGTTAAAATACAAAGACAGCAAAAACCATGACTCAGCATTTTTGACATTTTAACCCAAGATAGCGGACTTCCTGTTGGTTTATGGGCGTGGCCATCATAAGGTTTTTGGTTTGTCTCCTCATGATAAACACATTTACCGATGTTCATAGCTCTAACTTCACTTGGGCGTGATCTGACCTAATACAATATATTTAACTTTTCTAGGGGGCGCTGTAGACACATGTAGAGTTTTATGAAACTATATATACTTGTAATTTTTCACACTTCTGAAGGGTGCAAAAAAATTTGGTGAGTTTTCGTGCATGTTCAGGGAGTCAAATTTGAGCTCAAATGGATGCGTTCCTTATCAACACCGCGGACTCAATAGGCCTTACACTGGACGTGGTCTGCGGCAAAGGTCTAACTAAGAAAAATTTGCAAAACTGCTCTACAAATGAAAACAGAAAACAAGTCAAAATCAAACTATATAATAAAACTCCAAAACTATTCAAACTCTCCTGCAGCTGATCCACTGACACCTTCAGTACATGACCTATAGTGGATGTTTCAGGTGCAGAATAATTTTACAAAACAGTCGCACACATGCACAAGGATGCCATCATTTTGTAATCTGTTTGCTCTCTCTGTTCACATGGATGAACACAAATTGGAGTTTTTAGAATCAACAATTTATAACATAATAATAATAATAATAATGGATTAGATTTATATAGTGCTTTTCAAGGCACCCAAAGCGCTTCACATTAGTGTTCCATTATTCATTCACTCTCACATGTTCCCTCTGGTGGTGGTAAACTACATATGTAGTCACAGTTGCCCTGGGGCAGACTGACAGAAGCGTGGCTGCCATTTCGCGCCTACGGCCCCTCTGACCACCACCCAACATTCATACTCATTCATACACCAGTGTGAGTGACACTGGAGGCAAGGAGGGTAAAGTGTCTTGCCCAAGGACACAACGGACTGACTAGGACAGAGCGGGAATCGAACCGCCAACCCTTCGGTCAATGGACGACCTGCTCTCCCAACTGAGCCATGGCCGTCCCATGTCCGTCACATGTCACATGTCACATGTCCGTTTATATGTGGATGACTTGCAAGCAATATCTCTATCAAATGTCTTTGATGATTATAAGCACTAAATGATGGTTAGTTCACTTAAACCCCTAGAGTTTTTACAGGGATTCCAGGTAGAAATACAAAAACTCAGTGAGCTGTTGTTGACTTCTGAACTGTGACATGCAGTAAATATAATTTACACAGGTGCTTTGCCAAAACATCACTGCAAAAGACAATATAAAAGTATAAAACCACTTTGGGCCATTATAAATCTCTGTCAGAACAAATCAGGCCACCACTCTACAGTAAAACTGCTGCTACAAAAGATGTAACTGAAGTAAAGAAACTATGCCCTAGACCTTACTGCAAAATAATATTATGTGATTTTACGACCATCTTTTACTGATTTCTATCCATTTTATTACATCTGCCAAGGAGGTTATGTTTTGCCAGAGTTTGTTTGTTTGTCTGTCTGTCTGTTAGTTAGCAAGATAACTCAAAAAGTTATGGACGGATCTTGATGAAAATTTCATGGCGTGTTGGGGGGTGTCACAAGGAATAAATGATTAGATTTTGGTGATGATCCGGAAGAGATCCTGGATTCTGGATTACTTTGAAATTTATTCTCCATTTACCGCAATGTAAAATTTCAAAGTGATCCAGAATCCAGGATCTCTTCCGGATCATCACCAAAATCTAATCATTTATTCCTTGTGACAAACATAACCTCCTTGGCAGACCTCTCTTCATTCTGTCATTATTCCATTTTTAGTGATGTCACAGTCTTTTTTTTTCGTTTACTATTATCAGCATTGTATTCACAGAAATTTACAGGGCCGTTTCTAGCTATAGGTGAACTATGTGAATACTTAGGGCCCCCAAGCCACCAGGGGATCCCAAAGCTGCATAATAGACAATTGAATGAAATGTCCTGTATTTATCCGTCACTATCTCACACGTTTATTACCGCTACCAAGGAGGTTCTGTTTTTGTCAGTTTGTCTGTCTGTCTGTCTTAGTTAGCAGGTAATGGGGAGATCTAGAAATAAATTGGTGGTTTGCTTTTCTAATTACATCTCTTATATACTTTAAAAAATTATGGTAGATTGTAATTAAAATAAACTGCAAAACATCTAGCTTTTAGTGATAGTATGGTGTCTTAATATATTTTAACTGCTCAGAGGAACCAAACCGATTGAGTTATAGGTTTTACATTTCCAGTTTTTATTCTATAATTATTTATTGTTATTGCTCAACATTTATTTATTGAGTATTATAAAGAATTAGTGTTAAGAATTAAAATAAGGTCCTGCAAAGTCCCAAATATTGTGTATGAAATTATTCAGACAGGGACGTCCGAAATCTTACCACCTTCATATTAAATACATACATTAAATGCATGTGCAGCCCAATGTGATGTGTTATTCACTGACTTAAATTGACATGTTATACAGAGTTATACTTATGTTGAATAAAGGCAGAGATAGGAATAACCCGGTCCTCGCTCACCCACCTACTTCGACTACAAAGTCAAACAAGACCTATGTCCCTGGTTGTTATGCCTGCTGTGTCTAGGTGCAGTAGTTTAAAATACTTTAAACATATAGGGAAATCTTATGCAGGGTGAAGTGTTCAGGTTGAGCTTTAACAAGCTATTGTCTCTGAGATCAGAGAGACCAAATTTAAGGTGAGCTCTCATTAGAGGGAGAGAGTACTATGTTGGGCTGTCATTACGTGAAAAGATCAAGTCTACCCTCATCCAGGAATATGTTGCTAGAGCCTCGCCTGAGGTTTGACTTGAGTTTAAATTGTCATTTTTTGACTCTCAGACAAAAATGTATAAACTGTTTCCGTAAGTCCTTCCTCCTGACTGTTCACGTTTGAGTTATTTTCATTTTCAGATCTGACGATTCCATTAAATTAAAATGAAAGTTTGTAGTAAATTAATACCTTAACATTTTTGCTGATATAAAGATATAAAAACTGACAAGCAAGATAAATTACAACACAAAATAATTCGAACTAAAAACAATTGGATGCATCACATAAATGCTGTTATTGCCCATCTCTCTATATCAGACAATTGACAAATAACAGAGACTATAAATAATACATTCTTCAGTATCATGTCCAACTAACTTCAACTTTGATTACAGGATGAATTTATCATCATGTATAAATATAAAAATATATTGGTAACACTTTATAATAACTACACACCATTCATTATGTATTAACCATTTATTACCCATTTATAAATGGTTGTTCATTATGTATTAACCATTTGTTACCCATTTGTTAATGGCTTGTAAAGATTCATACTAGTGTAAATGTAAAATTTGATTATTTTTAACCAACAGGTGCATTGTTTATAACTGTTTCTTTGTTTACCTGTAAAGCACATATGCAAACACTGCACCTGTTGGTTAAAAATAATCGAATTTTACATTCATCTTTGGAAGACACTACTATGAACCTTTACAAGACATTAAAAAAAGGTAACAAATGGTTAATACATAATGAACAACCCATTTATAAATGGGTAACAAATGGTTAATACATAGTGAATTGTGTGTAGGTATTATAAAGTGTTACCAATTGATTTCTTTGCATTAGTGTTGTGTCCATAGTGATAGAATCAATCCAGTGTGTAGTCTTGCCCAACACATCCCAAAGATTCACAATGGGGTTCAGGTCTGGACTCTGTGGTGGCCAATCCATGTGTGAAAATGATGTTTCATGCTCCCTGAACCCAGTCTTTCACAACTTGACTTTGATCAATCCTGGCATTGTAATCTTGGAATATGTCTGCGTCATCAGGGAAGAAGCAATAGATCTGGTATTTCAGTATTTTCAGGTTCAGCAAAAGTCATTTTATGAATAAATAATGTTGCTGAACTTAGACCTGATCAAATGACGCAACCGCAGATCGTAACTCTGCCCCCACAGCCTTGTACTGTAGGCACTAGGCATGATGGGTAATCACTCTATCTACCTGTCTTCTCACCATGATGCGTGTGTCTCTCTAGAACAGGGTCAACCTTGACTCATTAGACTATGTGACCTTTTTCCATTGAAACACAGTTCATTGTTTATACTCTAGTAAACTATGGCTGTTTAAGGAAAGAGAAGCTGTTCACTGCATTAGTTATGGTTAAAGAAATGTCATTGCAGTAATTATCCAGTGGAAGAGTTATTGAAAAATATTTGTTGAAACAAATATACCTTTAGTTGTATCAGGTATTAAAATGAACAAAAAATGAAAATGAAATAAGGCTAGTCTAAAACATTTTTACATTACGCTTCTCTGTGCTGCGTCACCACACCTTTGATTCCAGAATGCAGGTCCACTGTGTAAAAGTCCACAGGGTCTCACCTCTTTCTTTAGCTTGGCTGTGGAAATCGGTCAGTGATGGAGCAACGGTGGGATCATCATCTCACTTTTTTTTTTTTTTTACCAGGTTCTCTGTAAAAGTGAGAAATGTGATTTTAGTTTCTGGGGCAGAGCTGGAAAACCATTTTTTCCTTCCACAAAAACATTTCACAATTAATCAGCTAGTTGTTGAAGTGGCATCTTTGGTACGCTGTCTGTCATCCATCATCCATCTGTTGTTTATTTATTATTATTATTATTATTATTTCATCATTGAGGCATAACTAGAAAAGCATTTGATGTTTTTTTTTCCAGTAATATATCCCTAAACCACTCATCTCATCTACTTTCAACTGGCACATTCATGGAAAATAAGCTTGCATCACTAACTAAGGAGCACTTTTATTTTGCGGGAGATGTGACATGTTCTGATGGGTAGTTTAAGATTCAGATATAATACTAAAGTGATGCTTTTCAACTGATCATTCTCACACGCTGAAGCTGTGCTTTGGGGGAATTACATAAATATGAAATTGAGCTGAAAACCTGACAGTACACACAAGAAAAATGCTACAGATATATTTTTCATTATAGTAATCTAGAATTAATTAAGCAGACCAGAGCAGGGTAATTGAGTTTTCAGGTGTCATGTTGTGTTTTTATTTTTTTATTTATTACTTTAAAAAATATTAACTCCCTTCCTCCTGCTAAGATGCTTCCATCGCTCTTATTTTTCTTTGCCCTATAAAACAGTTTGATTGACCCAACCCAGGAGTTCACAAACATGCCTGTGAAACTGGCCATCTGTTCCAGGCATAGCTTGTGAGAAAAATAAATAATTTAACTAGGTGTGCATGTGTGTGTTTGAGTTGGTGAGTATGTGTGTGACTGAGGAGGGAAAAAAAAAAAAAAAAAACTAAACCTGATAGCCTTTTCACCTCATGCATACATGTGAGCATGTTTAAAATGCAGCAAACGTAATGTGGTTTGCTCTCTAAGAAATTGGTTTGGTTGAACTCAGATGGCAGGGCGCGGACCTATTTTCAATCAAGATTAGAAGTCTAGAGCTTCAGACACTATCAATCAATTCGCATGTATGAAACCTGTCAAAATAAACCCTGTCAAATAAATGTGCATTGTAGAAATTGGGCAATATTAATAGTTACAAAACAGCAAATCTCAATCCAGTTTAATCCATTTTTCCCCATCATTCACTTGGATGGCTCAGTGTTTGACAGCCATGCAGGTTCACAGGTTACAGACATGGGGACAAGTTCCACTTTACATAAACCTTTGCAACCCAGAAAGAGTCTGGCAGGAAAGAATACAGGAAGTAGATTATGACAGCTGCAGTCTATGATGAGGCACCTGCACACGGCAACATGTGGAAATACACACACACACACTGAGGTTGTGTGAGTGCATGCCTGGGCAGAGACAGTGCAGGCTGAGGCTTGAAGTGCCTGTCAGCCACTTTCTTGCCAGTTCACTGCTGCCATCCCTCCTTCCCAAGTCTTAATCCTCTTCTCCTCATTCGGATGTAGCAGGACTTTCGGCTCTCCCTGTAATTGGGCCTGGCTGGCTCTGGGCAAGGTGCATGAGCCCACACATGACTGCATGTGTGCAAGTGTGTGAGCCTTTAAAGAGATATTTCCAGAAAACTCTGTGAAGTCTCAAGCCATTGCAGGAGATATTAAAACACTATAAATCTTATTTTCATGTTTGTATTCGTCCAAGGAGATTATTTTTCCCTGCAGAATCAATGTTGCTGTGAAGATTATTTCACCACCCCACTGGAAGTTTATTTTCCATCTAGTCACTGTTTAATCGCTTGCTATAAATGGTCATTTTCTCGGTGCATCTTTGACAGATGTTTCTTATTTTAATTCATGAAAGCATTTGTAATTATAGTTTGCTCTTTGAGTTGAAAAAACATTGTCTTGTTCTCTTAACTGATGATCTTTTTCCATCTCCCTCTCTGATCTGCACGTATTGTCCCCGTGTTTGTATTTGTATCTAAGTCTGTATCATTTAACATCTGTTTATGTCTGTGTGTGACTGCATACTTGTCTGAATGATTTGGCGTCCGAACAAAGCAGAACTTTTTTTGAGGTGGTGACAAACGTGTTAAAGTACTAGTATTTCTTTAATAACATCTGCAACCACATTAAAGACAGAGGTGTTTTTTCAACAGTCTTGACTGTATTCACTTCACTCTTGAAGCCACTGTGTTAAATCCTGGCACAGATCTCTGCACAGCTCAACAACAGAAAACCAGAAATACAACACTGAGCTGTACTGCACTATAAATGCAAAACACAAGTCATAACTCTGCCACCAATGTTGTGACAGAGTGTCATTTGTAGAAATGGCCAGAGAAAGCTTTATAAAGTGATTTAATGTTGCATGCTAAGTACATAGTTGTGATAAAATAAAGCACTCAGTATGCTAGTGGTAAAAAAAAGTCATCAACTACTGTAATATGTGATAATCTTCTATATTGTATATCTGTGATATTGTGTAATATGTATATATATATATATATATATATATATATATATATGCTCCTCTTTTTCTTTTTTTTTCTCCGTTCTTTAATTTCCTTTGCAGTGATACACTGCAACCGGCTCTGGCTCAGCCAGGAAGTGGTCATGAGGCGAAGGTGACTTGCGACTCGAGCTTTACAGTGCCCACCACACGGACTTCGCCACTTCCCAGCACGGGGAGTACATGGTGTCTGCTCTTCACCCCCACAACGCACTCACGGGGCACTCACAAACTCGCTAGGATTCCCCACCTGGATCCCCAGTCCTTTTCCACATCAGGTCCTTTCGTTGTTGAACAAACTCATCTCGCAGATTCTTCCACTTCCTCACACACTCAGCCGAACCCATGTTCAACAATGAGCTCATGTTCACAAAACACGAAGAAAAAGTAGGGAAGTGGAAGAGCATGTAGAGCCGATATAGAATGGACCAATCAGAAGCCTCTTTTCTGGTCTTGTGTGTGTGTGTGTGTGTGTGTGTGTGTGTGTGTGTGTGTGTATCTCAATTCATAGCTAAATGTATGTAAAAACATTGTCCTACAAAGGTTACAGATTAACAAGGACTCTTATTGCAGCTGTTTCTATGTTAAAATATTGCTACATACAGTAGATGGTAGATAAATACTGAGAGACTCAAAGCTCAACTAACCTGACAGGCATTTAAAGATAAATAACCCACTGCCTTGATGGACCAGAATGCTCAGTCAATCTGACACACGTCTGTGCTTTTGTCACCATGTACATGCATGCTCATACTGATACAGTCACACACACCGACACTCACTGTTCACGTCTTTTGCAAGTCTATCAGAGGTACATGCAGTCAGTCAATGTCAATCAGGAAGTGTCACCCATAACATGCCAAGAAAACCAAATCATCTACTTGGATTCCCGTGCTGTGATATGATACATATACAGTATTATAGCAGAGCCTTTCTGAGGGGCTACATTGATATACATTTTGAATAATGTTAAAAAGACAAATCTGAAAAGATAGGCAGTGTTTATTACAGCATATTTCTTACATCAGCCAAATAGAAATAAAAAGAAATGGACATGACTTCTGAACATTTCTCCAGGCAGATTTTAAAATGATGTCCATTGTTAAAACTATCATAACTCAAATTTATCTTCCTTTGACAAACACATCAAACACTCTTCATAATTCTTTAAGGAAAAAAATCCATGCTGGTTTTGTTGACTTCTAAAAAACCTTTTTTTACCTGCTCAATAATTCAGCATCACACTTGAACTCTAAACACATTGAGATACAGATTATCTCAAGACACTGGGGAACAATGTGATTTTTTTTTTGCCAAATTAGATTATTATGCTAATTAAAACTAAAGTTGTCATGCTGATTCCAAAATTGCAGTCAGTGTTTTTCTAGCACGCCAACTTTTTTTTCTTCACAGCTTATCCTCTGATAAACCAAATTCCACTCATTAGCTGTTAAGACTTTTCAGCTAATTACAAGTGGACTCAACTACAGTTACATGGAAAGTTGTTTGTGCAGTTACCATGGAGACGGTGCGGTGAGAGGTGTGTTCTACTCCCTATAGGTCAGTACAATGACAGTAGAATTATAGTAGACATATCCTTTGGAAAAACATAATAGTGTAAAATAAACATTGCAGTCATGCCTGAACAAGCACATACCTGTTTAGTACAGAATTTTTGTATGTTTTAAGAAAATGATGATCCTATCAATGTTGGATTCTGCATCCAAAACTTTGTTAAAAACAGTTGTCAGACTACAAAAATTGTGTTCCAGTGCTATGAATGGCATTCACTGAATCACTAATTATGGACCACTTGCAGTGAACATTTCATTTGGATGTGTCCGTGTGATATGCCAGATTACAATAAACTCTATTCTGATTCTGATTAAAGGTTCACCTGTTTTTTTTTCCTACTGTCACAAATTAATCACATTGACAGGGACAGGATAAACACACTTTTAAATATCTAAAGCCAAATAATAAATAATATTTGTTCTGACCTGATGTTAGAAAGCACTTCTGATCATCTCTGACTTCCTTACTGTATAAGGCAATAAACATGTTTAAATGTAGCTTCATTCCCTATGCTGCTTGAAGTTGTTGGCAGCCTTTTTGTTTTTGTTTGACTTATTTATTGTTCCTTCATGAAGGCAATCAATATAAATATGACAACTTTGATCATTCCACATGTATTTTGCTGCTTTTTTGAGTGACATACCTTTTAAATGAAGATTAAATCCTCAATGTGAATATAGTGGATGGTTGTTAGTCTCTATATGTCCATATGCCATTTATTCATCAGTAAATGGGATAGATTTATACACCCTTGTAAGCCTCACAAGGACTAAATAGTTGAGAAAATGAGAGGAGAAAGCTTCAACTACTTAAAACTTAAACATGAGTTTCCATAGGTTGTGCAATAGAGTATTCTATTTCTTGGTTGACAAAAAAAAGCCAATAGACAAGTGTTCTCCAGGTATATTTAGGCAGCATTATGTACAAATAAAGCCCTCATGATGCATCCTTGACTGCTCAGATGCCTTTAAACTACTTAATGTTACACAAAAAGACAACGTGAGCTTGATAAACCTTCCTAAATTCCATCTCGGAAATATATTCCTGTATCCCAGACCTCCTCTTTATGAATCCTAAGTGATCACTTCTATCCTCACTGTATACTGAATTAGTTAATGATTTATATGTGCCCATTTGTGATAACATTTGTCAGAAGGGGGGTTAATACCAGGTGTGAACAGTCTCAGTGTCTGTTAGTGATTAAGTGAGTCAGTTCAGGCACGGGGAAAACTTATTAGACCACCCAATTTACTTTACTAGTTATTGCACTTTAATTTTGACATTGATGTTAAAACAATATAATTTGTTTTACAGCCTCAAATGTCTTACTGTTGAAGAATTGGCCACAAGACACAGAAAAATAATAATTTTTCACACATTATGATTAATTACTGATGTATAATTTCGAAAATGTGAATGTAAAATCTACACTATAATTTTATCCTCACCTAAAATTCATCTGAGATTCAAGTCTTACAGTAGGTGTTTCCATTATTGAAATAATGTGAAAGTAAAATATTCAGTTGGTTTAGAAAAACCTGACAGTAAAAAGCTTAGATCATCAATATATGATCTGCATATTCTCTCTGTAAGACACTGCTCAAAAAGTAAATAAACATTTTGACACAATATATAAAAATCTTCAGTTTCTTACTCATTTTAATACCCAGTACAACTAAAGACACATTTGTTTGGACACATATAATAATTACAACAAACATAGCTCATACAAGTTTGATTTAAAAGCTGATATCTATCCATTTTTCTGGATTATAACCAAAATCACTTATAATTAACTATACAACTGTACTGACAAAAAGACATTCCGTGTTTTCTTTTATGTTTTAATCACATGATACACACAGGAGACAGTACATGATTGCATCACCATTGTTTTTGATGACTTTTGATAGTTAGATTTTTTTCTCTTATACCAATTTTAAACTCACTCACTCACTAAACATCAACGAACAGCTCAACAGGAAGTGATTTATTTCACTCACCCAACTATGTTGTTTAATGAGTCTTACAGTACAAACACTAGTTCAATATTAAATCCAAATCATACCTTTCATCATAACCAATCATACCTTTAAATTTATATTTCATGAATTTCAAATGTAGGGACATCTGGTTCCAACAGATGTGAATGGAATATTTTCCCTATTGTGAAATGTTCAAGATTTGCATTCATTTATTTTCCTGCATGTCTCCTGTGAATGACCACGAAAAGCACCTCATAGAAGATATTGTTCCAGTCAGTCTGCATGCAGATGGTGTTAGCGATTTAGCACTTATGTGAAGATGACTGTGAGTGATGTGAAATGTCTAAGCTTTGCATGCTCTCATCTCCATAGCTCTCATGCCTGTAGCAGGTGATTACCTTTCTTACTCTTCCTTCTTTCCATCTCTTGTTCTGTCTTCCTCTCTATCTTTATGTCTTGTTGTCAGCGCTAACCTCTCCAGGGAGATGTATTGCTTTAGGCGGTACAAGAGACTATGTATTAAAGTCTCTATCTCTTTCTTACACTACCGCCTCCGATTTCTCCTGCCATGCGCCTGTCACTTTTTACTTGACAGGATCGGTTGATACCAGATGGACACGGAACCTTAAGGGATGCTTCTGTTTTATCCTGTCAGTGATGGTAACACTGCACTTAATTGTAATGATAACAACACAAGACAGTATCCAACTGAAAAATAAAACTTTGGAAGCAGCTCATGGTGAACAGTAACATTAACCTTAAAGTGGTTGCAATTTAAATGTGACAGGAAAAGCAATGTATTAAGGTTTTGCTCTGATGTAACAGAAAGTATGTTCTCATGGATACAAGTACCCATCTGACATTTGCATGATTCTTTTTTCATTATATTCTAGCACTAATGTCTATATATAGTCAGGATTTAACAGAAACATCGACTAAGTCGCATGTTATTCTTTCTCTCCCTCTTACTTGGCGTGTAAAAACAGAATAGTCAGACCTAAACAAGAGGAGGAGACATCTGAAGAAACATCTCCTAGCTAACCTGAGTGATATGAGCAGCATCCGCGAGCTAACCTGAGTGATATGAGCAGCATCCGCGAGCTAACCTGAGTGATATGAGCAGCATCCGCCAGCTAACCTGAGTGATATGAGCAGCATCCGCCAGCTAACCTGAATGATATGAGCAGCATCTGCTAGCTAACTTGAGTGATATGAGCAGCATCTGCTAACTAACCTGAGTGATATGAGCAGCATCCGCTAGCTAACCTGAGTGATATGAGCAGCATCCGCGAGCTAACCTGAGTGATATGAGCAGCATCTGCTAGCTAACCTGAGTGATATGAGCAGCATCTGCTAACTAACCTGAGTGATATGAGCAGCATCCGCTAGCTAACCTGAGTGATATGAGCAGCATCTGCTAACTAACCAGAGTGATATGAGCAGCATCCGCGAGCTAACCTGAGTGATATGAGCAGCATCTGCTAGCTCACCTGAGTGATATGAGCAGCATCTGCTAGCTAACCTGAGTGATATGAGCAGCATCTGTTTGCTAACCTGGGTAATAAGAGTAGCATCTGCTAGCTAACCTGAGTGATGTGAGCAGCAGCACAGACAACGCCCATTAAGATAACATGCTCTGCAATTTACACAACATTACTTTTGCTCCCTTAATATAATGTATGAAATGGTAAAACATTAACATTAATGGTAAAACAGTGCAAACATTTTCAAATATAGTGGTTAGTACAGAGTGTGGTAAAGACTCAATGGTATTTTCGCTCTTCCAGTGCAGTGTAACTGTTACCAATATTGTTATAGTTCCATGTGTTAGAAATTCCATACATGCACCTACGTTTAGGTTCTTCTGTCAACGTGCCTGCACACATATGAAGCTATTTTTTGGAGGGCTACCACCAGCTTACAACACGATGACAGATTTTACATAAACAATGCCCCTCTGCATGCTAGTCAACAGAGCTGATAATAAGAAAATAACCATTATGACGCACACACTGGAATGCAACCCATCAATAACAGTTGATTGAGCTCCATTTAAGGCTCTGAACTGCAAAGTCGAGAGCATCTCTCATCCTAAAACATCAATCAATAGTTGAGGCCTTGCAGATAAAAGAGGATTTTACCTACTAGTCATGGTCCTGCTTGGAGTCACGTCAGACAACTATTCCATTCTACATTATTGTAATCTACATCATACTTTTATCCACACAAGCAGCCGGAAAGCAGTGAAATGTGAAAAACACTGTCTGAGAAGATAAACGGGGGAAAAGGGATTAAGATGATCTCATTGTTTTTTCTCAGAGGTTATTTCTGGCATGGTAAATCTATAAAGCCTATAACTATAATGAAAAGAGATGTGGTTAAAAGACACAACATTCAGTGTAAAATCTGACATGTTCTGGCTGCATGGTGTTTTATATTGTAATTAACACTTTATTCAAAACGATGTGCCGATAAAACGCTGCAGACACAAGAAAGATGCACAACCAAAAAACACATAAAACAAATGCAACACAAGTGAAGCTGCAAGAGAAAAATGCTGCAATAACACAAACGATGCAGAAGCAAAAATGTATAAACCCCCAAAACAAATGCGAAAGAAAAATGCTGCAAATACCAAAACATGCAAACTCCCAAAACAACTGCAAGAGAGAAACACTGCTAACACTCCACAACACAACGGAACAATGAAGAATAATTAGCCAGTTGTTGTCCTCCTTCTGCTACATCTGCTTCAAATCTGCCTCATTTGTTTACTAATTGGTCTGTATCCATGGTGCCAACCAGACGAATACCAATGTCTAACGCCACCTAGTGTCTCGGAGTCAAACGTACCTCAGTTAATAAATTCCATTTCCTTAATTAGGGTCTATTCACACCTACCATGTTTGGTCCGGACCAAACGAACCAAATTTCCTTTGGTTCAGACCTTTTTGGCAGGTCTGAATACAAACCACCGAACTCTGGTCCAGACCAAACAAGTGGACCGAGACCAAGCTGAAACGTTGGACTCGCTCCAGACCAAAGGGACCCCGGTGTGGATCTTTTGGAGGTGTGAAAGCAGACTGGACCTAAAATTAAGTTTTTGTATTTTGTACCACGGGAGATTCCATCGTTTGTTGTGCATTGTGGGAAACAGAGTCTAGAGTATACAGAGTGGGTGTGTAGGAGTATTCAGACCAGTGGAAGGTAAACAGGCAAACAAAAATGAGCAGGGGACAAACATGGGCTGAGGAAGAAATATGTACCCGATGGATATATGGGTAAATGTTCACACTTCCAATAGAGCCACAACTGTCACTACATGATGTGAACTCATCAGTCCTATCCTCCGTAGTCGCCTTACCCTTTGTCATCGCCGTTGATGGATCACTTGTTCAACAGTAGGGTAAGTACACAATTGTAAAAACAGTGAAAACTGAAAAAGACAATATTAAAAACAATAACAGCACAGAAAGCCTCCATGACTATCTCTTTTTTTTTTTACTTTTGTGCGTTGTGTTGTGTGTGTCATTGCTGACCAATAGCTGAATGAGCTCAGTGCGCGTGGCTTATTGAATAGAATAGACCTTTATTGATCCCTTTACAGGAAATTCATTTGTTACAACAGCAGAGAATATGGTTCAGTAACAGGCTGCCTCTATTTGACAGCTTGTGGTCCACTTACTAAAATGTACAGCGAACCACACCAAAATGAAAAATTGAAAAACACATTTGGTTCAGATCAAAGCAAGTGAACTATCAAACTTTCCTGATCTGAATACACCCTTAAACTCCATTTAAATCCTTATCTTATTGACAATAACTGGGTTTAGATGTACATGTAAACATACTGACCATTCATGCCAAGGTGGACCTTACAAACCCTGTAGACCACACTGGACCTGAGATTGTTGCCTTATTGTCTTCACTGTAACTATCACTGTTACTGTTTTGGAATGTTTAAGAAATTACCAAAAATAGTCACTTGCCGAATAAAGAGTTAAAATTATGTGTTTTCTTTTTTTTTTTGCCAATTTGTGAATATCTTTCCCAGCTGCTGTTACACAGTATGAACATAGAGAATGTGCTGGCCTTTATAAAAGGCAGACCCTTTGTACTTGTAATAATGTTATAACATAATGCAAGTGAATCCAATTTATCCAGAATTGAATTAATTGAATTGAATTACATACATTTGGTTGTAGTTTTTGGTTTAACAAACACTAATGTTCTCATGCTACATAGGACTACAGTACAGTAGTGGTAAAGACGACAGTGAGGGTTGGGCTGGTACTTTTGACGTTTCTTTGTTTTGTTTGCTTAATCCTCATGGATGATGGATGGACAGAAAAATGTAGGATGCGAAAAACTAGTGAAAAAAGGAAGTTACAATAAGAAATCAAGTCTTTTCACACGGTTAAGCGTGTGCTTTTGAAGTGCACGTTAGAATAGCAAGTCGAACTGGTTTCCTGTAAACATGACAGCTGTGTTTCTAGACAGGTGTAGACAGCCGTCATCACTCCAGTGGCCCTCTGAGCCCTGACTCTATCCATCCTTCCACCCCCGTGCTCTATTGTTCTTTCAAATGGCTACTGTACTGTGAGGCGATAAGAGATTTACAAAGCAATGCGGGTTGAATGAGCCATTGAAATGCATCCGGGAAAGACGAGTATGAGACATGATAAAACTATTGGCTGATAAAGATCTGAAACAAGAGGACATGCAGGTATGTATGATATGACTACAGGATACTTTTAAAATGTACAAGGATTTTTCAATGGGACATAAAAAAGAAAAAAAGATAAATATCAAAAACAAGGGATTTTGTATACATGGTACTGAATTTTGCGTATGTGTTTCTTGGAAAAATAACTGGAAAAGACCATGAATATCAAGTAGTTATGACATTTGAATATATGTGCTCTTAGTAGATGTCAAAACAGGTGTCATTTGTGACACTTTGGATGAGAACTGCTGAGAAATGATTAAGAGTAAAATAGAATTCATTTTCAAAAATAAATAAAAGTTTAAAAAAAAATTAAAAATTTTTAAAAAGTGCAAAAAAAAAAACCCTACTGTTTTTTCTGACTGACAGGGCTGCTACAAACTGATTACAATTCATTTAACTGTGTATTTATCATATTTCACAGGTTTTAATTGTATTTTAAGTTGTATTGTATTTTGCATTGTAAAGCACTTGTAACTCCCTGTCTGTGAAAAAGTACTCTGTAAATAAAACTTACTTGAGCTGTACACCACTGTACAGCTCTAAAAGAAAATAATAGAGCATGCTGATGAAATTGCAGCTTTACCTTTTGTTAATAACTGTTTTAGACTAAACTGTTACAGTTCTGGCCTGGATCAGATGACTCAAAACGTTTGAGATCAAAAACCATACAGGTGGTTTACTGTAGCTATTTTCTGTCTAAATACAGAGTGACACTCGCAGAGCTATAATATGAACTATTAGCTGATGGAACACATTATAAGATTATAACAGATTATAACAAAGTTATTTCTACCAACTGTCAAAATAATAATCAACTGAAATTTTTTTTAAATAACAAAACTTGATACTATAATAATGTGTCTAAACTATACATTTCATTCTTTATCAGTGAGTGATATAGTAATTCTAAGGTAGTTTTAAGATCTATCTGTGATTCAGTACATGACTTTCAAGTTAAGGGAGAATATCAGTACTACTGTATATTGTACTTCTACTTAAAGGTAGGGATTTAAGGTAGGAGATCTTGGAAAATGGTTCCTGCAGCTATATATTGAAAGACCCAGCCTCATCGTCAGCCCACCCCTCGAAATCTTCAAAAATACATCAACGTACATATGCTGTCTGGAGCGTTCACACACATTCAAACACAGTTTTTACTTTGGTTTTGCTGCCGATTGTCGTCTTTTTTTTACCATAGTTGTTGATGTGAACGTGCAGAAGGAGGAGGGAGGGAGGGAGGAGTGGGGGGACTGATATTTGATGGATGTATTAGCAAATCAATCATTATAAAGATGATCAGTACAATGATTGGCCGGAGTTTTCCTCTGGTTCCACCCTCTAGACTGGACTAAAACATTTAGGTGTTTTTGCAAACATTCTATTTCAGTGCCTGATATGGGTTCGTGAAGAGGTTTTTCAAGTTATATGGTAAAAAATGTTCCAAAAAAAGATCTCCCACCCACACCTTTAACCAAACGCTCAATATGAACAGCATTTTAAGATCAATGAATGACTATTGTTCTGAATAATATGTTATATTTTTTTAATCATTCTTAACTGTATTTTAACCATTAAGTCATTGGCAAAAAAAAAAAAGCCAGATCTTTGAAACTGAAGCCTTTATTGCCCCCCCAATTATCAATTATCAATTTCCATGTATGCCTTTCAATTTTGTAACACATTTGATACACCAGGACTCACTGCTCAAATTTTCTTATTTTTGAATAACCAAAAACACAATATAACACAAAAATGTCTAACAAATTGGTCATTTCTTTTCAAAATTAACAAAGTTCTGCCTCCCGGTGAATGAATCCCTCCCCCTTGGTGGATTAACCATCTATTGCATGTATCTAATAGTTTTAATCCACGTATCAAATATGATATATTGGGGATGATAGGGTTAACATTATAACTCTAGTTACAACATATAGACGGCTCAGTTGTAACATCAGTATTCTATGCATAGGTTTATGGATTTTAGAGTTATTGTACCTGTTTTGGACAACGTTTACCTGCCAATTGGAAGACCCTGTGTTCACACACTAGCTGATAAACCCCACTGTAGTTTCTTTGTCTTGGCCACATATTGAGGCGCAGTCAATTTTTTCAGCGATGTCCTTCGTTGCTATGTTTACTTGCTCTCTGTTGTTGTCTTTGCTGTTCCAGCCCCCTGGCATGTTCACAAAGTGCTGTGTTTGTGTTTTATTTGATAATGCTGAAGCCAAACTAACTGCTTGTGCTCTAATGTCCTCTTCATGGCACATATCCATTAATATCAGGAGCCTCAAAGTTCAAGGTAAGGTACGGTTCTATCTCTGCAGCCTGCAGTGTATAGTACAGTATGAACAGTTTACAAATACAAATATATACCAGCCATTAAAAGGACCGCATTCAAGTATATGTGTTTATGAAAGGTTTAACAACTCTTATGCTCGTGTGATTTATCTAAAATTGCTTGACATGTATCGTGATGATGAACCCTATTATGAACCAGTTGAACGCACTTTATGCTATAACTCTTTGGAAAAACACTCCAATCAAACTGCTTTGACTCCTCTATCTATCCTATCAGTGAACAGACACAGGGCACAATGCCTAACATTAGATAGAATCTATCTTGTTTAGAAATATAAATGTCTGTGTGCTTAAATGCTCCCCTACTTGTGCATTACCTAGGAGCAAAAGCATCCAAACAATGCCTCAGTGTTTGATGTTTTCTGCCCCCCCCCCCTCTCATTCTTCTTATCTTCAAATGTCAGTCTGATCACATCCTACTGGATCAAACTTTGTTTCTGGACTTTAATTGTGTCTTGTGATCATTGGCCTATTCTCCTCCATGCTATTTTCAGCCTGGGTAAGTAAGGATGGAATGTGATAGTAGGGAGATATAAAAATTAAGCACCGATGTATCTGTATTTCCTTCACTCACTATCATCACTTCTCAAAACATAAATCCATACAAAATAAAGGCCTTTATTATTTGTTATTGTTGTCAAAGTCTTCTAAAGAATTTAACGAATAACCTTTGCACTTCTTCATTTTGTAAAAGATCTTCTAAACTGTTCTGCTTGAGAAATCTACATGTGTTTTCCCTCATTCTTTTTTCCCCAGCAACTTTAAAAAGGTACTTCTGACAACCATGATTCGTAGTGGAAAAAATCCTGCCTTCACATGTTGGAGTATTTTCTTTAACAAGATCATGAGTTACTGTTCATAATTGCTCTTAAAATGGAGAGTAATTGTTGCATTTATGGTGTAAATACCCACGGGACTCCAGGAGGCACATACCTGAGAAATGTGAAACTCCTTTACTTGTTCTTTACACAGTTTAATCTACGCCTTTGAATTTGAGCTTGAGAGCCAACTGTTCAGGCTGAATTCTCTTCTCTTTCTGTTCATAGATGTTTCTATTTTAAAAACTTTGCTCGAGGGAGGTTTGGGGCATATTCAAGTGCTCCTGTACCTGACCATGTAATTATTTTGGTCTTATATAACCCAATGAATCTGCCTAGTATTTAAATTGGCCCTGTAGCAGTGGTCCAAAATGACTGTCGCCAAACAAAACAAGCAAATTGTTCCTGTAAGTAACGCTTAATCCAAGAAACACAGCGCTAGATCACTATCTTGACAAAAGAGGGAGTCAGTTGAATGTTGTCCACTCAGCTCACTGCAGGCAACAAATCAGAAAATCACATACGGGCAGCTTGACTGAATAATCTTCAAAACCCCTTACGAAAACGCCATCGTACAAGAAGATTTTATTTTTAACTACAATGTCTACTGGAATACCTTAACAACAATTATGGAGCAGGCTTTTAAAACTGCAATAGTATTGATTGAAATATTTTAAGTAAAGCAATAACATATTTAAATGTTTAGTTTACAACATTAACCTTCAAAGATCACAACTGTCACCAGTGATCATCTCATGACAAAATGTTTAGTAATACTTAAACCATTAATCCTGTCAACACATAAAATAAATAATTATGAAAAAAATAGATAATTCAGGAAAAATGCATTTTCTCAGCTTTTCAACAGCAGCAGATACAATCCATTAGACGCTCAAAGGCTCTGTGGTGAATGCAGACACTCCATCATCTTCTGTAATACTGAATCACAGTTCAGACGTGTGTAATTTGACAAATTAATAATCCTAATAATGATATAGTTGTTAATTATATATTTGTTTAGAAACGTCAATTTTGCTACTACCTTATCCATTGTGAAATAATATCCTGTGTATTTACTCATACTGCACATCATAGGTAAATTAAACAAAGGAAAATATCTGACTTTCAAAAATTCTGAATATATATATTTATATAATTCTTCATAGAGTAGATCTGATTAATGATGAGTGCGAAAACCTCGAGATATTTTTGTGGTAACCTAGTTACATTCTCAGGTGATAGGTTATCAATTATTATTATATCATATTGCCCTTTACATTTGGAATTTTTCTTTTTATTACCTGTTTTGTGGGTGTTTGTTTCTGTCCAAGATGGGCAGATCTGGAAATGATTGGTGGTGATCAGGGGGAGTCTACCTTGGTGGAGGTCTACGCTCTCAGAGTACTTTTGTCATTATTAATGCTTAATAATCTCATCATCTGAACCCACTTTATCCTCACTAGGGTCACGGGGGTCTGTGGGGGCCTAAAGCAGCTACAGTGGGTGAAGGCGGGGTACACCCTGTATGAGTCTCCAGTTCATCTCAGGGCTGAACATATATAGACAAACAATCACTCTCACATTCACACCTATGGACAATTTAGATGAACTAATTAACCTATCAGTGCATGTGTTTGGATGGTGGGAGGAAACTGGAGTACCTGGAGAAAACCCACGCAGACACGGGGAGAACATGCAAACTCCACACAGAAAGGTCTGGTGTGGGAATCAAACCAGAGTCCTTCTTGCTGTGAGGCACACGTGTTAACCACTGCACCACCGTGCCACCCACACATATTATTCTGACCTGTGCATTTTTTAATGTCACTTAAATATATATTTTATAATAATAATAATAATAATAATAATAATAATAATAATAATAATAATAATAATAATAATAATAATAATAATAATAAGACAAAAACATTGTTCTATGAGGAAAAAGTCTACATATGTTTTTAATCAGGAAAATAATTACACATTCTCACAGACAAAATAATACATATAACAGGTACTGTCAAATGTGGAGGAAAAAAGCTCTTATACTTGCAATCTATCTATGTCAGGGTTTGTTGTGTGGCCTCTAAATTGTACAGGCATTTTTCACTTGTTCAGCGTTCTGAAACTTACTGAGCATGATGTAAACCCAACCATGGATGTACAATTTACAAGAGGCTTTCCCCACCAGTGTGCTTATGTCATCAAAAGAAAATGCCTCATTACACAATGTGTGACTAAACACATCTGAAAACCAGAAACTCTGACTGTGCTCTCACAATTAATGACTGGAGAGTATTGACATGTTTGCCCCAATTTTAGTCTGTATCATATATTAAAACACAACTCTTAGGTCTCTAAATTACTATTGTTTAATGTAACATCAGCAAAACTGGAATGCTTTGCAGACTATTCCACTTAAATAAAGGTATAGACACATTAGACCAGGGGTGTCAAATTCATTTTAGTTCAGGGTCCAAACCAAAAATAAATGTGATCTGAACTGAGCTAAAATAATAATAAAAAAATAACATAATATATAAATTATGTAAACTCCAAATTTTCCTCTACATTTTAGAGCAAAAGAAAGTTAAATTATGTGATGAAAACATTCACATCTACAAACTATTCTTTAAAACAATGTGAACAACATGATGATGATAGTATTTTACCAATCCAATCCATTTTGATCTTTATGTGGAAACTGAAATAAAATTAGGAGTATTTATTTTTGTATTTCACTAATTTATCCCAGGGGCCGGGCTGGACCCTTTCGTGGGCCAGATTTGGCCCCCAGACCACATGTTTGACACCCCTTCATTAGATGGTGGTATGGCTGCTCAAGGAAAAGCATATGAAACCAAACATGATGGAGGTAAATTGATCAAAAACGATGACCATAATGCTAAAATCTCTCAAAGAAAATACTTTATGTACCGCAAAATGGGTTTTAATCGAATAAAAAGGTCTGACATAAAAGCCTGGTTGAGAACGATCACTGGTGTAACATTACATGTGACAGATACTGTCTTTATGTAAGGAAAATGCTTAAGCTGGACCCAGTGGTCTGCTCTTCTGTCAGGATGAGGGACAGGTTTTTTAAACGCAAAACACTTCAATGCTCCACATACAATGTTGCATTCACAAAGAGTGAGGACACACCAGCTGGTGGTGTTGCCAATTCAAAAGGGAGCAGGGCTTAAACTGCCAATGGGGACACATAAATTAGCATCTTGAAAGACACCGCTTAGATTTACTTTCCAACCGGGAGAGTAAAACTCGACAGGGGTCACTGTTCTCTTAATGAGCAACGTTAAATACAGACCCCATCTTTCACTCATGTACCATCCCCAGCATGGGGACAGGTTTCTGTGTGGGACATAATTGCTTGATTTTAATGCAACCATCCACAAAATAGTCTCGTACCATAGGTCTCAAGTTCACTGTCAATCAATAGTATTTCGTGCCCTTCCTCTTGTGCAGCAGATCCACCCAGATGTATTTTGATTGTCCACTCAGTTCCTTTGGGGTTGGATAATTGAAGTGATTAGTTGAACAAAGGGACAATGGTCAAAGTCAGAACATGGAAGAAACCAATAGCTATAGTGATTAACTTCAACTTTATGTAACCTTAGAAAGGAAATGTAGTGTACAGCAGGGGCCATAAAGACATACACAGATACACATACACCAAAAGGGTTAATTATACAACACAATGGAGCCACTACCACCCTGGAAGTCTAGCGGGTCAGTCCACAAGTTAATTGTCATAATGCCTTAATAATCATACGATAAAAATATTGGAGATATCAACCAAGTGAATTCATTTTCCTTATAGCCACAGGAATAAAAGACACATCTAGTTGTCAATTCTGGAAGCATAAAACAGTGACCAGAGGGGAGCAAATTAAACTCCCGAAAGAGTTGGTGATCAGGGCTGTTGAAAATGTGTTTGGCCTTACCATTGACCCGTTTAACATTTATGTCTTAAAGCTGGATTAGTTGGACCCCAACAACCTTCGACGCTACATTTACCAGCCTAGTTAGCTTACACTTGCTGATCATAAGAAGACCCAGATGTAAAGTGTCAAAATAGCTTCAATAAAACACTGATAAAAACAAAGTCATCGTAGTCCTGCACTCATTAAATGACTTCATCTTCCGTAAAACGAAAAGTCTCCGTTGGACCTTTTTATACAGTACCTCTATGATGCTCTCAAAGAATAATTTCCTGTCAATGATGAACCTCATTTTCAACAGCATTGTTTTGAATAATGGTTTGTAATAATAATAATACATTTATTTATATAGCACCTTTCATACACAACTGTAGCCGGAAAGTGCTTCACATTGATTAAAAATTTTAATACAATTTTAAAACAAGGTTGAAATAAGAAATACATTAAGAAACATTGTTTGGTGACCTACAGAAATTAATCGTCATGTCATTGGTTTTGGAAACATTGATGGAAAGGTAAATGTTTCCACACCACAAACTTATGCAATGAGTAAATACAAGTTGTTTGCAATATATGTCATACTAAGTTTGTAACATATAACAATATTAAACAAAGGGTAATTTTTTATTAAAGACACAATGGTTAACACTCCCATCTTAAAGCTAGAAGACTCTATATTCGATTCCCTGATGTCCTCCCTCTATGCATATGTATACAAGCAATTATTTCAACACAAGTTGTAATTACAATACGGTTGTCTACCAAAGTGGGGGAGTGGTGGTGACCGCCCTCAAAAAATAAAATAATAATAACAATTTTATTTCCTGTCCATCTGGAGCCTTTCTTTGATGAGTTTGCTTGTTCTGTCCATGCCGCCTTAGTTTCCTCTGGGTCCTCTGCCATTAAAAACAGGTACACACAGACTAACTCTCCTGTCAGTGCCTTGACCACAGTACTGATACAGATCTGGAGTTGGTCCCCAAGCGCTTTCAGTGGCAGCTCACTGCAATGCTAATGCTAGGTGCTGTGTCTAACAGTGTGGGTAAAACACAGAGGCTAAGTCTACCTTTGGGAACAATAAAGTGGGTTAACTTTGAACCTTTATTGAATATGCTGCACCACAAACCTGGCAAAAAGTTGCAATATAGTATCTGATCGATTGCATGTTGCTAGTTTTCTCGCATTCAAACTGCAGCGTGCTTGTGGCAATATGTGTGGTAATATGAACTCCAAACAACATATTTTCAAGATGATGCTTTGACAGCTCTGCACTGAGGAGTTGGAGCGATAGAGATAATAGTCAGTAATATAACATTCTGCAGGTTTCATGATGATGATGTTCTCATCTGTGGGGCCAAGTTAAACAGTAGAGGTACTGAACCTGGACCTTGGCAGACACCCCTCCCACTCAGTGCAGGCCTCCTTCCACTGTTACTCCCTTCCCCTCTTACTTGATATATCACTTTGCCGTTGGGTTTAGAGAGCCCTGGGAGGGTCCTGCAGCTCCAGATAATTCTAGACAACACTGACATACTCACCTCCCCTTGTGTCAAGGAGTCAAAGCCATATCTCTAACTGATTCAGTGCTCTAAATTTGTGTTTCCACTCAGGAGTGGAAAAGCAGGGATGGGCAACAGTGCACTGTGACTTTTCCATGTTTAAACAAGGATCAATTAATTGAGATCAAAGGAAAACTACTTGGATACACATTGGCGTTTTAGGCTCTGAGCAAAGAAACAAACTTGCTACAACCCTAGAGTAATAGAGTTATGCATTATGCAGCATTTCTTTGGAAGCTACTTTGTTTCCCAGTATAATGAAGTAGCAAAGTGTAACACATCCATTCCACAACCTAACCACAATATCTAAACAATTTAATCTCACCGACATCAATGATAGTTGTCGGTACACAGGTTATACAAATGTACATTGAGCTTTTCTTTTAATTCATTTTCTCTTCCTTATCAGTGGGGCTGAGACCTTTGTGATTCTTGTGCAACTTTAGCATTTGAGAAAACAAAAGACCTATTAAAATAATAACCTTTCGCTAGGTGCAGCTGCACATACCTTCTGTGTCCTGGAAGGTAACCTGGCAGACAGTGTTTGTTCTGTTATGGGATATTCATCCGTGTGTGTGCACGAAGGTATTTCTATTTGACCGACAGACATGGGTGCATGAGTCCACATGGGCTCCTGGACAGTAAGTGTGTCTGTGCATGTGTACATGTGATAAAAAAGAGCATGTTATCGCTGCATATCAGGCCAGATCTAGCAAAAAAAAAAAACATGCAACTTTTGAATGTGCCGTTTGTTCAAATGAGTTTTCTTAGCTTTGTCTTTAACCACAGCTGGGTTCACAAAACACAGTGATGTGGATGTGATCCACTCTCCAGGCTTAGTTTGGTCTTTTAGTGACCCTGCTGTGAAAACCATGATAGACATACCATACCATGGTTTATACCTGGGGTTGATAATATCAGCTGGGAAATTCTGTTATTCCTTCAGGATGTTCAGTAAGCTTTAGACCTGTGGAAATTTCACAGTACTTTACCAAGAAAAAAATATTGTATTTAAATTGAACTGTGACAGAGTTTGCTTGGACAAAATGCTCTGGTACTCACAGTTCCTTTTTTACAGGTTGTGAAAAGAAGCTCAAACCAGGACAAAGTGGGGCACAGTGTCTGGGTTATTTGCATCCAGTCTAAAGATCACAAGACCATCCCTGGCAGAATGCCACTGAGGGATTGAAGAGGACCTGGTTGGAGATTGGATTTTACTTAAACAAACATTTTTGGAGTAAGAGTTATTCTGAGAGCCAAAAAGTTGTCTTGGTTGAATAAAAAAGTAGTTCAATGGAAAACTGACTATCAGCGTTTCAGATACACCGTTTGAGTTTACGGATAAAAAAAAAAAAAAAAAAAAGGCAATTGCTTTTCCCTCTGTCGCTCT
Source organism: Siphamia tubifer (assembly GCA_020466265.1). Lineage (NCBI taxonomy): Eukaryota > Metazoa > Chordata > Actinopteri > Kurtiformes > Apogonidae > Siphamia > Siphamia tubifer. The sequence continues at coordinate 20,273,271 of CM035786.1, read as the reverse complement.
ATCACTGATCCTGTTTACTGAACAGATACCATGTTTTCAAATCAAATTCTGTCCAGTGACGCAAAAAAGGTCTAGTTTTGGTATTATGGGTGCAAATATGAACAAAACTTTGATCTTCACTCTTTGCTAGCAGCTGTTTCACCAAGATCCATAACTCCCTTTTTATGCTCTTTCTGAAAGTCTGAGAATTCTTTCTTCATAATGAGTCCACAATCTAAAGTTGATTCAAAATATGTGCTTAAATTAATTGAGTGGTGGATCTAATACTTGTAGCTTAAATATTACCAGTCAAATAGAGATAAAAAAAAAAAAAAACATTTGAGACAGACACTATATGTAAAAATGTAGCTTTGTAATGCGAATCCAAAGTATAACAAATATAATAATGGTCATAAAAATCATTGACAACACACACACTTTTGTAAAAGTGATTTCTGTCTTTTTAGACAGAAGTCATTTGGGTGATTTGAGCTCACAGTGTCATCTTTGGCATAATTTTTTTTTATCATATAAAAATGGACAATTGACAGGTGTAATTATTACTCACTGTCGAAACCTCATCAGACACACAGGACAAAACAAACCCAGTCAAACAATGGAAATCACTTTTTCATCTTTGCTGTACAGTCTCTGGCTTCAAAATGAATGAGAGAAGTAATATAGCATAACTACAATATTTAATATTTCATAGCAGTGGAAAGCGTTATCATGGTATGTCTCCAGGTAAATACTTGATATTTAAAAAAAATGTATGATGGAATTAAAAAAAAAAATCCCATATAGTATTCATCAACTTTGAAATTATTCCATTTATACATTGGTCTTTGAATTGCTTGGTTTGACGCATTTATCATCCACTAATGATATCCACCTGTGAAGACAATGGGGTGGGGGTCTCAGGGCTATCGATCACATAGTGAGGCAGGAAAAGAGGAAAGACCAGCGAGGCTGTCAAATGAGTGGGCGAGGAGACAGATAGGCCTTCTTGACAACTTGCAGGCCATTAAAGCATGCAGATAATGTGAGAAAAGAGGTCTAGGGAGACAAAGCCAGAGCCATGGAGAGTGATGTGAAACAACCCTGCAAAAAGCAGAAGGATCAGAGACAGTCCAGCTGGTACATTTAGATCCAAGTTCTAGGATGTGTGCAAAGGAAAAGGAGGGTGGGATCATTCATTGTGCAATCATTGGAGGTGAGATGCTTGTACTGAAAGCAGATCAAGCATGGTGCAATAAGTAAAATATTGACTTTTTGATACTTTTTCCTGTAGCGGTCCAAACTTTGAAGAGGTTATAGCAATCATTCATGTGAACAAACTCCCACGCCCTATCTTAACTGCATTATATTGTACAGGCACATTTCCATTTAGAGCATTGGTAGGTGAGGCGTACACACAACAAAACATGTATTGCATAGTTGTTGTTTTTTTCTCTACAAAAAAAGCATATTGCATTTCAGCAATCAAATCCAACAGTAAAACAACTGTGAACATTTTGGCATTAAACTCTAGGAGATATTTTGGCTGAGAAACAGCACAAGTAGGAGTGGTTCTTTGAGAAATGGAAGAAAAAAATGAGAAGGTGCAGCTTTTAATAAAAGTGGCCATAAAACAGAAAGACTGTTGGCAGAGGCCTTGCACCATTGTCTCAAGGTTACCGAGGTATCTGCTGAAACGCCTGTGAACAGGTGTACTGATGCCCTGTTAGCCATGTTAATGAAATCATTAGTGCCAGGCTTCTGGATGCAAGTGTCTCTGAGGGATTAGGGGAAGATACTCTGAACCGTCTGTTTTGCTCACCTGTCACACTCGAGATGGCTCTCATGATTTAATTAAGTAAACAAATGCCACCGAAAGCTTCCCTTTGAGAGCGTGACTTGAACCACAGTTGTGTCCATTCATTAAAATAGATGAAGTATTCATTAAGCTCTGTGCCATGTTTAAAGTGATGCTTTAAATGACGCAACATGCATTCATTGTGTTTGAAATACGTGATTTTAGGCTTTGAAATTATTGTTGGATAGAAATGAAGAAAATGAGACAAGTTGTTTTAAAAGGAAGCAATAAAAACTGAAGAGTTGATTTAAAAAAATAGTAGTAGAAGCAACGTATTTGTGGGACAGTGGCTCGGCGGAGAGCACATGAACTAAATAAATCTAAACTCAACCAAATTAATTGACTGATAGATTGAAATATGCGTTAAAGATTGTTTTATATTTCATTGATTTTTCAATACTTCCAGGGTTACTCGCACATTGATTGATTTTCAGTTATATATGACTCAGATATTATTATCTGAGAGAACTTATTCTGTTGTCTTCGGGTACTTCCGCTTCCTCCCCCCATCCAAAGACATGCTAAAGATAGGTTAATTAGTCAACCTAAAATTGCCCATCAGGGTAAATGTGAGAGCGATTAGCTGTTTGTCTATATTTTAGTCCTGCGAGGAACTGGAAACTCATCGTCATTCTGTATTACTTTAGCAGAACAACTGTCAAGTACAACGTGGTACATGGCTGTCACACATACTGGCTTTTACTCCAATTTGTTAAAGTTTCTCTCTGTAGATGAGGTTTGACAGGCAGATTCACATGCCCGGTTTATCTTGCTCATTTTATCGAGCCTTTCCTTGAGCTGAAGACAGAAAACACTCCGGTGGAATTGATTACTTGTCAACAAGTGGAGTAATAACTCTGCTCATTTTGCATTGAAAATACATATTTTCCCCCTTTTGCTTTGAGAGACTGATACAGTGATAAGAAAGAGCAAGGTGATCAATGAACTGCTGCCTTTGTGACGATGTATATACACCAAGTATGTAACATTGATTTGTACACTGAATGATTCAGTGATCACCTGGCACTGAGGTGAGGCATATAGAAATTTAACCTAAGATGAAGGGATAAAATAGCTAAAGATATTTTGATATTAATTTCAACATATGCTTGAAGAGTGATGAGGTTACTTTTTTTTTTTTTTTTTTTTTTACATAGATTACAATTTACACTGTTAAATATTCATTCTTATTCCTAGAGGGAATTGCAAGGATGCTACAAGCTATCCTATTGGACAAAAATGTACACCCAGGTCTGTATCCAAGTACATTGGAGCCCAAAGTCCACTTCATCTATCAATGTGAATACAAACGTTCCATGCACAAGTACTGTATCCAAGTCCAGTTGAGAAGGTAGTCTTGGTTACAGACTGTGTATAGATTCCTTTATGGAACGTTGCCATGTGTATGCAATCTCTACCCAATGCTGGAAGTGACCTAATCTCCACTCCAACATCAGAAATAACCTAATCGTAATGAGACCATAGATGGTGCTCCTGTTGTCTCCTGAAAAAGCCTGGGATTTGCACAGCACTGGCTCGCCTTATTGACGAGCCAGTGCTGTGGGCTCGTCATTGTCAATGAAGGTTGCTACACAGAACTGTTGCTCAGTTGATGACACAAGGGATTGTCACTTCCATGTTTATTGGATAGCTACAGAATTCCTTCCACACTGCCACCTACTGTAATACCTACTCGTTCTTGGGCTGCGGTATGTGCTTGTGAACGGGAGCCAGTGGGAAAAGTCTGAGTGTATCCAGGTACAGCATGGATCCAGACACCCAGTTCTTCATTTACAACTATGGGTGGACTGACCAAGTAACCTATTAAGGTGCCTGTTTGTGGACAGTGGGTTTGAGCTGAATACACAAATAGAACCCGTGCAGACATGGTGAGAACACAAAGTCCCAGACCAGCTGACACTACAAACAACCTTCAGGAGTTTTTTTTACTATGGAGGTGACAATGCTGACCATGCCACGCACGGCTAAATATGTTTATTTTGTTTGTTTGTTTTGTTGCATTTCATTGCTTTTCTTACACAATTTTCACCACCAGTACCACAAACCTTAGCCTGTATAATATTTTGGGAACTGTAAATTTCAGCACTGACAGGTATTCTTATTAGAAGACATGTCAGTCTGTCTTGGTGTGGTGGGTTACTAACAGATATGGCAAACTCAGCAATGCACATTGATTTTCCTGGCAGACAAGACAAGGTAAGGACAGGAATGGACAATACATGTCTAGACATAGAGACAGTTTCGTACTGATGTCCTACTCTTTAAATTATTGCACTATTCCCATGGCTGTGCTGATCCAAGTTGTCTGGCACTATTTATATAAAAAAAAAGGGTATCCCCATTGACATATGAGGCGTCAACAGAAAATAATGCATATGGAAATCACACTTTTGTGATCACCAACATGGAAGCCATTTAATTATTACATTTGGGTCAGTTTGTCTGTGTCTGTCAGCAGGATTACTCAAAAGGTTCTCAACGGATTTTGATGAAACTTTCAGGACAGATAGATAATGGGGCAAATAAGAATCCATTAGATTTTGAGCAATGAAGGTCAAAGGTCAAGGTCACACTTAAGGTCAACAGCTAAAACACATCAGTGGTAATATCACAGGATTCAGACAAGATAGACAGGTGGTTTTTTTTCGCATTCACATCGTCTCATTTTCAAACATCAGACTGGTCAACACCTATGGCTCATTTGACGTCATATGATGTCATATCAAGCTTTGTCAGAGATCTGCTGTCTCTGATTATACAGATTTTGAAAATTTACATCTGCGTACATTCTCCCCAACATTATGCGACACGCTACAAGCTCAATTTTCTCGTCATTTAACAAACAGACACTCAACTAGTTCTCCAACCCAAAGTGTTGTTTTTCTCCAACGTGTCCTGCAGTCAAACAATACCACATTCACTCTGCAGCCTGAGACTTAACAAGAGGGTGATGCAAATTAATAAAGTGGCATTCATTTCATTACAAACGGAAACAGTGAGGGATAAAACATTAGAAGTTATTCAATTGAGAGGCTGACAGCAAGCTGTGAAGGTGTTAGTCCACTTGCCTGCAGCTGGTGCAGTACTAAAACATCAGAAAAACCCTAGAAAAATCTTATTTTTCCCCCCATTCATTTTGACAACAGCAACCGATGGCTTATCTGACATTATGTATTTGTAGTAGCACTTCAAAACACTGCTATTTATCACAGGGCCAACTATTTAACAGCTAGTTTAGGATAATATTACATATATTTCTCAGTCACAGAAAATGTAAAATGTATTGAATCTTTTATAACACTATTTTTGGGAGCAGATAGAAAAAGAACTCTTAACACAAAATATTTTTTACCTTGTGTTTTCTGTTCTTCATTTTCCAGTTAAAATGGCAGCGCCTTAGTGGGTCACTGTTTAAGTTATTTTGGGTGGTTGTGTGAAATGTGTGTTGGTACTTCAGTTTGAAGTGGACTGCTGGCTCTGACAGGAATGGAGGATTACAGACATCCTTTAAGTGTCACTTTACAGAGCACACAGCACTGCACAGCACAGTGGAGAACTCATGTCACCACTGCTTTTCCATGTGCAAACATCCTACACTTTGTAAGATAAAACTCCCTGCTTACCATTTAAACGTCACACTTCTCTACTATTCTGTAGTTTTGAGCCACAGTTTTCAGAGTGTACAGTGCCATAACAACATGCATGTCTGCTCAGTGAAATTATAAGCATAATGACAGCATAGACTGAGATATGCATATCTATTAAAGCTGTGTGTAGCATGTGTGCCAAACCTGTTTGTCCTGCGGTTGCCTTATCTTATGAATTTGTTGAAGAATGACTAAGCCACCCAGAGCCAAATAATCATTAGCAGTCTAGAGTCTGAGGCTCAAGTGGACAGATTTGTGACATCAAAGCAGTTTCCATACTGTGAATACCCATGCAGCAGCCTTCTTCATAGCACAAAGCTGAAATAATTAGCTTCCTGTTGTTGTGTGAGAAAAGGAGACAGTATCTACTTTGCAAGTTTTTATAAACCCTCTAACGAAACCTAGCTAGTAATTATGTGTGGTGTTGAGTGGTTTTATGTGTTTATATAAAGTTTTACTTTGATCATTAGTGACTTGGCTCAGTTACATGATCACAACTCTACTTGACTTTTATCACAATCTAACTCATCGTATATTGGCATTTCATTGGTTTTGACAAAGACCACATGAAGAACATGACTATTTTGAACATTACAGCATTCCTTTACACAAATGCATGCGCTGTGCTTAAGTGCACTTTCAGAGAGAACTTCAGGCTAACAAATGTAGAAAACAAATGCAAGACAACATAGCGCCGACCTTTTGTTTTTTTTTTTACCATTTTGCTTAAGTGACTGATATACATGCGTATGTTAGAACAATGACAGGTTGAAATCAGCAGTCTTACATTCTAACTTACTTTAACATCAAGATAAAGGTAACAAACAGCAATGGTACAAATGAAATATGTCACAGATAATGATCAAAATATCTCCCATGTCGTTCATGCTCTGATTCATTTGTAAAACACTCAGACTTTTGGAATGCACGTGTTTGCTTCTCTTGAAATCACTTGTGATTCATAAACACCAAGCAGGTCTACCTAAGTTTAACAGACATATAAACATCTAAATCTCATCGTTTAAGCTGTGATACGAGTAAGAGACGCAGTCTAAATAAACATTAATGGCGGTTGTACTTGAAATGCCCCCCTTTCGGATAAGCTCTAAGCTGTGCTGGTTCATATTAGGAAAGCCTCATTAACCGCATGCCACACAGTCTGTGCTGTGACTGAGCAGTACCCATTATTATTGTGTCTAAACTCAAAATGCAGAATTACTGTCAGAATTGTGGAAATGACGTACCAACTGACCAAGTTGTCATGTCAACCTCCGAAGCTTTTGGAGTGCTTTGCTTCACCATAAACAGTCTGTCAGCACATAGTTTACAGCAGATATTAAAATCAAAAAGGAGGTGGTAGTCTTTCTGATCCTGCAGCGAAGTAAGCTAATAATGATTAACTGGAAGGCGACGTACTGTATGACAGAGATGTAGTGAAGGAAAAGGAGGAGGAGAAAGTTAAAGCCTGAGAGAGCTACAGATGCAGGAGGAAATGAAATTCTATGAGGGGAAAATCAGAGCCCAAATGACTCAGTGACAGCACAGTGTGGCGTGTTGGCAGAGGCTTATACGAATGGGTTGCAGTGACACTGACAGGCCGAGCAGACGATAGCACAGCACTGTAGCGGTGGGCAGTGATGATGACACACTGTGTGATGAGAAGGAGAGCTTGTTACTGGCTGATCTCTCTAGCTAATTGGGGATAATCATGAGCACAGTGCAAAGCTAAGAATTTAGAAAAAGACAGCAATTTGCAATGAGAGGATGAAGGACGTACGTAGTAAGACAAGGGGAAACAGTGAAGCAATAAAGTCTAACACCTGTAAGTCATTATACGTCAGAAATTTAAGATCATACCATACTGTATCTGGAATTCAGTTAAAGTGTTATTTGATCATCCCACCTCCCTTAAACACAAGCCAAAATACACTCCCATACACACACACACCACACAAAACCAAACCTGTTTTTGCTTTGGCAGCACCAGCGCTCTTTAGTGGATCTCAAACACTCATTAACATACCTCGAATGAATTGACTCCAGTAATGTTTTATTAAACAAAAAAAATCTTAAAATGGTGTACAGTAATTTCCTTCCTTGGTTTCAGTCTTGGTGCCAGCCTGTCCAAACAAGCCAAACAAGCTTTAATTCAGTTACATGCCAGAAAATGTGAACCAAGGCTGTTGTTAAATCAAATGTGAACATTTTCCCATTTAATTAGATTAGAGAGAGGGGGGGGAAATCTGCTTCGACAGCTGAAGTACAACGGTATTTTCAAGGTGTTACCATTAAACCATATCCGCAACAATGAAGGAACTCCTCTTCCTCTGAAAACCACTGCCTTTGTGAAAGCTAACACCTATGTTTACAGTATGTGGTGCCATTGGCAGACACCCAACAGGCAAACCTGAATGAAAGGAGGCTCAAATGAGTCCATAAAGAAGCGATCAATTCTACATAAGATGAAATTAATCTTGCAAGCGCATTCCGCAGAGGGCTTGGAAAGACCAGATTGCTGTCTTGAACCTCCTGGAAGAAGTTAAAAACATTGTCCAGACTTTCTTATTTCAATGTTCCCCTTATACCCATGAGAGCTGACTCCATTCACTCTGATCCACTCAGCAGATTCCATCCCATTTTCCCATCGATTTCCCCCAGCGAACGGCCTCCAATCTCACCTCTCAAAGAAGAGCAAATTAAAAGCTCGACACATGGTGTTAGAGTTCAGGGTCGAGACATGAAAGAAAGTGACACAACTAGAGATCGCATTGCAATAGTTTAGTTCACGTTACAAATTAGACAGAACACGGTCAGTGGGACTGAAATATTGGAAGATAAAAATACTTTTATATTGATAGTTTTACTGAAAGTACAATGTTGAGTCTCTATAAAAGCATAAGAAAATTCAATGAAATTACTATACTATATTCAAATAGCTTCAAATAATGACTCTTTAAATCTCCTATTTGATGTGAAATGTATTGTTAAATGTCAAGAGGCTGGTATTTAAAAGGCTGATTTATATTAATAACACTTTCTCTCCATTTTCAGCATCATTTAATTTCCTCCCTTGCTATAACAAAAGGTCTTTACTCATTTCCTAAAGTAAATGAAATCATATGCTTTCAGTTTTTGTGGCTGTCTAATATGTTTAACAGTCAGGTAGGGCAATGTCACGAGGTTAAAATAATGGAAAAATGTCACTATTGTGTCAGGTATGGGCGAGTTTGGAAATTGGGTTCCTTATGGCTTAATAAAGCATTAATGAAATGGGTCAATATATAATCAATGGACTTCTTTACAGGCTGACATAGTTGACAGTTTTGCTGTTTTCAGTTCTAAAATCAACACTAATAACCATAACACCATATGTCATTTTATTGAAAAATTCTTTGAAATATCATATATATAACTAAGTATGATTTAAAATACTAACTCGTACTCTCGTACTCGCCGTCTCCCGCTTCATGCAGGTCACGGGGGCAGCAGCCTCTGCAACACAGCCCAGACTTCCCTCATCCCTGTTTAATGTAGAAATTAAACATTTTAATGTGTATTTAATACATTAAGTTTAATGTATAAATAACCTTTTATTTCATAAAAATAAAAAGTTACTTATGATGATATTGTACCAACACTATTGATATAAATACACACTTGACTCACACACTACTTTATATTAAATAACTTAGAGTCTGTTCTTCAGGATGAAATGACATGTGGTCGTGATTTGGAAAAAACACTTCCTTTAGGTATTTTTTGTAATGGATACCTTGGATGGAAGTGATTTCTCAGACACAGATACAATTTCTTATTTTCTATATATAATTTGATATATTGGCAAAAATAAATATCTAACATAAAAGGCATAATCAAAACAATTTTTGAATAAACTAATCTTATTATTGTTAGCAAATTCAAAGGATGTTGAATGTTGTCCAATAACTGCAATCATTTGTATTACATATATATATATATATATATATATATATATATATATATATATATATATATATATATAAATAAATAATTTTTTAAAATTAACAACTGTATATTGTATATAGAACTATTTATTTATAGAAGTGATTACTGTTTTGTGCTGTGCTGTAATCTTGCTTCTGTAAACCTGGAATTTCCCCTAGTGAGACTAATTAAGGAATATCTTATCTTGTCATTAAATTATTATGGTTATTTCGTTGACATTTTAGGATATCCAGTCATCTATTTATTAATCATTAGTAAGTGATTGTTTTCATAATAAAATCATTTTAGAAGTTTTAAAGAGATGATTTTAATAAACAATAAATTAAAAAAAACAACTTTTAATAAAAATATATGTAAAATATATCCCATGGACTTTAAAAGTCTCCATCATGACCTAAATATAAAAAACTATATTTTTAAGCACAATTCACATTTGTACTCCCCTTTTGTGATAGGCAATAGGCATTGAAGCCAATTAAAGACTGCTGTTTTGTTGTACAGAAGTCAAACCTGTAATATTATAAATGAAAGAGTTATAAATTAACTGTCTTCCAGTTAAAGGTAGGGTAGGAGATCTTGGAAAACGGTTCTTGCAAGTTATATTTTGAAAGTATACACATCCATTCCTCTTCGTCAGCCCACCCCTCAAAACCACAACTCCAAAAATACGAGAACTCAACATCAATTATCATCCTAAAAAATAAAACAATAATCAACATTTATCAGTTTTTGTCACATGAAGCTTCCTCATGGCCGTACATTTTTCAAACACAGTTTTTACTTTGGTTTTGTTGCCGGTTGTCATTTTTTCCACCATATCTGTTTATGTGAACGTGCAGAAGGGGAAGTTTGAAGGATGTATCAGCATTGTAAAGATGATCAGTACAATGATTGGCCGGAGTTTTCCTCTTGTTCCACCCTCTAAACTGGACTAAAACATTACATTTTTTTTTGCAAACATTCTATTTCAGTGTGTGATATGGGATCATGAAGAGGTTTTTAAGCAATATGGTAAAAAAAAAAAAAATATTCAAAAAAAAAAAATCTCCCACCCCACCTTTAAGTAAAAAAAAAAAAAAAAAGGCCATTTGAGCTTAATAGTGTAACGGTGTGCACATATTTGTCCCATCAGGTTATGACTGCAGGGAAGTGTGAACAGGTTAGAACAGCTCTGTTAGTGTCTGAACCACTGTAGGGGTTTAGATGCATTTCCTTTGAGGGTGGTGATAGATTAAACCTTTACCTCAATTACATTCTACTTTTTCCCTGAACTGAGCCCAGTTAGTCATAAGTCTCTTAATAGTTTCCAGTTATTGTGGTACAGTATACATGGCAGTAAAAGCTTTTATGCCTTTTGTATTGTAAAATAATCCTGACACTGGGATGTGGCAACTGTGGTTTTAACAGCGATAAAACAGAGACATTGGCCTTGTTCAGACCTTACATTAACATGTGTTCTGAGGGATCCCATCACAAGCAGATAGTTGGGAGTGCATTTATTCACAACAGGCATTAAACTACTTCTCCAAATAAGTCTTGACAGATTACTTACAATAGGATCTCCCAGGATTTTTTTTTTTTAAACAATAAATAGCATATTATGAGTTGTAGATGTTTTCTTTCTTGTCAGTCACTGTATTAGGCGAAATTTGGAATGAGTAAATACCCCTTGTATCACTCTATGACAACTTTCAACCTTCCATTTGTTTTATTTTAGTTGTATGATGATTGAAACTTCAAACATTTTATGCATTACATTTGACCAGACTACGTTAACTGGAAAGACTGTTGTTCCTCATGGACAAAAATAAGTGGTGGAGGATCCGGTTTTTTTTGGGGGGGGGGTTAGCCTTGAATGAAGAGAGGTCCACCAAGGAGGTTATGTTGTTGCCAGAGTTTGTTTGTTTTTCTGTCTGTCTGTTAGTTAGCAAGATAACTCAAAACGTTATGGACGGATCTTGATGAAAACTTCTTGACATGTTGGGGGTGTAACACGGAACGAATGATTAGATTTTGGTGATGAACCAGAAGTGATCTTAGATTCTGGATCACTTTGAACTTTTACATTGCGGTAAATGCAGAACAAATTACAGTAACACTTTATAATACCTACACACAATTCACTGTGTTCTAACCATTTATTACCTACATTATTTGTTAATGTTTGTTCATTATGTATTAACCATTTGTTGCCTATTGGTTAATGGTTTATTCATACACAATTTATCATAAAACATTTGCTCTTCTTTTCTATGAACAAACCATTTGTAGCCATGTGAACAGATGCTTTATGATAAATTGTGTATAAGCAATACATTAATAAACATTAACAAATAGGTAACAAATAGTTAATACATCATGAACAAACCATTTACACATGGGTAACAAGTGGTTAATACATAGTAGAATGTGTCTAGATATTATAAAGTGTTACCCAGGCTTCACCTTCTCTAATGTCAGTTAAATCCATCCATTACTTTTTGAGTTATCTTGCTAACAGACACACAAACAGACAGAACCAACAGAAACATAACTGTCATTCCTTGGTGGAGTAATCACTGTCATTTATCAAACTACATGGTTTTAACTGATGAATTAATGTTACAGAAGATGACAGTGTTTGTGTGTTCAGTATGGCACCTCTGAGCCTCCAAAAGGGTCACATATTAGATCAGGATCAGGACAAACTTTATTGTTCCATATGGGAAATTAGTTTTGGACAACAGTGCTACTGTACCCATTGCTACACACACATACAATCACAAAACAACTGAAGTCAGAATAATCACAATTATGTATTATATCTAGTTCATATATTTCATTCAAGATACAATAAACTATATATAACTGATCCAAAATATTTTAAAAATGATGGGAGTAATTCTTATAAATAAGTTATATAAATGTATTGTTAGGATTATTGATTAAAATATTTTTAGATCAGGCCATACTTTCAAATGTTTAGATGTTTGGAGGTTAAACTTGAAAGAAATACTGATTTTATATTATTTGTTAGTTAATGATAGCAGCTTTTTTTAATCATGATAATATTTAATATCAGTGGGAAGTCCTACAAGCTGCAAGTTGGCTGTGTTTTATTTGGTTTGATTTGTTTATTTCAAGCAATTCATACAATATACACATACATAAGAAAAGATAAAATAATATTTACACTCGAAAAGGAGTTGGAAGAAGAAAAACATATTTAAACCCACCCCTATTCTCATCAATAACTTAAAAAAGGGTCTCAAGTTCTATACATTCACTCCTGTCCCTTAACCATAAACCAAATAAATAAAACAAAACAGACCCAAACTCATTCAGAATCCACTCATTCAACAGTGTCTAAACCATGTCCCTCTGTCTTTAGTCCATACAGTCTAGATATTTGTAATCAGATCCAACATAATGCATGTGTATGATTTGAGCAGGACCACCTTTTACTCAGTTCAACAACTGGTAAAAAATAGTATAATAACATAATAGTGATAATAATCCCAAGCTTATACACTCTCATTACTTTTCCAATGTCACTGTTATTAGCCCTTCTTCTCATATGACCTGTTGAAGTGCTGTAGTAATTGAACAATGACTGTCTTTATAGTGTTTTTTTTTCTTCTTCTTCTACAAAACCCACAGAGAATAGCATGCCACACCTGACTCATATGCCTAGCAATTTCCTTTCATTAGATACTTGATCTCCCTGGAAAGCTATTTTTCTGGTTTGGTAAGTTATGGACCATACCCTTTTCTCAAACAACATGTTCCATACACTGCTTTGTACTGTATTTTTCTTGTAATGATCAAATTATGATGCCACCTGTGCACATTTTTACACGGCATGAGGGTATTGTATCTGCTATTGTCTATATCTGTCCATTCCTGTTAATACGTACACAACTTTGAGATGATCAAAAGAGTCTCCACTGGCATTATATTTTATACTCGCTGCTATTAAGCACAGCTAGGTCAAAGTTGAGGATAACAAGGCTTTATCATGTGAGTCAGCTGATGAGGCTTGTCTGTGGTTATCACTTACGTATGAGTGTGTGTGTGCGCACTGTCTGAGCCACGGGGGCATACACAAATAAAACACATCATGTTGTTCTCTCTCTCTCTCTCTCCCCGATGATATCTTTAATCTCTCATCGCCTCGTTGTCTCTGCTACTCGTCATGCTTCCTGTTACAGGCACAACATTGATCTTTGTGTGTGAGTGTGTGTGTGTGAGTGTGAGTGTGTGGACTGTGAAGGTGTAAGGTTGTGTACAGTATCTGCTCAGTATCAGGGCTTGTCTTCACTTGCCTCCAAAGACCTCAAGGAAAAACAAACAAGAAAAAAAACTAAAAAAAAAAAAAAAAAAAAACACCCTAGCGCATTTATTATATTACCATTTATTCAGGGATTTTTGACTAATTTTAAACAGATAATCAATCAAGAATAAAGAGCACAAATGCATGAATCCCCATAGGCATAAAAAGAAATGTGTTAACCATCTAAATTGCACTTCCACAGTATCAAAAACAACACCAGATAAGTGATAAGACAGAAACACTTAACTGAGGCAATAGAAGGCATTATCATTCATCTATGCCTAAGGGTGGTGACCCCTTAACAGCTTACAGGTAATGTATGGGCTGCATTAGAGTAGACTGTTTTACCTGCCCACCCCCAACCTGGAGGATGGCTACTTTAATGGCTTCTGTAGAGCGGGATTTATACAAAGAATAGCTATACACATGTCAGGAATGATTGAAGGGGTAATAAAACATTCTGTCCATTAGCAGGGTATTTTTGCTATTAACAGAACCAGGGATGGTGTTTTAGCTTGTCAGTGCCTTCAGCTAGCCCATATTGCCTGAATGAATTGGTGGGTGGGTGGAAATTGCTGCATCTGTGGAGTTAAAAATACACAAGGGGGTGATTTTGTGTTTATTTAGGGGGTGAATCTCGTCCGTCTTTCCTTTTGACATATGGTATTGAAGGAGAAGCAGACAGGATGCTAACAAATAGTGCTTAGCGTCTTCTCCGTGTTGGTACTCCACCCTTCTAAATACTTATCCATCTCCTGTGTGTCAAACTGGGTTGAGATGACTCCCAGGCCATGTTGACCCAAAGAGATGCACGCACGCACGCACGCACGCGCGCACACACACACACACACACACACAAGCCCTAAAGCTCTGGATAAACACAATTAAACAACCCCACCCTCTGTTGGCATTCTTATCTTATCTTTCCTCCTAACCTTAACCCCCTTCTACAATACACACACACACACACTGGAAAGGGCCCTGAGGTGGCCCCTGAATCCTTACCTTCATTCAGACACAGTCCGAAGTGATTTCATTCCCCTCAGTCATCCCATCACTTCTCCGTTCCTCAACCTTTCTCTTTTTTTGCACGACCTACAGTAGCATCAAAATCCCAAGCTGTCAGTGGAAAAACACAAACGCCACGATAAATTTAGGTGAGGTGTGGAGTATTATCTTGTTATTGGAGTCTATTAGTATCAATTTTAGTAGATGGTGCAGTTCACAGCTCAGTGATCTCAGCTTGACTTGTTGCCCATGTAAATCTATAAAGCCATTATGTAGAATGAGAAGCCTCAATGCCAAGAAAACCTTTTGGCATGGCTGCAGAGTGGGGCAAAATGAGACATTTTGTGTCATTTCCCACTGCTGTCACTGCATAATGGCCGACGTCTGACCTGCCATCAGCCTGTTGTTGCCATACTGTGGAGATGCAGCGGTGAATATCTGAACCTGGAAGGACAGATGGTTCAGTGCTTGGCTGACTTGGGTAAATTGGTAGTGTAGTCCTTGGAGGCTGATGACTATATTGCCTGGGAGTCTAAATTTACAACAGAACAAAACAGACGACATCTTGTATAGTGGCCCTCCATGTATCTATGGTGTGGTAATGAATTGTATGGAATGGCCAATGATACATTTGGTTCAGTATCTGATAGGCAAATGACTCACTTACTCAATTCCCGTTTGAGAACCGGAGAAAATGAATGATTGTGTTTTCAGTGTGAATCACTGCACATCTGTCAACGTTTGTAGTGGTCAGGATTGTTTCAAGGTTGTAATTTCATATTAAAAAAAAGATGACCACAAAGTCTCGTATTGCATGACACATGTTACCCCAGCTTCATATTTTAATTAAGATTACATGTATCCTGTCAATACCCCATAGATTAGAACAATTTCTGTGTCAAACTATCAAAGATCCGACAGCAACTAGTGAAAGATTCTGTCAATGGATATGCATAAGGGGAACCTAAAAAAAAAATGGCCCAGAGCACCGACCATACAAAACCAAAATAAAATATGGAGTCTGGCATAGTCAAAGAGTTACTAATAGGGTCTTTCATTTCCAGTTGGACAACCTAGACAGTAGTGTAAGGCTATCTAGTGGAATGTAACGATCTCTACACCTTCATAGAACAAAGACCCTTATCTCATTTTGCCTTCTGCCATTTCCTTTACCCCCAGGCTCTGCAGACATGAAGACAAAAAAGTGGTGTAAATCACTGCGTCAGAATCTCATCTCTTTTTCCTTTCTTTCCTTCCTTCCTTCCTACTGTCTGTAGTGCTACACTCAGTCTGATGCTACAGGGTGGATCTGTCTTCTGCAATAGCAAGAAATCTCACGCTGTTTATCTACATTTTTTTTTTTTTTTTTATACGTTACCTCCCTGTGGCGTTTTTTTTTTTTCCCCCTGCATGGCAAAACAATGCTTAATTTTCTATTTATCTCAGGCTTATTCTCTCTTTCTCTTTGATATAGCCTGTCTTCTCAGTCTCATTTGCCTTCCCCTGCTGTCTGACTATTGCTCCCACTTCCTCCCTTACAGTAATGGTTTAATTGGTGCCTTTAGAGGTGGTTGTGGTGGATGCAGGGTGGTGAGAGGGTGTTGAACTATGGAGGTTACAGTTTCCTCTGCTGCTGCTGCTGGGCTGTCTGTTGAAGCGTAGTGTGGCCAGCCAGAGATAAAGGAGTTCTGTGTGTTTGTGCGAGAGACTAGCAATTAAAGCCCGCTGCAATACAGAGAAGAGAAAGAGCCGACGTCAGCCACTGTTCCGCCACATTGGATCTGGAACGATGGCAGGAGGAACAGAGAGGAGAAAAAAAAAAAAGGAGGAACAGATAGAGAGTGATGGCAAGTGATGGGAGAGAAGTGAAGGGATTAAGCAAAATTGAGGGATTGGAGGCAGGAAATTGACTTCAGAAGTGAGTTGAAAATTCTCATCTACCGCGGAAAATAATAGCAACAAAAAATATAATTTAAGCAAATGAGGAAGGCGATGGAAAACACAATGATTTGCAGTTTAAACTCCCTTACTACTGAAGGCTGTGTTAAATGGAATCCTAACAGTATAAAACTTGGAATTAAAATGTGTATATTACCCCACAATATAATAATGTTGCCGCATTAAAGCACCTTAGATGGGTGTTGTGGGTAAATTCTGCAGCACCATATAGACTCTATTCATTCAAAACTAAACCAGTCCTCTAACACGTTGTTTTATTCTGTCGCATGCAGTAACTTAACCCCATGTTACCTGATATGAGTGAGATTCATAGCATCCTAATGGTGTAATGTCATTTCCTCTTCTCTTCAGCTGACTCACTCAAACCAGTTGGGCTGGTGCAACACAACAGTACCATTAAAACTCATAATAGGTTCATATTTATATAAATTATTATTTGATCTATGGTGAAACACACCTTAAAATCATTGTCCCTTTGACCAACCAATAATAATCCAGCAGGATATAGATTAATTGGAATAACAGCAGCATATAAAAGATAGTAATTATACATTGTTAGGATAAGCAGTACTACATGTTATCATCTACCACCTACTGTGACTATTCTACCACCTGCAAAGCAGTCACGAGTGGACACTTCTTGCACGCCTCCCCTTCTATCTCTTTTCATGTCTTTCCATTTTACCACCTCTGTCATCACTCTACATCCATTAATATGTTAATTATTCTATAATGATAGCAGTAACACAGTGACTGCAGTGACCTGTGCTTAATCAACACCACATTTCAAGTCACTAACCGTGGATAAGTAGAAGGTACCTAACTGTGCTAATTATATGGATGAAGCTTTATGGTCAAAAATGGTTTCCCCTGAACAGCATGAAAACTGAGCCTAGTAGCAAACCTTTAAACTGAATAAACCATCATAATGTAATAATACATGAAGGAGATGCACAAAAGCATGTATTTTCTCAACTGTGTAGTCCTCATGAGGGATGTGTGGTGTCCAGAGTCTGACCCCGAACATGTCACCAGTTCAACACAGGGCTGACGTACACAGAAGAACAACCATTTATTTTCACATCCACACTCATGGGTAATTTTAGAACGATTAACCTATTAAGGTGATGTTTTTGATGGTGGGAGGAAGCCAGAGTGCCTGGAGGAAGCACGCAAACTCCACACACATATACACACACACACACACACACACACACACACACACACACATTCAACATTCATGATATGAGGCAATATTACTAACCACCATGGTACCCAGATGTACAAAATATAAAACAAGTGTTGCCAGGCACAACAAACCCCACCCCTCGCATGTACTGTAGCATATTTTGGCATCAATCCAGCTGATGTCATAATGTCTATGTGTGTGATGATATCAACAAATAAATTGCTGTTTTTACAGATATTTGAAATGGTCCAATTTTAAGTAAAAGATTCATTAAATGTTTTAACTTTGACCTGCTTTTCCTAAAATGCAATGACATCTGTTCTGGGTCACTGGAATGTAATTTGGTATAAAGTGAATGATATTGTTTTTGATTATTTTGCTGCTACAGATATGTAAATGTTAGGTCATTATAAGTAAATGGGGAAAACAATTATTTGACCTACTACTCTCCAAATGTAACCAGGTCTATTTTGGAGTCACTAAAATGATTAATAAATCCAATTTGGCACAAATTCAACTAATAGGTTTGCTGGTGAAGTGTTAACAAATAAATAAGGTGATGGTCAAATATATACTTGCTTTAAAATATTAAGTCTCAAATATTATCATGAAAATATTTTTGGGGAAAAAATATTTTGTGTGTTTCAAAAGGTGTGGCTGCATCAAACAGACTAACAAATGTATTTTTCTTAAAAAACAAAAACAACAAAACTAAATTATTCACAGTTCCACAATTATGTGCAGAAGGGAACATGGACTTTTGAGAACGGCACATACTTGGCATCGTTCAGTGGCTTAATAGTGATTCTTAATCAAATATACCACAAATGAATGGGGTGTCCAACAACCCCCCCCCCCCTCTCTTTACTTTGCCCTCACCTTTTCTGTCTTACAAAGTAAAAAGACACTAACTGTACAGACACCAAACTGATAACAATGACCTTAAAGTTCTCTTGTTGTCCAACCCCAGTAGTTGTAGGTAGATTATTGGACATGAGACAGTATTGTTACTGCATATTATATAGTTCTGCAAAAACCACAGTACACCTTATATATGGATTAATTCTGGTAGTGTTAAGTGACTGGGAATTTAGACTTTTTATCTAATAATTTGGACGTTTTATCTCATAATTGTGGCTTTTTATTTCATAATTTTGACTTTTTAATCTCATGATTTTGACTTCACTTAATGTACCTGATATATAAAAAACCTTCATAAAAATCACCATCATGATGTTTCCAATATAGACAAGTGTTCAATTAAATGAATGGATACATACAAAACATGCGTTAAATATTTGATATTAATTTATTCATCCAGGTTCCACTAAATAGTAAACTTGTTTTTTGGTGCTAAAAGTTTTACAACTGTTATAAAACATGGACTTTTAAGGTTATACTTATTATAAAACTTGACATTTGATTTAATATTTTTTTCATCATCGATGTCATAGATGAAAAGATTTATTCAAAAAAAGCATTTGCACATCCATAATGAAATTCTTTTTTCATTTCTGCTACCGTTCTTTCATCTGGGAAACTCAGGGAATATTACTTACTGTATTTTGATGTATGGCTCTCATATTTCTATGTATCCATATAAAATATACACCAACTGAATAGAAGCCCAGATTGGTTTACTGAAAGTGGTATTATCCAAAATAGTAGATCTTTCTTTCTTTCTTTCTTTCTTTCTTCTTATTTATGTATTTGGACACTAATATTTCCTACAGTTTGAATACAAAGCCTCCAGCTGTTGCAAAGCTATCATTCTATTAATTTTGGCAAGAATTGAGTGGATTTCTACAATGTGTTTTAATTCCTGTTAAATTTGTTACATCTGTCACTCGACTGAGCGTTGAACACTTAGAGAGGAACAATTATTTGTCAGCAGCAGTAGTCGTAGTAAAAACTGAAAATATGTACAACCTTCCAGCCTATTTTATAAAATGTTCAGTTGCTGGTTGTAATTATGAACACAATTGGTTGAACAGGACAGAGCAGCACAGACAATAACCTGAATGGGTCTGGGCATGAAGTGGCTCATTTGCATTAAAAAAAAAAAAAAAAAAAAAAAAAAAAAAACACCTTCCTGGTGTCATTACTCAAAAATAGAGATGAAGATGGATGTGTGGAGTTGAATTAATGAAGAATTGAGCCCCAAGCATAATATTTACAGTTTATGTAGACCACAGGGAGACGTTTTAAAATGCAAAATGCCAAAAAAAAGTGTCATTCCAGTAAAGAATATTGAGATGTGATTTAACTTGGACTTATGTCACATATTGTTATGAGCCGAAGGTTGCGAGAGCACAAGAAACAAAAGGGTTCAAATTTGCCAAAAATTCCTTATTTAAGCAAATTAATTTACTAAATGAAGAAGTGCTGAGGAGGCTCAAGACCAAGAAAACCCTCATTGACACCATACGCACAAGAAAACTAATATACTTAGGCCATATTAAAAGGCATAAAAACATTATGAAAGAAACTCTGGAGGGAACAACCTCAGGCTCAAGGGGCTCAGGGTCGACCATGCACCAAATGGATGGATAACAACAGGGAATGGACCAAGATGGAAATAAACGATATCAATAGGGTCCGTCTGGACCAGGAGAAGTGGCGTACTGTTGCTGTCAACCCCTTGATGAGGGACGGCACATGAGAGAGAGAGAGAGAATTTACTAAATTAACAAATTTTTGGCTCATGTGAACCTTTTTGTCTCCTGTGCTCTCTAAAATATGTTGCAACCTTCGGGTCATAACATATTTATGGGGGCTCGTCCGGGATTGACCCAGTGAGTCTGGACGTCCTGTTTTCAGTTTATTTCTTTTGACAGGGTTTAGTTGTGGGTTGTTTTTTTTGTTGTTTTTTAGGGCAGGGGTAGACAGATTCTACAGCCCTGATCCACATGGCGGTTAATTTGACCAGCCTGGATCCGATTAAAAAAAGAAACCAAAACTAGCACAAAAAAAGGCAAAGTGCAGCCAACCGGCATCTTGCGGCGGAAAAACTCCTCGTCGAGTGTGCAGCCTGGCATGTACGCTCCTGAAACCGGTGTCCCAGCTGGAAAAAGGACAAAACTCTCCTGCAAAACCAAATGTCTGTCCAATTTATACTTGTTACGGTGGAAGCCAATCCACTTGAAAAAAAACCCACTACATGCAGGATTTTTCATTAAAATTTATGATGACAAAATAAAATATCCATAAATATAGAAATCATTATCTAATGAAATAAATTAGGAATCATAAAAAAACTAAAGGGGAAAAAATGGTGTGCCGGAACAGAACGCATATGAACATCTGGTATGGACAAAGTGAGATGAACTCCCCTTGTGTCTAGATTGGTTCTCATACATTGGCTTTGACTCTGTCTGTGTGGACAAGTTTGTTATGTCTGTGTGTCGGTTTCACCCCATGACTCACTGACCTCTATTATTTTTCTGCCATTGCTGTGAAAAGGGAAATAAAAATGTTTGTGTATTTCTTCAGTAGAAATAGCTTTGGGAAATCCCTTAAAGGTCATTGCTCAACTTAGCCACAGCTCTAGAAGTGCTATATGTCATCAGAGTGATCAGACATCCACTTGGGGGGGGGGTGTATATGTGTGCCCATATTACTGCAGGGGTCTGCTCCGTGGCATCAGTCAGAGGTGATTACATCTACCTAACGCTAGCACTGAACCTTGAGTTGGAACCTAAGTAGGAAGAGATTGCTTTACATTTTTAGGAATTTATACTACAGCCACTCTTGAACGCACACGTACATAGAAATATTCCCTCTTTCTCACACATACAAACAACTTCATTCATTTTCATCTTTGCAAACATGCACTCAAATTTCAAACTCCTGACTGGATTTTCAGATCCAGATTTGATTTTCTTCTCAAAGGCTTCTTTTGTCAGGCAACCTTTACAGTACAGTGGAGAACATACGGTACCCTGACTTAATTTTAATTCGGAAATAAGATGTTGTAATAAGACTGTGCATATTGAATTACCTTTACCCCCCTCTACTGTCCCAGCGTGACTTCTGTGACCAGTGTTCTGGTGATACTAATCTTTATTTCTTGCTGACTGATGTTTTGATAAAAGTGTCAATTGTACCTGGAAATATTCTAAAGTTTCCAGTGTCTGAAACAGGAGTGATGCAGAATGGAAGGATCCAAACTTTAGGAAAAAAAAAAAAGGAGTATAAGAACATACCAAGAGCAAATAAATAATAATTATAACTGAAGACGTGTAAACTATGAGTATGGGAAGTTCAAATAAGCCTACATTTCATTTCACTTTATCATTCATTTAGTAGCGACATTATTTTAAAATACAGCATTATTTATTTGTCTTTAATCTCCACTTGATTAAACATTATAAACCTATCACTTAACTCCACAGACAGTATGTTCCTCCAGTGTGTGTGTGAGCTATTAACTATTAACCACAAATAATTTCAAGGTCCGCTTATCCAAATTGGTCTATATTTCACTTGCTTTCCTCCTAAAAATGAAAATTATAGCTGCATTAGGTCAAGGTTGAGACGAAACCTCAAGCTTATCTGAGCAAGTAAAAACCTTGAAATTACACTGAATCACGTGTTAAAGTGCATGGACTGAAGCATGAAGCGGAAGCCACTAACAAGTGGGAAGGAAAGAACGCTACAACAATCTTGTTCTGTACATGGATCTGTGAAGCAGACCTGAAGTACAGATGTAATGATGCAGAAGACATGCTCTTTTTGTTATGGTTGACTTTTTACCCTCCTCAAAAAAAACAACAACTCCTCCTCTCTACCACAGTAAATGAAATAAATACATTTAAAAAAAAAAAAGTTTGTGACTGACAATGTTTTGCACAAACCATACAGTATTGGTTTCATGGAATGAGATCTATATAATTGGGCTTAAACAAATTTACAATTAAACTGCAAAGAGCTGCAAATAATTAGAAAAACACTGCTGACCTGCAAAGGAGGAAGCCATGCTAATCTACGTTAACTCAATTTAGTCTCACTCACATTGGCTCCACACAACAGTCTCAAGATGGACGGTCACGTTTTCTCCTTCCCCAGAAGTAAACATCTGTTAAGGCCTGCATGACACATAATATGCCATCTGTCCTCTTTTCTTCTCCCTCTCTCCCTTTTTTTTCTTCCTCCCATTTCATCCACTTCTATCCCCATCTCCGTGTACACTAGCAGTAGCTTTTAGCATGTGTATGTGACATGACTTATTTCACTGCAGTGACACTGGAGCTGTAATAAATATGAATTAACGACAAATGAACTCCTCAACACTATAATGTTACCACATGCACATGCTAGGAACACTGCTGCATCCTGGATCGGGCTTCAGTTGGGAGTGAGACACAAGATCTCCATAGCTGGGACAAAGACCTTCTTCTCTAAGTGAAATCAGAGATCTCCAAAAAAGCATCTGGCAACTTGGGCCAGGTAGATGATCTGAAGATGAAAAATGCCAATAATGCAAGCCCTCTTGGCAACAGTGGGCAAACTCGATACATTCCTTCCAGTGTTCCTTTCTCTCTCTCTTTGTTTCTGTCACACTCCCTCTTTCTGCCACTCTATCTCCCCCCTATTCTCTCATTTGTTCGTCACCTCACCGCTGGCTAGAAAGAAGAGGGAGAGAGAGGGAGAGAGGTCGGCCGACGGAGACAGGATGCGCCGTTTGCCAGCCAACAGCGGACGTGCCTGCTGGAGCTCGGCTTTCACTGGAGGTGTCAAACAAAGAGTCACTCGGTCCAGGAACTGCAGGACAAGCTGTAAGTCTGTCCGCCCTCTGACTCCCCCTCCCTCCCTCCCTTCTCTTCCCTCAACTCCGATAGTGCTCGCCAGCGCTCCTTCTCAGTACCTGACCTCCCTCTTTCTCAACCATTTCTGGCAGTTTGTCTGCAAAACAAAAAATAAACCCAAGCAAGCAATAAGGTGACACCATCAACTCCTAACAAATTGCTTTCTTGTGCATTTCCTCCCTCCATTTCACCCCCACAGACAAGTAAAAGGTGTGTGTCTGTGTGCGTGTTAACAGCAGGGCAGGAGGGGGGGGGGGGGGGCTCACATAGCAAACACAAGTAGATTTCCTCTTGGACACAATCTCATCATCTTTTGTTGCCGCTGTCAGGCAGATGGTGCCGCCTGGTCCCTCATTTAACACACAGACATACAAGTACACACACTCTTGCCTGCTCAGTAAAAGACCATACATCATTTCATTACCCGTCTTCGGTTTTGTACAATAACATCCGCTGGGGTAATAACCGCATGCTCTCCCAGAACATTTCATCAGGGATATCAGCCCGTACTGTTGGGCAACGTTGCCAGGTCTGCTTTTTTTTCTTGTAAAACTATCCTTGCATTTCCCCTTACACCGCCACCACCTTCACTCAAACAACACCTGATACTTTTGGTTAAATACGAGTCAACTTCATTCAGACAGATAGCTGGAGTGTAGGAAAGCAGCAATACGTGTTATCTCTTAGGAGTGTGATACCAAGTAATAAACTTTCTCTGTCTGTTACTGTATGTCTGCTTCTTAGTGTGTTCTCATTGTGCTGCTGAATATATATTGTATTGTCCACACTATAAGGCGCACTGGATTATAAGGTGGGCTGTCAATTAATGGTTTATTTTCAGTTGTTTTTTTTCATATATATACAAAGCAATGGACTATAAGGTGCATTAAGCGAAACCAAACAGTCAGACTTTATGAAATAACTCACCTTTGGTCAAATGTTAATGAGCGTATTCACAATAACTGCCAACCTTTGTTTAGTTGTAACAAAACACAATCTTATTATCAAATGTTAGCGTATTCACAATAACTGTCAAAATTATTCACTTATAACACGTAAAATTCAACACTATGAACTGAATTATACACACACGCTGCAATATTATGGTTTCGATTTGATTTGATGTGTTTATTTCGAGCAATTTACACAAATATACATATACATAAGAAAAGATATAATAATATTTACGAAAAGGAGTGTGAAGAAGAAGCACTTATTTAATCCCACCCCCATTCTCATTAATAACTTAAAATAAGACTCAAGTTCTAAACATTCCCTCCTGTCCCTCAACCATAAACCAAATAAATAAAATAAACCGTATGAACAGTATGTTTTACTTCATACTGTGAACGCCGTGTACAACACTAAATGACTTCCAAGTCACTAAGCACAAGCATAATTAATCCATATATAAGGTGCTTTGGATTACAAGGATGTTTTTGGAGAAAACTAAAGGCTTTTATAGTCTGGAAAATACTACATCATATGTACCTATACGTATAAGGGCAGATTGGTGTAGACTGATGTAAGGATCATTATTATTTTCACACCATTTGTTTGTTGAAGCTTTCCCTTTTTTACCGACCCCACCTTTGACAACAGAGCTGTCACACAAGGAAGCAAATCATCATCACAATGACTGAATGGTCGAGTGATAACACAAAAGAACAGCACAGACACATCAACACTGTACGGGGTCAGCGGGTCATAGCTGTTTATAGACTCATGCCTGCACAGCTGCCTTGTTTACAGCTTTCTATCATCACTACCCCTACATGTGCAAAGCCAGGAACACTGATGGTATGGATGACTTCCTACCACCTGACCAGGCATGTTTTTGTTTAAGACACGCTATGTTTAAATTGAAATTCCAGTCAATCATTAGCAATCATTGAATATTTAATAAAGTAGGAGTCAGTTGGGTCACCTTGTAATAGTGTCATCATCTCGTACCTGTGTCATGTCTTGGTAAAGATTAGCAAAATGTAGGTTAATGTGCACATATGCAGACTTTGAATTAAAATACAGAAAGAAATATGTCCAGCACTACAAGATTCATGTGAAAAAAACATTTTTTGGACACAATATACACTATATTACCAAAAGTATTGGCTCACCTGCCTTGACTTGCATAAGAACATGACATCCCATTCTTAATCCATACAGTCATATGGATTCAACCTTTACAGCGACAATAGCTTCAACTCTTCTGGGAAGATTTTCCACAAGGTTTAGGAGTGTGTTTATGGGACCATTCCTCCCAGAAGCATTTGTCAGATCACACACAAACGTTGGACCGAAGGCCTGGCTCTCAGTGCATGCTCTAATTTATCCTAAAAATGTTCTGTGGAGTTGAGGTCAGGACTCTGTTCAGGACAGTCACATTCATCCACATCAAACTTACTTTATGCACAAATGTTCCCACAAACTTGACAGCATGAAAATCGCTCTCTCTCTCTCTCTCTCTCTCTCTCTCTCTCTCTCTCTCTACACACACATATACATATATATATATATATATATATATATATATATATATATTACACAAATACTGTAATACACATTGATAATTGAATTGAATAGATCTTTATTG
This sequence comes from Siphamia tubifer, assembly GCA_020466265.1. Lineage (NCBI taxonomy): Eukaryota > Metazoa > Chordata > Actinopteri > Kurtiformes > Apogonidae > Siphamia > Siphamia tubifer. Next base: position 20,246,917 of record CM035786.1, on the reverse strand, counting down.
ATCCCTTTATAAGACATTCCTAGAAGGAAATATATGTAAGGAATATCTCTCTCTCTCTCTCTCTCTCTCTAATAATAATACTTGTATTTATAAAGTGCTTTCAATCAAAACGTTCTATAGATAATTTACATACTGACTAAACAATTGGAACACAATATGAAATGTACAACATTCATTTTATGGCAGGATTCCTTTAGCACATGTCATTTGTTACTGTTTGAGCTACTTTTTGTCAAACAGACAGATTGTATTTTTTTGGGATGTTCTTGAAACTGAAAGTGAATGAGAAAGAAAAAAATATGAGTCATCACAAGCTTGCAGAAATAAAAAAAAAATAAAGGTTCTGTAAAAACCTCTATACAGCACTGTGTATGAAGGAATTCTGTTAAAATCATGTAATCGAATCCCAGACTGATAGTTATTTCATACTCCGATACAGATATGGTCAGTGTAACAGCCAATGTCATGAGGTCACAGTTTTGCTTAGAAGTCTGTAAGCATGAGAACTTGACAAGATGCCCAAAACCACTAGACGGAGCTGTGTGCAGTAATTACCCAATCAGAATAACAGAAGCAAAATCATGGTTCAGCCATACTTGTAATTTAAATATTAGATATATTTTTTAAAAGTGTAAATACTTACAGTCAATATATAATTCACCTTGAAAGAGACAAAGGACGACTAGTTTATGTTTTTGTGGGTACAAAAACCAACCAGCCGAGCCCAAGTATGTGTGTGTGAAAGAGAATGTATGTGTGTGTGTTTTATGTCTGTATGCAGTATGCAAGCCAAGCTTTAGCCACACAGCAGATGGACAGTTTGAATAAATAAATGTTGTGCATGACGTGATTGCTCTTTTTTTTTTTTTTTTTTTCGACCCCCTCCTCTCCCCTCTTGCTGTCTTTCCCCTCCCACCATCCGTGGTTACATGCAGGCCGAGTCATGAGCTGACTCTTGCTTTCAGAAGCCTTTTGTCTGGCTTGGCAGCACAACAGATTCAATCATGTCTGAAGGTCAAGAAGTTAAAAAGCCCCGAGTTGCCTCCTGTTTGTTTCTCCATGAGATGGTGTGAATGGGTCCAGGGAACAATAAAAAGAGAAGAATCAAACCCCAAAAGGAAACCATTCTAAAGGTATACACTGTATTTTTTTATTTTTTATTTTTTTTTTGCATACAGTCAAATCATGAAACCATTTATACAAACGCACACATTGGATTCAACACACGTCCACCTAGTAAAACAGGAAAGATATGAACCTCGGCCTCAAAGGTCATCTGTCATACATAGCCAGACAGTGTTCCCATTTATATGTATCTGCAGTAGTTACACATACTTGGTAAATATAAATATTCACATGTGTAAATTGCATTTATGTGGTTTCCATAGTAAAACCCTCAGGTTTGGTACTGATAGTTTTATTGTATTAAATTTGCTCACCGATGCATTTCATTTGTTTATTTAATATCTGTTTTAATAATGCTGAGACATTACTGCCCTTGTGTTACTAGACAGAGATAAGCAGAGTAAAATGGAAGGTGTGTTATTTAATAACTGAATGTTGTATATTGGAAATACCACAGTTCATTTTTCTTTATGGTAAAACTATTACCAATGGCAACCATCAGTGGAAAAATGAAGTAAGAAAAACATGTTGACATTACAAGCATTATCATATATAATTTAAATCATTTTTCCTGTAATTTATTAGCAAAAACTAGGCTTGACTATATACTGGTTTGGTTTTATTTTGGAGAGCTGATGTGTTTGGGTTAGTAGAGAAGTATTTGGTCCTAATACAAGTAGTAGTGGTAGACAACCAAATCCGTCTTAAGCAATGGGGTTGAGGATTATTGAAGTGTGTGCTGGGAGGACTGGCCAGATTAACATTCCTGGAGGCATTTTAACACTCTGGGCGACAAATTTGCAACACTGTTCCCCCTTGTGCTCCTCCTGTGTGCTAAGCCCGGGACCCAAGTTTGGAGGAGGTCATCTGGAAAGAGTAGAGCAAACCCCCCCGCCGCTTCTCAGAGAGCTGTCGGACTCTACTGAAGCAAAAGCACAGGGTCTGTATGTGGTTGGGAGGAATTAAGTAGCACTGGGAGGAGATATGTTTTTCAGCCTCTTTGTTCCCACTGGCTGAAACTGAGCCTTTTATCAGAGGAGGTCACTGCCATTGTTTTGAATGTTGTCAAACAATGAGTTTAGGGTTTGATACTGGGATGTAAATTGCTGTAGTTTAGAGATATTTGCAATACTGAAAATTCAAAAATAGAAAATCAATAATTTGGGAAGATTGATCACCCTGGCGAAGTGATGAATGTATGATCTTCATACTAATTACAATTGTACCATTTGTTAATTCACTGTCATATATGATGTAAAGCGTTAAACTGAGTGTGAAATAAACCCATGAGCTGTTTCCAATGTTTCCCCTCAAAACACTTTAACAAATGCAGGTTAAGTTGGCCTCATTAATAAGAAGTTAATTTGAATATTTTACATTGCGGTAAATGGAGAATACATTTCAAAGTGATGCAGAATCCAGGATCTCTTTCAGACCACCACCAAAATGTAATAATTTGTTCCTTGTGATACTCCAAACACATCCTAAAATTTCATCAAAATCAGTCCATAAGTTTTTGAGTTATCTTGACCCCCCCCCCCGATCACCACCAAAATCTAATCATCAATCAAATCTAATGATCTCCCCATTACCAACCTACCCTGTGAATTTCATCAAGATCCATAACTTTTTGAGTTATCTTGCTAACTACCAGACAGACAAACTGGCAAAAACATAACCTCCTTCGCGGACCTCTCTTAATTCGAAGGGGGGATGTCTGCCTTGGTGGGGGTCTGCGCTATGAGACTGCTTTTCTAGGTCTTAATGCAATCACAAATCACTAATGTATGAGGTGTCCAAAACTGTATATACTAGAATTGTGAATAGAATTTTCAGAATAATGCATATAGAGAAAATATTTTTTTTTAAATTAGATATAATAAATAAATAAATACTTACAATATATATGTTATATTAAGTGTGTTGGTTTCACTTGTTGAAATCCATTCTTATTTTCATTGTAGCAGTACATGTGTCACTGTCCATGCTGACTGTGATCTACATACAAGACTGTGTTTGCTCCCAAAAATACGACGTACAACTGTTCATATGATGTGATGCAGTCTAGCCTTTTCATTTTCTTTGCCCTCACCCTGAAACACCAATTATGTGTAGATAACAGCCACAAAAAATTCCAAAAACACCCATATTACTGTGGACAGTGATAGATAAAGAGAAAAAAAAAAGAACAGCTGAGATGAGATGTAGTCTGGAAGTGATTTCTAAAGTGAACAGCTGAGTAATCTCCTTAAACCGTGTGCTCATGTGACCTCGCTATGCGGTAAATTTGACCTTGTGATATTTACTGTAATTCTCTCATCTCCACGGCAGAACCGCTGTCTGTGTTTCCATGTGTCATCCTAGCTAAGTGGAGCCAGTGAAGAATAACTTTGTCGCTCTCCCACAGCTTATCTGTTAGCAGCTCTTGTGTGAGTCAGGGCAGGGCGGGTGTGGGAGGAAAGACACCACAGTGTCATCAGTCCTACACCGGAAAACCCAGGTATCTAAATAAAGCATAAAGTGTAGCTCTGGCATACAAACAGATAAGCACTCTTATTCCACTCACCCTGACACGCACTTAGACTAAAGGCATCCCAACATAAATATTGTCAAGTTTTTCAACATATCTAGGGAGGTACTTTTCCTAGAAAGCTGCTCTGAAATTCACAGACACTAAAACCAACACATTTATACTTTCCACAACACACACATATATTGTATACACTGTAAAAAAAATACTGTAGAATTAAGGGTAAAAATGTTGTAAAATTGCAACACAAGAAAACTAAGTGAAAAAAAAAAAAAAAACAGTGTCAGCTTGACAGGACCTCACGATGACGTCCAGGTATGATAGTATCTGTATGGAAACATTCTCAAGAAATAGTTCCTGGTATCTGAGTAGAATCAAGTACAATCAAGTAGGACTGATACCATGTAGTGGAAATGTGGCTTCAGTGTCTGTGCAAGACACTGAACTATACATTTGTCCCAATTCAATCCTGCTGCATTAAAAAAAACACTGTGGATACCATTCAGACTGTTTACATTTGATGTTAAATGTACATGTTTAAAATGTTAAATGTACATATTTATAATGTTAAATCTACATGTTTAAAATGATAAATCTACATATTACTCTGTAATAAGTAAAAATCTATATATTACTCTGGAATATGTAGATTATATGTTTTATATTTTTATTTATTTATTTTTTTTACAAGATTGTCAACCACAGTTGCCAGTTTTTAGCTCATCCTGACGAAGTCGCAATGAGCTACTCGCATCGCGTGTTGTCTATCATCTGTCGTCATTGTCATCGTCCACAATTCACTAAAATAGCTTCTCCACCCTCAGTTCTCAATGGATTTCAATTGTGAGTGATTCATTAGCTAGATCTAAGCAATGGGCAACAATTTGTTTACAACTTTGTTTATTTTTCCAGTCTGCCACTAAAATCACTTCTCCTCCCTCAAATTTGATTTTATGATCTATTGAATTCCTCCCTTTTGTTGATAGCAAGACATCACAGCTGTGAGACACTTTGGTTTTTAAACAACAGGATTTTTTTTTTTTTTTTTTACAGTGTATTGCTCTCCCACCATTACTATGAACCTAATGGAACACACTTACTGCCTGCCTTTACCGGACTTGCTCTTATGGCAGCTGTGGAGTGGTTCAAACAGTAGGCAGCAGATTTGACTTAGTGTGTAAATGTGTGTGCTTACATGTGTCTGGTCGCTGGAGCTGCTCATAACATTCTAGAGTCTGCAGGGTGCTAGCAGCAGGAGTGACTCGTGCAACATGTACTAGAGAAAGAGAGGGAGTAACAGCGTGAGGTTCAGCATCAGAAAAAAAAAAATAAAGATGAAGGGCTTTATATGGAACCATACTGATTTACTTAGGTGTGAATAGCTGCACAGTGTTTAACTTTACAGGTGAGGTCAAGGGAAAACGACCTCAACTCCAAAGTGAAGCCAATGCAAAAGTATCCAAAAGCCACATCAGCATAGTTTTACTTTAGGAATTTTTCTTGTTTTTATGAAGTGTTCTGGTGGTCCATGTTGGAATTATTGCTCTATTATGATTATTTCCTTTTCTTATAGTCTCTCTGTATTTCATTTAAAGCAGTCGTATACACTTCAGCCAAACATCCAGACCTGCCAGTCACATCACAGGGGGTGCAACAACTGCAATAAAGGTGTAACCATAACCAAAGATGACCCAAATATCCAAGTCCCAAGTCCCAAGACCCAAGTCCAAATATTTGTTTTTTGTCTTTTCCTGTACTTCACACCACTTGGAATAAGTAGAACAATAACAAACTGCACAGAGAAAAAGTAAATAAAGTGAGTCAAAATGCTGAATTTTAGGCTAGAAAAGGCAATTATAATAAAGTAAGGATATTTCTCCCAGGTTTTTGACAAAAATACACAGTTATTTTTTTTTTTTTTTACATTTTACACCCTATTAACCTTATAACCGAAATACTCTATGCCTCCAAAATATAAAACAAAATAAATAAAATAAAGTACATAGGTCAACTTCTTCTTAAAGATATCCTCAAAAGAAAAAAAAAGTAAGACATTTGTTAACTGTGCAAACTGATGGAACACTGGATGAGCGTGTGTACCAAAGGACTCTTTTCCACGCCAACAGAGAAGGCAAATACATACACACACAGATACGCAAATGTGCACCCACACACACCTGTCCAAACATGGGCTGTGTCAGACCAACATGAATGATAGCTCATTCATTTCCAGGGCCAGACACTGAACTATAGAAAACAGGGTTCAGGGAGTGGTTCTTTCATCCAAACTGACTACATTTAATAACCCTATCCACATATATATGTTTAAGTATATTTAGTATTTTTGGAAACTGTGTATGAAGTCAAGTGAATGCAGGAAATTTATCTATTTGCCATACAGTTATATTATTAGTTATTATTTCAAATCATTTATTTTCAATAAGTCGTTTGACCCCTAACCTCCATCTCATATATCTTCTCCTTTTTCCTTTGTTTAGTGACTTTAGTATCATGAAAGGTGCTATATAAGTGCAAGTTGTGGTTATTATTATTATTATTATTATTATTATTAGTGTTCATAATGTAAGCACCAAGGTTTGGCCTTGGCTTGTGCTGCACCAACAAACAAGGATACAGGTTTTGTGCTTACACTGTAAAAAAAAAAGGAAAAAAAAAGCTCATTTTGAGATTGAAAGCAAGATGTAATGATTTTAAGTTTTCTCAATGGGGCTGTAGTTCATGGTACCAAGTAAAAATGTTTCTGTTGTCGCAACGAAACATAGTATGTTCTGCTAAAACTTGCTACTTGCTCTTCATTCAGTCAACAAAGATTTTTATTCACCAAATAATACTACGACCAAGACCAAGACACCAAGACTAAGACTACTACTAATAATCATAATAATAATGATAATACTAGATTAGATGTATTTTGTGTTTTCTATGAATGCATAACTAAAGTGTGTGTCATTGACTCACATTTTAACCTGTGTATCCACAGTTGTCCTGCCCCTCTGACCACCGCCAAACATTCATACACATTCATACCTCAGTGTGAGAAGCAGCACTGGAGACAAGGAGGGTGAAGACTTTGACACAGCAGGACATGACCAGGACAGAACAGGATTCAACCCTTGGGTCATTGGATGACCTGCTGTTGAGCCCATGAGCAGAGGCTGTCCTGTCCTCCTGTCCTCTGCCAATGATTATGTGCAAATACAGTCTATTAATACATCTATGTTGAGGCATCAAATGGTTGCATCTTGTTAGTCTAGTGTAAAAATAAATGTTTTTCAGATCTCTCTCTCATCTGAACAAATGCTAATTTTCTTTTCTACAGTATAAGAGATGATGTACAAACATTATTGTGAGTCTATATACCAAGGAAATGCAAGGACAAACAACTTAGAGGGTAATATACTGTATTTTTTTTTGGTTTAAATCAAGGACAAATGGCAGTATTAACTGCTCCTACTGCTGCTCCTACTAATAGAACTTGCAAAAGAATAAAAAAGGAGATCTGTTTACATTACCTGCCATTGACTCAAAGGATGTAATGTGATTTTTACAAACAGAAACCGGCTGCAGATCGACTGTCCTTGTTGGAGTCATCAATAATGCTTTTGCTCTTTCTACCATTATCATTGTGCTAACGCTGTTATTAATTCATCCACCTCATTTCTATCCATTCATCAACAGAGCTGAAGGAAGATAAATACAGGTTTCCGGGGACTCAGGTGGAAGGATGTCTGCGTAAATGTGAGTTGATGAAGGATTAGTTCTGACTGAAATGAGACCTTACAGAAAGCTTGGAACATTCATGCACCACTCATGTTTAATTTCTGTTTTGTTTTTACAAAGTCACAAACATTACACTTGCTTCTCATAATTCATATGTTGTGTGAAAACTGATGTCGCTCTAACAACCAAATTATGTTTTTAATGTGTGCTACTGTTTCTCTGTCTTTAATTTCTGCATTTTCAACTATTATTTTTGTCACTGCTGCTTTTGATTGAATTTGTTTCCTCTTTGCTAATTTCAAGGTGTCCATATTTTGATATTTTTTTTGGTAGAATGAGAACAAAATGCAGACCAAAAAAAATCTATTTGTTACCTACTTTCCTATTTACTCATTTGTTGTTGTTTTTTTGTTCTGTTTATATATATATATATATATATATATATATATATATATATATATATATATATATATATATATATATATATATATATATATATATATATATGTGTTTAGTATTTCAATTATTTATTATTATTATTATTATTATTATTATTATTATTGTTATTATTTTTATTATTATCATCATTTTTGTACTATGCACTATATTGCTATAAGATGAATTCAGGTTAATGGGGAAGTGAAGAAGGGGTAGGATTAAATAAGCTTATGCTTCATCCTACTCCTTTTCGGACATGTCATTGTGTATTATTATTATTATTCATATTATTATTATTATTATTGTATTGATTATTGTTGTATTGATTATTGTTGCATTCTGCACATGTTTGAAATAAAGCATTCAAATCAAAAATCTAAAATTTTTCTTCACCTAAGAGATTCTGATTGTATTATATCACATTATAACCAAGATGAATAAGTTCTATCATGAAATGCATCATTGATAGATCATTTGATCTTTACAGGCACTGTGAATACCGCTCACTGGTATAGTAAAGCTTTGGCATTTTCTATTTTAGTATTTCCAAAAGGTCTCTTCACTTATGCATGCAGAGCAAAGCCATATGAATTGCTCTAAAATGTCTTGTGGGTCGTCCCAATTCAGTCTGAGTCTCCATTTTCTATCTACTGCCTCCTGCGGGCAAGCTGTTCAAACCTTAACAATCGCCAAAATGTCAACCACTCCCCTGACTGGCAACTGTGCTGTTCCCGTACCCCATCAGTGCACATGTGCAATAGAACCAGGACATAAAACAAAGGTTAACTAGGACTCTATGGTGTGACATAGTCCAGGAGCAGAGCAGACATTTAGGAGCTGTATACCTGAGATAGACTCAACTTCGACCTACCGCTGCGGAGGGTGTTTGCCTTTAAACACTGCTTATTTCCAAGCGTCCTGGGTGGTTTAGAACTGACTCTGCTGCGTATGTGGGATTTGACTTCTCGTGATCTGTATCTGCATGCAGTCACGCTGCATTCCTGCTTGTGTTTACATGAGGATCGTGTGCGATATGTTAGTAATTGTTTGGGGCTTTGGGAGGTTTTCTTCTCCATGGTGGTTTCATTTTACAATATCACCGCTAATGATTTTAACTTTGTTATCTGAGTGTGTTTTAGTGTTGCAACTGCTGTGCCATTAGAGGAGTGCAAATGGATGTTACAAATACAGTACTTAAAGGTATTTTTCTTGCTAAACTCAATGTGGGATGCTTGCTAAATGCTTTTAGTTGAGCATAAAATAATGAAATGAATGATGGATGAATGTTTTTATATAGATTGGAACTAAGACCAAAATAAAACTGTTACCATTACGTCAAAGACAAGAGTTATTGGACTATATTCTTTATTAGAAAAGTGGCAAAAACTGATTTTTTTCTGGATGACCTTATCAGGAAAGGAACAAAATATAATGTCATATTGAAAATCATGACCTATATATACTGATATATGATCAATCAAACTTTATTTATATTGCACTTTTCATACATGGTGCATGTAGAACAAAGTGCTTCACATCAGACCCCCCCATTATCCCCCAATTGTAGGACAAGTTAAAAGATTTACAGAGGTAAAAATAATAGAATAAATATAGGAATAAATAATAGTAATGCAATTAAATTAAATACATAAAATAGCAGAATGAAACAATGTTTAGAGTCAAATTTAACTAAAAGCTAAGTTAAAAAGGTAGGTTTTCAGTTTACCCTTAATAATATGAACACTCGCAGCGGACCTCAGATCCTCAGGTCGACTGTTCCATAGTTCGGGGCCATGAAAACTGAATGAGGCCTCACCATGCGTTTTAGTGTGAACTCTAGGGACAATTCAAAGCTTATATGTGTTATGTTAAAAGCAGATCTGACAAATAAACAGGGCCACAACCATTAAGACTCTTAAAAACTAATAAAAGCAATTTAAAATCAATGTTGAACTGCTTATAAATGATGGAATGGGCTTAGAGGGGAAAGGATTTTGGTGCAAGGTTTTTTTGAAATACTAGATCAGATGAACCTTCTCAAAGACAATACAAGATAATAGTGCTGCACGTTTAATCAAATTGCAATCGTGATGTCATGCTGTGCAATTATGTTGTTGCATAAATGACTGCAATTTGAGATTCGATGTAAACAAAGTTCATAGGTTCACAGTGTGCCTGTGAACACTTTGTCACTCTTTTTTTTTTTTAAATTAAAGTCTTTATCTAACATCTCGAGGGAAGTCTGGGCTACTTTGCTGAGGCTGCTGCCCCCGCGACCCTGGACCCGCAAGAAGCGACGAATACGAGTATCTAACATTTAGAAAACCACAGACATTCAACATGTGGCCTAAATGAAGATAGAGTGATATCAGTACAAATATTCTACTGAATGGGACTATCTCCTGTGGTTATAACAGGTTATAGCCACATCCACACTGTGTATGTATAGTCAAGTATTTTTCAGCAGAGCAAAGTAAACATGCAAAGCTAAAGTCACTACACCCCAAAAGCTAATCTATATCCACCCACAGCCCCAGATCACAGGACAAAACATTTTAAATGTATAAATATAATAATTAAATTAAGTCATTGTTGTGCCGACTTTAAGGTAGCTGGAAAAGTTTTGCTCTTGGTTCTCAGCAGAACAACAATAATTCACCTGCAAGTGTGAACACAAAGGTGGAGATCCACATGTGGATAATAAGTTAGCAGGACTCAAACATTTTAACGTAAACGATTGCCTCAATTATTTTAAGGTGATGAAACTTAAAAAATACATGTTTCCAGCACTTTCTGGCACTTACTTTAATTTAATCTTCAAATAGAAATTGGTAATTCAAGTTTATTGGTGTTAAAAATGTGGATTGCTGTAAACATATCTTCTGGGTTTTAGTTCCTTGTTTGGTGTTAAGGTCAAAAAACTTATATACAGTGCATACCTGACTTCATCTGCCTGCTCCTACATTACCAATATTTTATACATTTATGTCAGTTTTTCTTTATGAGTAATTATAAGGAATATTACATGTGTAATATTACAATCAGTGGTCCTGCATATTTAAATGTTATTTTTATAGTAAGTGGCCAGCAATGACTTGTATTGTAGGTATTTAAACCATGAATTTATTGTTGCTGTCTTCTGTGAGAATTAAAAAAATAGAAACGTCTGTATTTCATCACAATGTGTTTTATCTTAAAGTCAACTAAGAAAAAGTCATATATTGCGTAAACACGTAAAATCAGCAATTTATGACTTGGCAACAATTGTATAGTGCATTATTTAGTCTGAAACTATTTCTCATGGTCAGTTTAAGAGATATTATATGGTCTTGTGTCTTCAAACAAATGCAATAAAAGACCAGTGACATGACTCTTTGGAAAAAGTAAGTAATAAAAGTGTCAGTGTTTTGCAGACTGGTTTATATCCTGTTTTTTTTTTTTTTCCTCAATGATTTTAGAGCCTTGAAGATGAACCGATAAGAAAAAACTAACTGAAATTAATTAAGTCATTTATTTTGGATTATACAGCATTAAACCTATTTACAACACCTACTTTTTTTTTTCTCTCTTTATTTCCGTCGTTACGGTTGCTGTGAAAAACCAATGACACCCTCCTATAAAGTCATCAGCTCTGTTTCGTCACTCCACCGTATTAAGTATCGCCAGGTTTAGATTTCTCGCAGCTAAATCTGATCTTTCACTGAGTCCTCTACTCCCTAACCCTCTAGCCATTAACATGCACTTAGCTATACATGTTTACAGCCGTTGAGTTTAAGAGCTCAGAGAGAACATACCTTCCTCTGGCAAATAAAAGCCCTAAAGGAAGTCCAGACATGCTATGGCCTCCTCAGAGTTTTATGTTGTAATAAAACATGTTTACATGCTTTTTGCCTGTCTGAACCCCAAGGGCACAGGAGGTGAAAAGGTTATCATGGAACTCCCATCGTCCTAACCTTCAAAGGATTGGGATTATTTTTTTTTATTTTTATTATTATTATTTTATTTCATTTTGTGCCTTGGGGTTCTTTTGATATATAACATTTTGACTCTCTGATTTCCCATCCCTATCTTCCACAAAAGTAATGTCATAGGAGAATCTTAAGAGTCAGAAGAGGGCGGAGAAGGAAACTGGTGTTTGTGAGAAAGCAGGGGATTTCTTTTGACCTCCTAAAACTGCTTTGAGGGATTTCTTACAAGGATCAATACTTGGATTTGGATGGGAATAAGACTCAGACCTTGACCTCTTTTGAGTCCTTCAAAGGGAAAACTAAATGTTCTGTTAAGGTGGCATAAACTCTAAGAATCTGAACCTCACACAAAACATCCCACAATCCTTTTCCCCCCATTGAGTAAACTTGGATTAATTATTATTCTGTTTTGTGTCTGGGTTTCTATTTCTTCATCTTTTAGGCCTTACCCTGTCATCTATCCTCTCTTGGTGCTTTGCCGGACACTGTTGTCATCACCAAATGGTTGGGTCAGTGTTTCATTAGGGTCCCAGTGTAACAGTGGCTTTCTGAAGGGAGCTCAAAGGTGCCTCTGCATGGCTGGGCCCATCTATACTGTGGCATAATGATTTTTTCATGCTGCATTAAGTTAACATTGTGCTCTCAGCAAGGCGGGCCAAGACCCAGTTTCTAATTGGTTTAGAAGAAGAGTCAGTTTAACAGCAACATATTGTAACACCAGCCACCTTTAAACCCAGACTTTATCCATGTCAACCTATTCCTAGTTGGCATTTTACTTATTTAAGTCTAGTTCTCACATGTATCCAGATTTAGAAAAGGATAATAGTGAGAAAAAGATTAGCTTTTTGCTGTATTTGTTTATGCCCCAGGCACATTTAGATTCAGTATTAGATAAAATCGACCAGGTTAATTTTTGTGGGATGTGGGATTCCAGCACACAAAGCTGGTTTGTTCACTTAGTTGCTATCGACATGTTACACACGGGTGGGTTTTCCATGTAAGCCTATGCAGAGGTCAAACATGTTGATCCACTGGACCCTTCAATGCACTTTTCTTAATTAACAGGTTAATTCACATCTAAACAAATTCAAATGTCATGTACTCTCTAAGGAATAGTCAAAATAAAATGATTTAACAAACAATTTAAGTCAAACAAATATTGTGCATTTACTAACTTGATTTGGACCAGTCTGAAGAGGCCAAGTATTAGCACGAGTCGACCATTAAAATCAATCCTAAAGTAGGATGTTCCAAAAAAAAATTGGTAGAGGAATTACCTTGAAATAGACATTTGTAGTCGCTGTTTAAAGTTTACCCTAAGTCAAAAACCAGTCATGCATGCATAACTCTAATGGAAATATACCATGGCAACATATATCTACATGAGACTTCATGAGGTTCCATTTCTGTGGTTCACCTGACATTATGATTATTTACAGATGAGTAGACACTAACAAGCAAGAAGATATTTAAGGTCAGTGTTGATGTGCACTGGAATTTGCCCTCGACTTAACATTCTGCAGCGATTTTACCTGTTATTTGCATTCAAAGGAATGATATTTTGCTTTTCTAAATGGAATTATGCATTTTTAACCATTTCCTTGTGGTCTACAGAAACTGCAAATGCTATGCCTGGGTCTGAATTATTCATAATTCAACTCCACATATACATCTTCAACCCTATTTCTGAGTAATGACACACGAAATGTGGTTTTGAGTGCTGCCCCTTTAAATGCTCATCAGCCACTTCAGGCCCCGCCCCCTCCAGGGTGTTCATTGTGCTGCTCTGTCCTCTTCAACAACTGAATATTTTAGGTAGTTGGCTTGGACATATTTTTAGTATGGACTACAACTGACAAAACAATTATGTTGTACTAGGAGAAATTCTTGACCTTTGATGTGCAAATGTCATGACATAACTAGTTACAAAATGTCACAAATTAAAAAATAATTAAAACAGGTTGTAGAAATCTTTGCCAACATGAATATAAAGATAGCTTTGGAGCAGTTGGAGGGTTCAAATTCACAGAGAAATGAAACAGAGACCAATAAAAGAAGGTAAAATATAACCCCATTTGTCACATATAACACAAGTGCCAATAAAATATGCAAATAAGTCACTAGTTTGAAGATCATTTTAAATTGTGTGCATGTGTGTAATGCTCACGTTATGATGTATTAAAGGTAGGGTATGAGACCTTGGAAATCGTATACAATTCTATGTCTCTTCATCAGCCCACCCCTTTGAAACCACGCCGTCAAAAATACATCATCATGTCGTTTATAATAGTTTAGAATTTTTTTAAATCAGGTTTTTATAAAGCACCTTACATATTTGCACTACTAAAGTTGATGCACACATTTTAACTGTACCATAGGTTGATGAAACACCTCACGGTGCGGCTTGGACACATCCTCAGTGAAGGACCTAGGGTCATAGGGTGTTTCGGGTCTTTGATCTTCAGACACCCTCACCTAGGCGACCCAATCAATTATCAAGTAACAACAACAACAGCAACAATATAACAATAGAATAGAAAGGTTTTTCTTAACATAATGAGTTTACAATAGTGGCCATATTGAAAAAGACAACAAAAAAAAGCCCTTCAGTCGGATGATAATTCAGCAGGGGTCAGAAAACATGTATGAAGTCACATATGAAAGAGCATATGGCAAGTACTTAAGGCAAGTATTGAGCTTATTGATAAGATAGCCATCTTAGAACATAGCATTGCAAACATGAAACAAATGTTTATAGACATAGAACTTCATTATTTTAAAGGTAGTAAAAGTCACAATATTATATCCCTACAGTATATTCAGCATTATGGAGTCATGTGCAATGCCTCATGGGATATCTGACTTAGACTGAAAAAGGGCTTTATTAGTGTACATATATTAAAATAAATTTGTAAAATATGGAGTTAAAATGCCTTGATATTTCTGCAATGATGATTTTTTTTTTCCAATTCTGGGAATTTAAAATGTGGCGGTTCATGGCCTAACTGTGCATAGCTAAAAAAAAAAATAGTTTGGATTTTTCAAGAAGTGTTTTCTGATTATTGCCTCACTTGTGTACATTCATCTAGTATTTTTTGGTTCTTGTGTCGTGTGTGTGAAGCTCATTAGGGCCTGAAGTGTGTGAAGTGAAGTATTCTAAAGACTCAACAGAAAACACACACACATAACATGAAGCACAACATAGTCATGGTAACAGCTATGGTGATACGTCACATGATACATGCACTGACACAATGCTTTTATCAGTTGCCTTGCCCTGCGCATGCTACTCTTTGTTATTTTATTTTATTTATGCTGCTTTTAATCCTGCACTGAAGTTCTTAATTCTGCTGAAGTTTGGTTTTTCTTGGTTTTATTTGTTTTATTTACTTCATTAAGTATGAGGTTTTATTGTTATTTATTTAAGATCCTTGGATTATTTTCTATTTTAGAATATTATATATAAGGTCACACGCTGCTGGTCCTGAGTACTAATTTTGTTTTCATGTATTCATGTAAATGACAATAAACTAAACTAAACTCTGATGGAAGATGATAGCACCTCCTTCTGTTGCACCCTACCTACCTCCCTTCTCTCAGTCCCTCTCTCTCTCTCTCCTGCTTCTCATCCTTCTTTCTTTGTGAACACCGGTGTCTTCTACAGGTGATGAATGCTACTTCCTTTGCACACTGTCTGGGTTTAGACACTCTTAAATTACCCCAAGCTGTGGAGAGGAGAGGAACGAGGAACTTAAAATAGCATTTGGACAGGTTTTTTTTTTTTTTTTAGGCTAGTGTTTGCCCCTCCATGACCCCGCTGGAGCCCTCTTGTCATTCTTCCTTTACTCCTTTATATTCTTCCCCCCTTTTTTTTCTTCATTTCTTTATATACAAGCAGGAAAGGTGGGTTATTGATGATGATTCTGCAGACCTCTGTTCCTTTCACACACACACTCACACATACCCACCATTTCCCCCACAGGCCTCATCCCTCTTTCTCTTCCTCTCCTCCTGGCTCTCACATGAATAATGTTGTCCCCAAGCCAGAATGAGGTCAGGAAAGTAATGGTGAGACATATTGTGCAGTTAAGGCTGTCTGCAAATGGCCCATCAATAATCAAAGGCCACGCATTAGCAGATGCAACACTGTGTCTGTGTATGCATGTTTTTGATTCAAAATAGATGACACATTAATTATATTACCATCACATCCCTAATGCATAAACATATATATCTAAACAAAGGTGAAAACACTACTACCTGACATTATTAACATTATAAAATGCTGTTAAAGACATTTGGTACAAATATACATACTAGCCATTTGTCATGCATCTTTTATTTTTTATTGATTTATTTTGGAGTAAATTCATTTTTTTTAAGAGGAAAGGACGTTTTTTTTTGTTTTGTTTTTTTAAACAATTCCAGGCAAATTGTGGCTATACACATGGTGGTGTCAGCTAAATGAAAGCCCCCTGTTCGACACATGACAAATTGATTGTTATTCCTGCAGTTAAAGTGATGAAGAGCCCAAACCTCCACCAGGGTCTGTTTGACCTCCACTGTTGGCACATCAGCAACACGACTTGTCATCAACGTTAGTTTCAGCCCAAAGAGCTGCAGTTAACCTTTGACCCTTCACCTCTGTTGGCCCCTTCGTGAAGTGGGTGCCCTTAACTTTGGTAGACAGCTTTCTTAGGAAGCGTTTGTCGAGGCATTGGGCTTGTTTGGAAGGGATGGGGGGGGGGGTAAAATGAACAAGGGACCTGGCTTTTTGTTACCAGTCTTAATTGTGCCCCCCAGCACCTTCCACAGTCTTCTTTTACAACTTCCAAGCTTAAATATTTACAAATAAAGCTTTTCCTTGGTCACATGTTTGTCCATTTTCTCATTTGCTAGTGATTAGAGAGCTTTTAGTCCTGCACGTCCTGCTCTCAAAACTCCAGGCATACATTCTTCTATTTATCACCTCTGTAACCATTCACTCCTGATCCTTTGTCATGGTGGAATGCAAAAAAAAAAAATCAGGATTTGTGAGTGTTTTTAGCATTTTTAGCATGAAGGTAACCTTGTTTAGGAGCGCATGTCTCAGAATCTGATTTCAGCCACTGCTCGCTAATGAACTTACACTTTAATTTTGAATTGATTCCAGCTTATTTGATTGTGGTTTGTGAAAAGGTTAGAGAAAGTTAACCATTTTCTTTCAGCCCTTGTAGATAACCCTGACTACAAGCATGCAACCGATTAAAAGTTTTAAACGGTGCAGAGTTTCCAGACGGAGGAAAAATCAAAGTGTGCATTTGAGACATCAATAAGCGTAGCCTGCCAATAACTGCCAGGGAGGCCAGGGCAGAGAGGCAGGCAGGCAGGCCTGTTAAAAGAAGCTGACTTCCATTCAAATAGGCTCCAATGCTGCTGTGCTCCACTGAACAGGCTGAACAAATCAATACTATTAATTTGAGGGCATTTCTTGGTGGATATATCAACAAGTATTGAATGTTTTCACCGCTATGTAAGTGTGGATGTGTGTATTGTACTATGAGTTTATTCACCAAAATAGAATAAGACATGTATATATTCAACATATGCTTTTTTTTCTCACAGGGCTGGAAAATGAATTAATTATGGAATCAGAAGGTTTTAATGCAGCATATTGGAAATGGAGAAAGGATAACGTTGGTGACCTCAGATATGCAGTACAATAAACAGCAGTGTGATTAAATGTAGTTTCAGAATGTGTAATCTGCCGCAGACTTATGTTTTACTCCAACACAGGCATGTTTTCTTCATATGGTTGGTTGAGTGATGCTACTATTACTACTATTTCTAATAATGCTAGTGATTTACTACTAATCTTTATAGATAATTTGTTAATTTGAGATATTTTTGCATAAAATTGCATTAAAATATTCTACAGACATCAGCACAAATCCCAGTTTCTTCAGTATTGGTTGAAAATATATTCAATATACCCATTATGTGTTTTATACATAATATTGCCATTTACATTTGTAGAATTTTTTTTTTCAAGTATCACTTAGTAGATTTCCTTGTTTTCTTAATTGAAGACATTTGCAAGTCAAACTGACTGGCTGCCTTTCTCAGTGCCTGTAAACATTGAACAGAAGGATCAGACTCTGCTATATTAGATTATGAATTCGGAGATCAACAAACAAGACTTCTGGAAGGAAAGCTCACAGAAAAATCCCTTGAATGGATTTCTTCATTATATGTCACATTCAATGACAAACAAAGCATTTGATGCCCTCGGCTGTAATTATCTTACTTATGAGGCATTACAGTACACTAGAGGAAATCATTCATATCATTCAGAAATGCTACTGACCCTCAACAGGTCAAGCATCACATAATGGTCAGAATATTCATAATGGACAATGGTGTTAACCCTTTAAACTTTCACTCAATTTCGTGTAAATTTCTTAATAAAATCAATTGAATGTTGTTCTTGAACCATTGTAATAACATGCAATTGGTGTTTGCTTATATTAAAAAATGAAAATACTAAGCTGAAAACTGGGATATTAGAGGTGGGTCGTGTTAAATGATGCAATAGATAAAACATTTGTGGATATTTATTGATGTTTTGGACTACATATGGACAATTTTTGTGTTGGTTTGGATGTTTTTGTTGGACTATGACTGTGTTTGTTGGAATATGGTTCCTCTGTGGATAATTATGAGACAAAGGTTCAGGTCTGCTGTTTGCATTTTCAACAAACGAGTGATTGTACCTGCTGTGATTATTTTAGTGGAAAGTGGTTTTTATCTTCTGCTGTGAATCTGCATTGTCAAACTATATTAGGTCATGTGACATTTGGGACAGGTTTGGGTGGTTTCCTTAACATTTTTGTGCGACTACTTGTGGCCTATATATGGACCCTTGGAAGTTTAAAAGGTTAAATTATGACTATTACTGATTGTCATCATGATTATAAACTAGATAATAAACAGTATGAATAGTATGGTCTCAGTCAAAAACTGTTTGACTTTGCTGAGGATGTTGCTTTGGTATCAACAAATGTAGTACAAGTCCTGTCAACTATTCAATAAAACAGATTGGGTATAATTTTTCATTTTTATTATCCTTTATTTAGCCAGGACTGTCCCATTGAGACCAAGTGTCTCTTCTTCCAGGGAGTCCTCGTCAAAATAGCAGCAAACAATACGTTTCAGACAGATACAACACAATTTTGTTCTTGATTTAACTATATTCAACTGTTCACTGTTGAAACAAATGTATGTATTAGTTAATTTATATATATATATATATATATATATATATATATATATATATATATATATATCGATCCTTATATTATTTCTTCATATCATTTTATTTTGACGTTGAACACCAGACCAGAGTGCCTCTGGTTATGTCAGTACAACACTGAACACGTATTCAGAGAATGCCTAATCCTTCCCTTATTTTGTGCCAATCTCAAGTTTCTATGACAACCTGTTCTTGAATTAGAGCCAATAATGTCATTTAGATTTTTCTGCTAAATGTGACCTTGACTCAAACGGACTTAATTATTTATATGTCCATGTAATTTCATGTGATATCTCATGTATTCATCGAGTTACAGCATTATATGTCTCTACGGACACACACACACACACACACACACACACACACACACACACACACACACACACTAATTATAATACTGTAAACTCTCTCAACCAATATTGGCCGAGATTAAAAAAAACCTGCTAATTTTCTCACATATCTTCTTCTTATCTGTTCAGATTGTAACAAGGCATGGGAAAAAAAACAAGCACGATACTTCACAAAAAGAAACTTCAACATTTTGAACAAGTTTAACAAGTCAGATGTCAAAACCATTGTTACTTGATTCCTTATCCATTTGTTCACTACAAACTAAGACTAATAAGACTGATGAAGTGTAAATAAAGACGAAAGGAAGAGAGGACAAAAAGTTCTTCATTCTCCAAGGTGTGTCAGTCAGGACAGTGGAATAATGTGTGCTTTTGTTTATGTGTGTCTGTGCATGTTCCTGTGTGCCAGTTTAAGGATTGGCTGAGCACGCCAACATATCCTAGGCCTGAAGATAATGAGGCAGCGGCACAGCTCACCTGTCCAGCTGCCAGCAAGAGGTCAGCCATAGGTGAACGCTGCATTCCCTCACCTGACATATGCACATAGATGGATACAGCCTCATACACACTGCAAAAATCTACCTCTTACAACGTGTATTTTTCTCATTTCTAATCAAAATATCTCATCACACTGAGAATAAGACATCATCTCAAGAGTAACTTTTCAATTAGATATACTGTAAAGGACTTATTTTTAGACAACAGATATGGAAAATTGTATTTCAAGGACTCTTATCAAGATTATTTTCATTTGTTCCATTAGCAGATTTTGGGTTTTTTTTGCCTTGCTTTTTTATTTTTTGCTTAATTGAAGCAAAACACAAAAAAAATGGCAATGGAACAAGCAAAAATTGCGTTGGAAAAATGTCATGAAATAAGGTTTTCAAGATTGAATGAGTTATTTATATCTTCCTGATTGTGCCTTATTTTAAATAAGTAGAAACTAGATTTTTTTTCCTAGTGCACATATAGAGATAGACAACTCTGGGAAAAAAATATACAGATCATGAAAATATCCTCTAAAATCATGTATGACAGCAATCCTTTTTTTATTCCAACACAAATACTGTACACTTTATTCTACGTACTAAACAACCAATCCGTGTCTTAAAAATAAGTGACACTACTATGGCCATTACTATTTTCTTGCAACAGGACTAGCTGAAAACTGAATTGAAACCTAGTCGACAATGCACCTGACCTCACCTAGGTCATTAAAGGTGTGGATGTCGGACCACCAGATGTAGACCCCATTTATATGAACTGGTTTTCTTTGCATTATTTGAGGTCTGCAGCTGTTGTTTTTTTTTTTATTATTATATTGACCATTTGTTGTGTTCTGCAAATACCTGCTCTACATAATTTTTCATAACAAATTTGTGAAAAAAAAGGTTCAGTTTATTTAAAGTTGTAGAAAAAATATTACATCAAAAGCAGTGGTGATGCAATCGAGTACCAACTCCTGTGTGTATCATGTCAATAAAAGAGAAAGAAACAAAAACATGGAATGAATAAAAGCATTGTGTTTGTCAGTACAATGCCATAGTTACTGCTATTATTGTCACAAAACCATGGAAAATGGATAAACATCAGCTGTTCAGTTAAACATTTTCTGAGTCATTTTTGCTGTTATTATATTTCTCCAAACAAATATACCTGTAATTGTAGCAGGGATTAAAATTAACAAGAAATGGAAGAAAACAAGTGTGGTGTAACACCCCCCCCCCCCACACACACACACACACACACACACACACACACACACACACATCTGTACCTATAAATGTTAAAATCAGACAAATCAAAACTCTACCAGTGGTCTCATTTTTTCCACAGCTGTATGTAAGCATACACATTTGCAGAGATGCTATAGGCATTTATAATGTCTAATAGGGTCTAGAGGTGCGCCACAGTTTTCCTTATAAGTACCACTAAACATTCCCTAAATCGGATTACCAGACACACTATATATTCCATGATGAAGATTAGATTGACTGCCAAAAAAGTGTCATAAGACGCATACTTTCTCTTTGTGTCCTCTGAGAATTCACAATCCTCCTTGACAACACACATCTCAAAGCTGACAGCCTCGTAGCTTTCTCTCCTTTAAGAAGTACATTCTACCATTTGATGCACCTCTCTCTATTAGAGGTGGTAAGCTGCCTGAACCTGGGTATATATTGTGGGATTTATGAAATCGCCCGTTGCATTCTTTGAAGAATATTAACTGCCGTCTAAATGCAATACACAGACAAGCCTTTGAACAACTTTTGTAATCAATTTGACTGCAAGACTTTTTCATTTCTGCATTTTATAACACTGGGTTATGCTGCTACTTCATGTAGGTCTCTTTATATTCTGTAACATAGTGTATGTATAACAGTATCAGTATCAAAACTCAACACTCAGCTGTCAATTTAAAGGGACAGTTCACTACTTTTCACATGAATTTGTATGGGATCAACGTTTTTACTCTGGTGAACCCACAGTGACTTTGGTCAAAGCAAAAGTAGTCCTGGCAGGTTTCCTGAGGTCAACAGAATAAAATGTTTCTCTTCTCAAAACAGTACGTGTTGCACATTGTCACTGCTAACAGCTGTGTGCCTGCACATAGCAGCTGTAAACACTGCCGAACAACTGATGAAAGTAGTTAGCTAAGGCGCACAGCTGTTAGCAGTGACAATGCACATTGGTCGCTATTGAGAGAAAGTAGCTCCAAGCAATTACGAGGTGAGAGGTTTTTTTCTGTGATGGTTTTGTTATGCAAATAAATTATTCATTCAAACACATATTGTTATTCGTTTATTCTTATTTTTGATCATGTAATCAGTTGGTATATTGTGTTTCATATAAAAGTTAAGTTTAGATGACATTTAGTCTATATAATATATATTATTATGAACAGTGGCAGAAAACCCAGATATAGATTATTGTAGAAAACTGATAATTAGTACTAAACAAACAATAATTTATTAAATAAGTAAGTTATTAAAGACCTTCAGCATCTTAAACATCTTACCACAGTGCTTCAGTTTCAGCTTCGCAGTTTGTCATGTTTACAATGGATTAGGATTGTCTCTGTCAACTCACCATATATTTTTTATTCATGAGGTGTTGTTTTTTTGGGGGGGTTTTTTTTTTGTTAATTTTGTATCAATTACTAGAAACTTCTATGGACCTCATTTGAATTCCTGGCAACCCCACGTGGGGTCCCGACCCCAAAGCTGAGGAACACTGCTCTATACAAAAGCAGCAAAAAGAATGACTAAATCTTTTTGCCAGCGAAAAGGCATGTCTGAGCTGTGGTGAAGTTGCTCACCATCTGTGCTGTCATCGCAGTTCAATCAATCATCTCATCATCAGATCCCTCAGGACAGAATCATGAGACTGCGTTCCATGATTCATCACTGCATTGCTTGTTTGGAAACCAGAGGTAAACACACCCAATGTTGAATGATGACATTTTGCATTTCTGAGTACCTGTATTCAGTGCATTGAAAAAATGTGTTAAGTTGATAACAATTTGTCCACAACTCATTTTCCAATGATCAATGATTTCCTCTATATTCCCCCCAAATGAACCCACTTTATCCGCACTAGGGTCGCGGGAGTACACCTTGTATGAGTCTCCAGTTCATCTCAGGGCTGAACATATATAGACAAACAATCACTCTCACATTCACACTTATGGACAATTTAATTAACCAATTAACCTATCAGTGCATGTGTTTGGATGGTGGGAGGAAACCGGAGTACCCGGCGAAAACCCACACACAGGGAGGACATGCCAACTCCACACAGAAAGGTCTGGTGTGGGATTCGAACCGGGGTCCTTCTTGCTGTGAGGCACCAGTGTGAACCACTGCACCACCCACACATATTATTCTGACCTGTGCATTTTTTAATGGCACTTAAATATATATTTTAAACAGCCAGTGATTGGCTGAAATGCCATTTATGAGTGGTGCTGATTCCAGCCAATAACTCTGTAACCTTTCTACAAAATAGGTTTGTACGGACATTAAATATGCCACATGACTAACCCTTCCACCATGAGGAGTTTGACAGCTGTGGCTGCTCTGAAATGTTGAGTGGGCCGGTCCCGGAGGATTTCAATGGTAAAATGCCAGTGTGCATGTCCATTTAACACTACCCTCCCACCAGAGAGCCATTGGGTCTCAGCAGTCCTAATGGTGTTCACTATACAAGCCCCTTAAGTCCAAACTTGGCCTTCCCTAACTCAGCTCTCTGTTGCTTATGGCCCACACTCTCCATCTGGGGAAAAAGGGACATGACAGGGACAGTGTCTGTGAGTCAATTGCGGGTCTGAGGCATTCCCTAGAGAACAAACAACTGTGTTTGTGACAAAATGGACTGTCCTCATTCCTTCATAAAGATGCAATTTGCAAGACCAGAGAGGTATTTGTGGGTAGAGTGGAGAGTGCACCTCTTCGGAGTAGAGGATCATGCACTCCCCGTGGACAATGTTAGCCAAAATGAATAAATTATGAAATGGGGTAGCACATTGAGCTTTAATGTAAAAGTTGAGTGCAGTACAGTGAATTTAGATGAGTGTGAAGTGTTGCAGTTTTAAAGTACAGGTGATCTGTAGTGAAGGTTAATACATTTGATGGGATTTGAGTGAGCAAACACCCCAATGGAGCATGTGCTTTGAATTTTAAATGAAAAGGAATGGAGAACGATTGTGCAACAAATTGGTTTAATTTAGTTCATTAAAACAAGAAATGTAAGTTCATCAGATGCATCTACTATCTCTTGATCAAATTATAGTTGTGCAGTTGTGCAGCCTGCAGCCCACAATTAGTGTCAATTGTTTTTAATAGAGGATACCTAATAAATAACAACCGATTTATCAGTCAGTAGTTGTTGTAAAGTAACTTACTTCATGATCTAAATGGATTAATGTATCCTTATACAGTGTAGAATATATTATGGCCAGAATAAATGTAAGAAACTGGCAAGAAAAAAAGATGTAAAAATAACAATAGTACAAGAGTAAAATGAAAATCAAAGTTTGTCATGTGGCCAAGGGAAGGCTTTGTAAGTGTGTCATCATCCCTTAAATTGTTGTTTAACAGATGGATATGGTTTTAAATAAAGAAAGTTTAAGCAATATTAATATCTTATAATGAAGCTGACCTTTGACCTTCTGGATATAAAATATGTAAGGTGAAAGATAACCTTTATTTTGTCAGTAGGAGTTCATCCGTGTAAACATGCACCACACACTGACTTAACATATCACTAGATCATGCATGTATCTCAAGACTACCAGGAGCAGTGGAGAATAGACAGCTATTGGAGGATGTGAACCTCTATGCATCAAGGGAATCAAAATAAGGACCCCCAAAAAAACACCTAATGGAGGATGTGGGTATTAATCCCACAACCTCTTAGAATCTATGTGACTATGCTACCATTTGAGCTTATTCATCCTTTTATAGCGTATCCATCCTGCTGTGCACTCCAATGTATTTTGAAGAAACCAAGGCAACAATATTTACGTTTTCATGCTTTTCCTTCAGCTTTAGTTGAGAAGAAGAAATTGGTCATCCCAATTCATTGAGACGAGGAGCTGAACTTCAGATTTCAATTAGGTAGTACCTTCATGCATAGCCAGAATTCCTGCAAACAGTGGTATTGTGAAGGGAAACCAGAGATCAAAGTCTTTTGGTGAAGCTGACCTTTGACCGTCTGCATATAAAACATCTACAGTAAGATGAAAGATATGTTTTGGTCAGTAGGTGTTCACACGTGCAAATATGCACGTGAACTGAAAGCAAGTGCTGTACCGTTTAAGATCACCCCCCTCTCTGGTAATTGATCTTTTTATTCCAAATCATATATGTGACATCTTTTCATAAAACATGCAGCGCACATTATCTTCTCCCCTTAGCTATGTCATAAATGCTTCCCACTATGCATATACTAGGAACAGTGGGATCAGTATATTAGGTGCCAATGAAGGGGGGGGGGGGGTTGAATGCTTTGCCGTGCTGTTCCATGTCAGCCAATAAGTCTCTGCTCATCCAGAGAATCAAACTAAGAATCCTCCTGAAGAGATGGCTATTGGAGGATGTGGGTATCAATCAAACTATCTAAGCGAGGGCTTTACCATTTGAGCTAATCCCCCTCTGATGTGTGTGTGTGTGTGTGTGTGTGTGTCATCCTTGTAATCTAAAACATATATACGTGTGATTATTTTGTCTCAAAATGTTCATTACCTTCTGGCTTCACATACTGCTTACTAAAAGCAGTGGGATTACCATATTATGTGCCCAGGGAGCAAATGGGGGGGGTGGGGGGTGAAGTACCTTGCTCAAGGACACATCAGCCAAAACCTCACTGTCCATCCAGGGAATCAAACTAAGGACGTATTGAAGAGATTGGAGAATGTGTATATTGATCCCACTACTTCTCACATGCAAAGTGCTAGCTAATCACCTATTTAGATTTGTGATGCATCCTTTTATTCCAAACCATATACACATATGTACGACATTTTGCCATATTGCTTGAAGACCTCGTCACGATCCCATCGCACACACTGAAATATAATGTATATAAATAAATAAAATGTTTTAGTCCAGTCTAGTCCAGTCTAAGGTATGTTTTTGAGGGGTGGGCTGAAGAAGAGGAGGGAGTGTATATTTTCAAAATCACATTTGTGTTGAATTGCTGAACTGTTTTTTACCAAGGTATCCCACCCTGCCTTTAATCATTTACAAATCAAAAGTCTGTATCGACGATTTAAAAAAAGAAAAAAGGGAATATTTAAACGACTAAAAAAAAAGAAAAACCTGAACATGTAAAACTGTGGTGTTAAATCTAGGTGCACCAGTGCAACCAGTGCAAAAAGTTAGTCTAGAGCCCTGGCTGTGTTTCCTAATGTGTATTGAATAAACAAAGGCAACTATATTCAAATTTCGTGACTTTCCTTCAGATTTATTTGAGTCTTCGCAATTCATCGTAGGTCATCGCAATTCATCAAGATGAGGGAACGGAAGGCAATCAAGAGGTTAAAATCTTATGCGACACTGACATTTGATCTTCTGGAAATAAAACATCTAAGACGAAAAATGTCAGTAGTTCACATAAGTCAACAAGCACCACACACCAAAATTCGTCTTCTGCCTTGAACCTATAATTACATCTCAGGTGGCCAACCCTGGCCCTGGAGAGTTACTCTCAGGCAAGAGGTATCTATTGAAAGATTTAGTTGAGAAAAAGAAATGGGTCATCGCAATTTATCGAGATGAGGGGCTGAACTTCAGATTCCAATTAGCAAGTACGTTCATGCGTAGCCAGAAATTCTGGAAACATCAGCGGTATTGTGAAGGGAAACAGGAGGTTAAAATCTTATGATGAAGCTGACCTTTGATCTTCTGGATATAAAATAGCTAGGATAAAACCTTTATTTTGGCAGTAGGGGTTCTTATAAGTCAACATTCACCACACACCAAAATTCATCTTCTGCCTGGAACCTAACACTACATTACACATACGTCACATACTGCATACTAGGAGCAGTGGAATCGCCATATTAGGTGTTCATGGAGCAAACGGGGGATTAAGTGCCTTGCTCAAAGATACAATAGCCAACAACTGTCTGTCCATCCAGGATATCAAACTGATGACCCCCTTTAAGGACAGCTTTTGAAGGATGTGGGTATAGATCCTACTACCGCTCATATTAAAAGCTAATCCCCTATAATGGCTATCACTCATTCTTTTATCCTAATGTACTGGAAACATGTGTGATATTTAGTCAAAATTAGAATTTTTAAGGGATAATGTATTGCACATGCGTTACTATCAGAATAATATTTCCAGACGGGGCCAAACAGTGAAGGACTGCTGTCATCTTTAGAGCTTCACATTGGCCATCACCCTGATAACATTAGAGTGAATGAATCGGCTAATTCTCTCGTCAGTAAAAGTCCTTGGCGAACTCTTGGAAGGCACTCACATGTCAAACAAATGAGCTGGCTAACATTATAAGGGTGTGTACATAAGGTCCCTACATTGTCAGGTCGAAATATTAAGTGTAAATATGCTTTATATGTGTTTAAATGACAACCACGTATTAGCACGTAATAGCATTAGAATGAATGAATCAGCTAATTCTCTCATCAGTAAAAGTCCCTGGTGAACTCTTTAAAGGCACTAACATGTCAAACAAACCATTTCAGGGTCTGTACATGTGGTCCCTACATTGCCATGTCAAAATATTAAGTGTAAATATGCTCAGCACTTAACAACAAATTATGTTTATGTACTGTTTTTTTACACAGTGCTTGCACTTTACAGAACAGAGAATCTATTTCGCTGTAAAAAAAATACCCCAACTTAAATATTTAAAAACTAATAGATAATGAAATGAAACCTTCACTGTGTCTAGTGTAGGAATCACCCTGATCATCATTCCAAGATGGCGGCCAGGGTTCTCACTTCACAGCAGCCAATGCTGGGTCTACAGTAGGTAGACTATGTGTATGGTTTCTCCAACGTGCTCTCACTCTCTTTGTACGTCAATCTAACCTGACTCCTTGAAGTCCCACCCCTGTATCTCATGCTTAGATGACAGTTAAATGACTACAGAATAGCAAACCAATTGAGAAGCTTCAAAAACACTTTCTTGCACAGCACTTGTTTCTCACAGCAACACGGTCCTGGGTTCTATTCCAACACCTTTCTGTGTGGAGCATGTTCTCCCCATGTCTGCTTGGGTTCTCTATGGGTACTCCAGCTCCTCCCACCATCTAAAGACATTCACTGATAGGTTAATTGGTTACTCTATTGTCCATAGGTGTGAGAATGATTGATTTTCATACTTAGTATTTACTATTTTTAAGACCAGGCTGCACTTATATTTTATTATCTTATATCCTATTCATTTTTCCCATCTGGTGTTTTGATCTTTGATATTAACAGCACTTTGTGGAACTTATTTCTATTAGCCTGATAGCACACATCACAGTCCATTTAGACTTTTACTGACCTGAATATATTCCATATAAAATCACTGTCTCCCTACACAGTGATGCCCCGTAGATCTGAATTGTTAAGTCAGAATTGATTTACATTGTCAAATAAAGAATTTGGAGAAAAGGAATAAATAACAGTTAATTGAACATGCTTAAAGAATTCTATAGGATGCTCTGTTAACTGTCTCAAGACATTTGTTCATGCAAAACGACATTTGAGCCATTAAGGCCCGGACCTGAGAAATTCAATGTGCATATGAACTGGGTGAGCATGAAAAACAGTTCTGTATTCGCTCTACTGTGAAATGGCTCTGAATGCCAGCACGGATTATGATTTGCATCTGACATTTACAACATTGTCTTGAATTATTTGTTGTCCCCAAGCTATCTTTCTTAGAAGTCATATTTCAGTCCATCATTATTGGAGATATTTATTTAAATTTGCACAATGATATGACATAGTTTGTAAGTTTAAATTAATTTACTTTAGAGGTAAGATGTCAGGTTATTTGATCCCTTCATGGCAGTTTATTAGGTTACCTGATTAAATGGATTAAATAAAGACTGAAGGTTTGGAGAGCAGCATTCGGTGGTTTCCACCTTTGAAAAATGAGTTTAGACTTAGCCTGAATCACATCTTGTACAAATAAAGTGCTTGTGGCTTGTAATATGTCTTTTTTCTTTTTTTCTTTTTGGCTATTCCTCTGTTGTCTTACTGTTTTTTCCTATAAGATATAACATATTTGGCAACACAGGAACTGGCTCAATTTTTGTTTTATATTTGTAAGAATAAACCACTTTAAAACTCTGTTTTCTTTTGAGATTTACATCTACTATAGTGATTCCAAAATTTGTTTAATCACTATGTGGCAGTGAGCTGGTGGTACTTCTGCTGCCAAGGAGAGTGTTTATTTTCACAAGTCTCACAAAATCATAAACACAGAGACGGTGGCCGTTTTCATGCCAAGTCTGTAGAGTTTTGAAAGTGGTACAACCCTGTGTTGTTCTGCAACCAGACAAGGTATTCGCTTTCATCCTGCATGGATTCACTCCATTTCATGTCAACAAGGCTCTTTAAGCCTGGAAACTAGGTGGGAAAAGAAAAAAAAAAAAAAAATCTACGGAAATCTCCCTGATGAGTAGATGACAGACAAACCTCTTCCCCCTTGACAAGAAAAAAAGACGAAAAATGGGGCTTGTATTACAAAAACAAAACATTTGATTATCTTAGAAACTTGCCCTGACACGAAGACATTTTTATCTCCCCCATCACAAAATCACTGCACATCATCCCAGACAAACCTTGAATCACTGCTATTAATAGTGTGTGATTAAGTAAAACAGGTCTGAGTTGCTGCTGCTGCTGGGGTTGATGGATTGTAGCATTCTTTACTGCAGTTTTACTCAAGTGACACCCCAGCCGGATGCAGGTGTTGTCTGCTTGTGTTCTGGTCAGACCTGACTAACCCAGGACAGAGGTTCTACGTTTATGGTCATTCATCCTCTACCCCTCCTCCCTTGTTCCACCTCCTTTCCAGCCCTAAATGCCTGGGCTTTCTAGCTTAATCAATCACCTGTGTAAAGAGCAATAGTTGTGTGTAAAAGAAAGACGGTGAGACAGAGGACGAGGGGAAAGACAGAGAAGAGAGAGGGGGGGGGGGGGTTGTTGCTGTGAGGTGGGTGTCAGGGACAGGTGGCCAGGGTCAGTCTCGCTCTCACCTTGGCAGCTTCTCTCCAAGTGCTCTTGACAGGCATACATGCATCCACCCACCTGCACAAGAGGGGCCGCAGGCACACAGAGGAGGTGTCTCCCACACACTCGGACGCATGTGGACACACACGCGCACTCACAAACAAGTAAGCAAGGCTAACAGCTTCAGGCTACTGGCGCTCCCTAGGGGAACACTCATACTATGCTAATGCATGCCAGTTCATCAATTTAGTCCTGGACACAACGCACTTTCTGGACTGGCTGGGCATGCATATTTCTCAAGGTTAAAAAGTTGTCTGGGATAAGATGTCCACTTCTGTGCGAATGAATCTCCATATCATGAAAGGAAAATCAATAGCTTTAACCAATAATGCTGCAGATGAAGTTAAATGCATCAGATGCACCCAATCCTTTTAGTGCAACGTCTGTTGCTTTATCATGATGTGACACTCACAGTAGGAGATAAAAAAAACTGTACACTCTACTCAAGTTGCTTTGTTTTGGCAGATATTTTAATATTCTCGACAAAATTATGTTGAGTTATAGTTTTCCATAATGATGGGTAAAATGGTAAAATACCAGCTGCCCTATGACAATATACAGACTGTGATGTACGCTGAGATGGACAGAGCCAGAATGAGGAGGAGGGGTGTGGTAAAATATGAAAAGAAAAGCGAAATCTGGTAAAAAGGAGACGGAATATTGTGAAGATAAAGAACAGGTAAGAGTGAAGGGGAGAAGGAGGGTGGAGGTGGAGGTGCTAGAACTAAGGAATCTCATGCATTTGTAATTTTCATTTCAGATTTTTGCCCCCCCCCCAGTAGAATACTCATAAATATGGATGAACCTGTCAATGTGATTGCACTGTTTCTTAACTTGGACCAAATAAACACTGTTTTCCTCCACTCTTCACTTGACCAAACATGTCTAATTTTTCATCTGCTGGAGTTTGCTGTTTCTTCTTTCATTATTATTATTATTTTTTTTAAATTCGCCTTCAAAGTAATACAAGTTTCGCCTGAAAGCGGGAATGTAATATTTTCGCCTCCTCTGTCTATTGCCGTTGTAACATGTAAATTAGCATTGTGGGAAGGGATGACTTCACATGTTTATACCTATTTTTGCTCACACGCTCTTAATACAGTTAAGAACATGCATGTGAGCTGTGAAGATATGGAGGATTGTGTTGTATAACTATTGGCATTGGCTCTTCACTGATTGTTTTATTGCTGTGAGCTATGCAGTTATAACACTACATTAATTCATTTTTTTACGCACCCTAAGCCTACATAAGTACATGAATAATGTAAGTTTCTCCCACCCCCCCCTCCTCACCATCCCAATAACATGCGCTACTGCTATGAGCTTCCGAGTCAGCAAATTTCTGATCTTAATTCCCCATGATCAGAGAATTCCAGCGTAAATCCTGTAATTTTGCCCTCCAAAGAAAGACGCAGTTGTTGTTGTGTTTGTTGCTTTTTTTTTTTTTATCACGTCAGCCCTCTGATAATGGATTTGGACCCTGTAATAATGCTGATAAGTACAGTTAAGTATGAAAAATAGAGAAAAGGAAAGAAAAGACTGAAGGTGAAAAAGGAAGGTACTGAGGCTTATACCCCCAAAACGGTCCCTTGTTTCAATTCAGCATAAGAATAATGAGTGGCAAACCAGATGCATAATTTACAGTGTAGTTAGGGCATGATAAAATATGTCAGCAAAAGATTTTTTTCCCCCCGCTTCCTTACCAGTTTCCAAAAAGAAAGTGTAGTGAAAGTGAAGCCAAAATTATGCACTTGCACGACAGTAAACCTAATTCATAAGAATTATAGCAGTCTAATTTGTCACAACTAATATATAATAATTTAACCATATAACGTGTCGTATTTGATACATGAATTTCTAAGCCCTCTACATGGTCCATGTGATGTTTTTATTCTTGAAAAATCTGATGTATAGAATTAGATACATGCAATACATGGGGGAGGAATATTGTTGACCTTAGGCCTTTCCAGTGACACTACAACACTTTCATTAATGATAAAGGAGGCAGAACTTTACCAATTTTGAAAATTACCAATTTTTTTGTGAGACATTGTTTTTGTTTGTTCAAAAATATTTCAGACCTGATAGATGAAATATAATACAAAATGAAAATATATACACAAGTTTTCCGCATGTGCTTTTCACTTCCTATCTGGCGGCCTCTGGTTTGTTTTACTAATTAACTATATATATATATATATATATATATATATATATAAACGCAATGATTCAGTGAGAAAAATAATGGACAACTTCAAGAGGACAAGTGGTTCGGGACCTACAAGTGCTGTTGTTGGTTGTAAAGTTGCGAGAAAACTCCTGAATGAGTGGTTAGATAGAGAATGTTTTGACCTCCGTTGTTTTCATTTGGACAACAGACCAACTAAAGGTAACCCGTTTCCAGAGTTGTTTTTGGGATACACTGGCTTTACCCACAGCCAAAGAGGCAACAAGTCACAGAATGGACTACCATCTCCCCAAAGAGACTTAAACTTCAATCTGATGGTAAATTCAGCTACTTTAGCTATGAAATGAAAGCTTTAGCTATGAAACTGACAATACTGGTAGTTGTGAAGAAGTAATTATACACTAACATTGCTACCAGTGTTTTACTAAAACAGCTAATTGAAGATGGGACAAACAATGTTCACCATAGGCTAATGTTCATAGACAGTAGAGTATTATGCCACGCACTAGTCAAACATTGACTAGACTCTACATTTGCTGTCAAATACACAAAACGATCATGTTTGTATGACATAACACAACCGATTTTGTTGCTATGCAGATACTGATACACCTTGGATGCTTTCAGATTGTCCATAGCTTTCCCATCTATTATGATGAAATACGCACAAATCTTGCTGTACTTTACATCGGGCCACGTTGTCATATTATCCTCCCAGGTCTGCACTAAATTCGGGTGGGGGATAACTCCATCTCCAGACAAAGTACTTAAACTATGTTCCTAGGACATTATAATGTCTCACGAATGCTCACGAAAAGCTAGCAATCAAAGTCTGTTTACATGAGTAAACACTGCACAACTTACTTCCAGTGGAAATTGAATGCATATCTGCACGGTAATGCTGCCGCCCAGGGTTTGTTGCGTAAACTTGTCTATACATGGACATTGATATTTGAGGGGAAAAAATGGGGGTTGTTCAGTAGGACCACTAAAGGCTCTAGTTTTGAAGAATTGGAATTTTCTGTCAATGAGTTAATGGTTCAGGCTTTACAGGGATAAATGTTTCATCTTGTTTGATTTCCTTCAGCCACAGCTCGATGTAACCCTGACATAGGTCTAGGTTGAGTTCAGCAGCTCTTATGCTCCCCGTGATCCTACATTCAGCTTTTGTTCAGGACCAAGAGGTCTAAATGAGAAATACCTGTCGCAACGAGTTGGTTTTTCATTTGTTTCATGACTAGAAGAGGAGGAATGTTTGAACAGAGATCTACCAGAAAATGACACACTGATCATCATCTCGCCTTTTCAACATTGAATTCATAAAAGTTGGATAAAGGCCCAAGATTACTTTCTACCCCTTTAGTTTTAACATGGATTTCATGTCTTGGTAACTGACTACGAGCTATTCAGACAATAGTGAGTGATTTTTTTATTCTTTAATTCACAGTGTGCAGATGAAAATTGGAAAAAAAAAAAGGAGAGAGTTCCAAAACAAAATTCACCAGCTACATGGTGCTTTGGGTTTACTCCAGATGTGTAATTTTTTTCCCTGACAGAGAGTAGAAAGATAAGAAACACTGGTGCACATGTATATCTACTGCTGTGTTTCCATTATGGGCTTGTTTCGATGAGAGATTTTATTCCCATTTAATTCAGAATAAAGGTTATTTCATATTTAAGATGACCATGAAAACATCTAATTCCAGTTGAAAATGACTATTCTGAATTGAATTGAATAAAGTCAGTGGTTTATTCTACTCTCGATTCCTCTGACATAGAAACTGTTAATTCCTTTAAGGTTATTCCGCACATGTCTTGTGGCGGTGATGCACATATTCCATGCCACAGGCATTAGTATGTTGATTTTTTTGAGTTGCTGCTTCATAATTATTACAAAAATAAATGCAAATAAATCACATGTAGTATCTGTCCTTCCATGTTGATAGTTGAAACGAAACCAAAACAGAAGTGGATGTGATCGTTTCCTTCCCGTAGGTATCTAGACATTAAGTAGAACCATCTGTACCTGCAGCCCTTACAGCCAAATTAACTAAAACAGAATACAACCCTTTCCCATGGAAATCTTTATTCAGCATTAATGCTTCCATGTAAACATGAAGGAAATAGCTTTAATTACCTCCTCCAAAGAGGTTATGTTTTTTTGCCAGAGTTTATTTGTCTGTTAGTTTGCGACATATCTCAAAAAGTTATTGATGGATCTT
The DNA here is from genome assembly GCA_020466265.1 of Siphamia tubifer. Lineage (NCBI taxonomy): Eukaryota > Metazoa > Chordata > Actinopteri > Kurtiformes > Apogonidae > Siphamia > Siphamia tubifer. The sequence continues at coordinate 20,212,303 of CM035786.1, read as the reverse complement.
GATGAAATTTGCAGGGTAGGTTGGTCACGGAGAGATCTGGAAATGATTAGATTTTGGTGGTGATGGGGAGGGGGGGGGGGGGGGGGGGGGTGCAAGGTAACTCAAAATGTTATGGACAGATTTTGATGAAATTTTCAGGATCTGTGTCACAAGGAACAAATGACTACATTTTGGTGGTGATCCAGAAGAGATCCTGTATTCTGGATCACTTTCAAATTCTACATTGTGGTAAATCGAGAATAAATTTCAAAGCGACCCAGAATCCAGGATCTCTTCTAGATCACCACCAAATTTTAATCATATGTTCCTCGTGACAGTCCCAACACATCCTGAAAATGTCATCAATATCCATAGGCCGTATTGATCACTACTGAGAGAAAGTAGCTCCAAGCAATTACGAGGTGTGAGTTTTTGTTCTGTGACGGTTTTGTTATGCAAATAAATCACTCATTTAAACACATACTGTTTTGAGACGAAACATATTTTACTTTCTTGACCTCAGGAAACCTGCCGGGACTACTTTCGCTTTGACCAAAACCGGAACAGAACTTGACTGTTGGGGGTAAGTCACTGTGGGTGCACAAGAGTAAAGATGCTGATCCCATACAAATTCATGTGAAAAATAGTGAACTATCCCTTTAAGAATGATTCTTAATGCAATATATCGCAAATGCATAGGGTGTTCAAAAACGTTTTTTTTCCACTAGTGTATGTGTATGTGCAAGAAAGGGGGAAAACAGAGTGAGGGAAAGCTTGGCCTGAAATAGATGAAAAGTTTCAAATAATGATCCAAATGTGGAAAACAGAAAAAAAAAGTGTTAGAGTTGCTCTGTTTCTGTTACACAACATGTGATTATTTTTGTGTTTGCAGCTTCTTTGCAATTTGATAGCAGAATATGAGCATCCAATGAGCATGAAAAACAACAGCTACCAGAATTAAACAAACAACGAGAGGCGTAAGACCTCTGAAAACTCACAAATCAAAAAATTGCCAACTTTGTTAATGAACATTTTTGTTTTTATGCTTCATTCTACAAGACAAATAAATAAACAAATAGAAGAAGAAGAAGACAGAAACGAATCTTCGTCCTTATCCAAAACCCTACCATGGTGAATATCTTGCCACCAATTAGCCCCCTGCTGTGCTGTGTAACTTGTGCATGCAGAGTTAGCAAACAGCTCCTCCCCACATGGCTCATACTTGTGCTTCTGGGCATCACTTCCACCTCAGGTAGGCTCACACATGTTGCCAACACGAACTCCCGACGTGATCATACTGGGATCTGTTCCTAACAACACGCAGAGCTTTCAATGGATCCACACCTGTCTGCTTGATAACCTAAAGCGAGGATTAAAAACCACTGAATTCCTGGTATGCTTGAAGCGAGCGTGCAGAAAGCTGTCAATGTCAATCGCATTCAGCGTGAGGAGTAAAACATTTTGACAACTGTCCAAGTAATTAGTTTTTGCATTTTACATTCTTATTTTAGGCATCAAGCTTATCCAGAGTGACATAAAGGAGATAATAGTTGACTCCCTAGATTTCCCATATAAGAGGCAGCCAAAAGGAAAGACTGCAGGCAGTTTTTGACTGACAACACCATACAAAAGGTAACCAAAGTTCAGCTCAAGGCTTTGCAATTCCAAATCTTTCATGATTAACTCAGCTAATACATTTTTATAGCAGCACATCAACTTTGAACCAGCCTGAGAATGTTAGATTAGCTTGATAACAAAAAAAAAACAAAAAAACACATTTCTCCGAACAGGACACACTTAATATGGCTGCATCTTAACTTTATTAGATATGAAAATCATTGTGTTGCTTTTCACTTTTATATCCATCGCATGTAAATCACAGCATTCAATAAAAAGTGGTTCGCAAACACAAGTCGAGCTGTTCTACATAAATGAAAATATGGTTTGCTTTTAAACCTGCTCTCATTATGATCTAATCACCTGCTGTCATTATTTTTTTGTGTGTGTGTATGTGAAAAGCACGTGTTGTCTTGACATTATGTAGACATGCTAATTACAGCGGCAGAAAAAAAAAATCCTTTTTTTTCTGCACACCTGGTAGACATGTCAAGAGTCGTCTGCGTCAATTGTTGCTGGTTTTTTGTGCCACGTCATGTGTATGTTTAAGTTGGCACGGTGCCCTACATTTGGAGGTGAGTCAGTGTTTGCTTAAAGAGGAGGAGAATGGCAGCTCTCAAAAAAGCTTAAAGCCTTTTTCTGTGTGTGCATGCAGAAATCCAGTCTAGGGATTGGGTAGCTGAATGGTCTTGGATTACCTGTTGAAAATTTGACAAGTGGAAAATGTCGTGCGGTACTGCTACAAAGCTTCACATCTCATGTTTCAAGTTTTATATTTCAGAAGACAATGAGATGTTTGCATTGACATCATTGTTTAAGTAGTGACTGAAATACTCTTTTCATCTTCAAAGACAACCCCCCCCTCAAAAAAATTTTTTACATCTGCCAGGAAATAATGAATAATTTTGCAGTAAAGTGACACATACACAGCAAATATGGCAGTATTCAATATTCAGTGTCAGTGTTGTATTAACACCACATTGATGTAAAACACTGACCATATTGCTTTTGTTAAATTCATATTATTAATATTGGTGTTAAACAAATCTGGATTGGTGTAGATCAAGTCACGTCCTTACATAAGAGTTGTAGAATGTTTGATGGATTGAAGAAAAATTTCCAAGCCAACCATCGCCATCTTGTTTTTCACAACAGCCGCTGAAGTTGTTCATATGGGGACACTGGGAGTGCAAAAAAAATTAAGTTGGGTCAAGTATTGCGAGATCTCGCAATACTTTTGCAAAACAGTTCTAGGGATGGTTCTGTTATGACTCTGCATAGCTGCCATGTTTGCTCCTCCTCCCCTTCTCTTTACTCTACTCCCTCTGGGTTGTGCGGCTTAACATTTACTTTACTGACCATTACTATATCACCATGGTAACCATTACTATATCACCATGGTAACCTGTTGAGTTATATTTTTAACAACAAATAATGTTAAAACAAAAACAGTGTAAAAATTTGTAACACTTTCAAAAATATTAATTTTACACTGCAGTACACTTGTGTGGACACATATATACACTTTATGGGTGTTAAAGTTAAACAGAAGTGAAGACCATGGGTGTTAAATTAACATTGGCATGACATGCCACCATTTTAAATTCACATAATCATCTAACAAGACTTTTTTAAATTATATGTTAATCTGCTACTGGAGATGAATATGACTCATGAAGGTACATTTGTTCACACTATAAGAGTTAATATGTCTATGTAAAACATGTTTTCATTAGCAGTATGTATATGAAATGAAAATTAATGTAGTAATTAATCTTTTTTTCTTTCAAAGCTAAAATAGGACATTATGCTATGCTGCTCTGTTATGTGTTGCCAGTACAATAAGAAAACAATAGCTTGAAACAAACCCATTTCTGACCTTGAAATTTCATACACCACAATCTGACTGTTGACCTGACTACTGAGTACTGATCCTGGAGATCCGTAATCTAATGCTGAGAGACGCTACAGATACAAGTCTTCCTGTGAGACAAATATGATGGTTGTCTGGGGAGTTTTGTATTCACATCAGGTTCTGTTGAAGCCAAGTCAGGAACGGCAACAAATTCAGCTTGACCGCTCTCATATTCAAGCTGTCAAATATGAGATGATCCTGCCAAATCTGTCAGGTTTTCTATTAATTGGTTCGATTATGTTGCTGATTAAATCCAATAAATTGAACAGGTAGATGGAACCTATAATAAAACTACTCTGTTGGGGAATGTTGCCAATCAATATGTTTTGAAATCTATAAGCATTTCTGCCTAGAGCAGGGGTGCTCAATCCTGGTCCTCGAGAACAACATCCTGCATGTTTTAGATGTATCCCCCTCCCAACACTCCCACCACTTCTGCCACCACCCTATTTATACATCCAGGTCTCTTCGGTCAAGTCCAATTAGACTGGTAGAATAGCCTTCAGGTGCTCCAGTACAGGAAAATTTGGGTTAGGGGTCACACAGATACACAGCAAACAACCCCAATCAAACATTAAAAAAACAACAGGGCCACACTAAAGGCTCATAAAAACCCCTTTCCCATTTAACGTAGACCTATCGTATGTATACCCACTGCTAAATCCCCCTTGATGTGCACCATTCAGTAGTATCTGAAGCAAATTGCCCATTTTTTCCTCTATGTAGGTGAAGCCATGACCTGCCTTACTATGCCTTTAGACATGAGTAAAGAGTAAAAACTACAAACTTCACCTGATCAAGACAGGATCATTTTAGAATACTGAGTAAAAGTACTACTGACAGGTAAACTAAATACAATAGTGTTAAACGCCATAGTTTCTGCAGCAGGGCAAATAGTGAAATTGACCGAATATTAGAGGTAACATCTTTAGCCCGAGCCCGGGTCGGGTCGGGCCTAAAATGTCAATCATTACGTTCGGGTCGGGCTTGTCTCTCACTGACTTTTTTTTTTCTGTCCGCATAATTAAGCAAGTGCGCATCAAGATCTCTCTTTCATTCTCATTGTCTGGCCTCTTATTCTGTGTTCCAGCGTTATTTCGTTGTGTAAATGCATTTATCATGATAAAAAAAAATATGTCGATTATTTTAATCTTAAAAAATGTTGGGGTTTTTTCTGCCAAAAATACTATGGGATACATTTAAATTTCGGGTTTGCTGCGGGCCTGGATCAGGTCGGGCTGGTCGGACTGGATCTTACCTCTACCGTATATCAGTGATGCGCGGGCTAGCCCGAAGTGACTGGGTGCCTGCGGTCACCTGCAGTTGCGTGTCATTAAAAAATATTTTTAATTATATTGGGGTTGCGGTCAGTCGGGTATATGAGATAAAAAATTAAAATGATCTGGTAAATACACTTTATAAACTGAATTTCTGTGAAGGTGACATATAACATCGGAAGTATCCTACGGTACGAAGGGAGCAAGAGAGAAAGTCAAGTTGCGAGAGTAGAAGAGATCAAATATTTGGTAAACATATTGACTTAGAAGCAATGACATCAAATTTTAACACGGAAATAAATGCAGATATGTGAGTAAGGTCATGTGATGTTCATAAAGACTCCTTTTTAAAAATGCAGGTTGGGTCTGTCCTTTTCAGATATATTTTCTTGCAGTCTGAGTTACGGGCAGACTAGTTAAAAAAAAGCCTATAGATTGACCAGTGCGTCACTGGCATATACCCACTTCTCCAGGGACCACAGTACAGTACCTCTGTTTACAACTGTGACCTTCTGTCTGCATTTAACTGTTGTTTCAGCAGAATAAATGTTGTTTTTAATTAGGATCATTCCTTAGACAAAAATCTAAATTGTTCTTAGAGAATTATGTTTCCTGCCAATGGACTAGCCAGAATGATAACTGCTGATTGAAATTATAAAACTGTCAAATATGCGACACCGGCCAGAATCTTTGCACTATGTTTATGCATGTTTTAAAACCCCCTATCTCCATAGACTATTATATTGATTCCTGTCTTTTTTTTCCCTCTTTTTTTATTGAGTCTGTGAAAGTCGTGTGCAAGAACTCTGGAAATTTAGATATGGTCTATTGGTTTATGCGTAGGCGGAGAGAGCAATGAGACAAGCAAAGGTTCCACTGGTCAAAAAAAAAAAAAAAAAAACTAAACAAAAAAACCCTGCTGTTTCTGAGCCATGTAACTCAGAAAATAAATACAACCCAAAGGGACTTTCTGGGTCATTCCATATTTACCTTATAGAGTATGTGAACATTTCCTCTTAAATTTACAGTGTTTAAAGTATAGTTTCAATATCTTTTGTATTGTCATTGCATTAAAAATGGAATTACTTTGCACATACTGTATTATAAAATAATGCAGATCTAATTGATACAATTTGATGATGTGATGATACAAATAAGCAGTGTTGAGTAGTAACGGAATACATGTACCGCCGTTACGTATTTAGAATACTAATTATGAGTAACTGTATTCCGTTACAGTTACTGCTGTTAAACCTAGTATTTAGAATACAGTTACTTTAGTAATAACATTGGATTACTTGTGTTTTTTTTACTTCAGCGAAAAAATATATTTTCTTGTATCCTAGTTAAAATCATACCTGCCAACACTCCCGTTTTTCCCGGGAGTCTCCCGTATTTCAGACCCATCTCCCTCCCCCCTCCCGTTCTGTCATTTCTCCCGGTAATCTCCCGTAATTCAAGTCTGAACATCGAAATGAGTGTGTGTGTGTGTGTGTGAGAGAGAGAGAGAGAGAGAGAGTGAGTGTGTGTGAGAGAGAAATGTTTGTGTGTGAGAGAGAGAACATGCCATTAATTGTAATGCTGAAATAACTGTGTGAGAGAGAGAAGTGTGTGCGTGTGTAGTGTGAGACACTACATCTAACCTAATCAAGCAACTCAAAGTAAGTTATTTTTTTATTAACTTCATTTAGGAACAAGCTTTTTTATGTCACAGTTTACTGTGTTGATCAGGTTTACTGAGGTAACGTTTAGGCTATATAAATATTTCTCACAGTCAAGTTATTGTGTTAGCTTAACATTAGCTAACGTAACTAAGTAGATAAGAGCTGCTAATGCTGCAGTAATGTGCTCTGGAAAAGATATTTCCACTTGAAAACTGGCAATTAATGCGTCCTGTTCACGTTTGTCATTTGTTGTCATTGGTAAACAGACACGACGTCATGACTCATGATGAAAAATGATAACCTAAGTTATCTTAGAAAATCAATAAAAATAAATTAGGCCTACTGTTCGTAATTTCTTTGGTGTGTTCTGCCATAAATTAAAGTCCGTTTATCTCGTAGACTTGTTTTTCAAACAAACATTCATTTAATAAATGAACAAATAATAATTGAACTTTAATGTTTTATTTATTATTTTACCAGTATGTTGTGATGTTAAACATTATAATAAATATTATTTAGTGTGTAAAGTTATTTATATTTAATTTAAATTAAGTTTTAATAAGAAGTATTCCAAGCATTTAGAATACAGTACCATGTTAAACCAATGTAATCAAATACTTTACAAATGACTTTTTAATTCAGGTATTCTGTATTCTGTAACGAAATACATTTACAAAGTAATCTCCCCAACGCTGCAAATAAGCCCTGAGGGGTCCTTGAGGAATTCCACTTTCTTACTAAAATCCTCAGGTTTCTTATTAGATATATGTTTTTAGTATAGTTGTGATATTTACCAGTTATGTTATTGGATTAAACATTGATTTACACAACATTATGTTGGTCTCTCTCTCTCTCTCTCTCTCTCATAGTTTATAGTCAATATGCATAAGCACTCTGTGTTCAATCTAATAAAACAGCTACATCTTTTATAATCAGTGACTGGCATTAATAAGAAAACTTGTTTTGGGTCTAAATGAGATTTAAGGAAGAATCTCAGTTCCAACCTTTCTGTTACTAATTTAATATTCCTTTTACCATTTTATCAGCGTACATCTTCACTTTGCTTTCATGTTGTTTGTTCTTTGTGCTGTCTGTAAACAGGGCACATCTGAAAAACACAGTCTTTCTATTGTCGTTCTGTTTCTTTTTTAAGCTACGTGGTGCCAATAGGAAGAGGAAAATACACACAGTGAACGGCATAACATGTTTGTACATTCATTAAAAAGAAAACTTCTATGAACCAACATATAAACCATTGGTTAAAAAAAAAAAAAAAAAAAACATTTGTCATACTACTGCCATGTTTTTTGCATTCCATGTTCCACTTTTCTTGCCTTGCTCTAAGCACCGACTGTCCTCTCCAGATGACAATCGTTGCTAATCCTTTCATCTGCATGCTTCGCTCTCATCACACACACACACACACACACACACACACACACACACAAAGGCTGGCACATGTGAATGTTACCATGAAAAGAAAGACAACCAAACACACATAGCCACAGCCACACATGCATAACCACGCTTGCATACTCAAGTTAAAAGAAACAAAAACAGACCCAGGATGACATGATGAATAGCCATATCGTCATTTGTCAACAACTTCAACACCATGTGGCAGATTTTAACCACAAATGCAAATCAGCACAAGGCTCCAGACAGTGTAAATTGTTTGTAGATAATGAAACATTCTCAATCAATCTTATGTTATCCCTAGATTGCAAATTGATTAAAAAAAAAAAAAATCATCTACTCGGAATTTAATTTAGCATTCCATTCCACAAAATGATTAACGCTGCAATGCACTGTACTGTTGATCTTTGCCACGTTTCTTGGCGTTTCTGTTCTGCTCCACTAAAATGAACCCAGCAGTTTGTGTAAACATGGTAACCCATAAATGTCTTTCTTTCTGACATAATAGGATTTTGGAACATAGAGACAATGACTTTTTTTTGTTGTTGTTGATACTAACAAATTAGGTGAGAGAATGGCATTTTCTCCCTTAGTATGCCTTGGAATACGGCACTTTTCTGTTCGAAGCAACACAACAAAGAATCTATTGAATTTTGTGTGGTGGAAACTCGAAAAACATCAAACCCCAAATCCCAAATAGCTGCCAGTCACAAAAGCATCATCTGTTCAGTGTGACAGTGACAATGTAACGCTAATGTGTATGTTTTCTGGTCTTTCCTTGAGTGCTGAACCTACGTATACATCAAAATGAAAAGGACATTTGGCGCAGTTGTGTTTTCACTTGGTGTTACATTACCAGGGAATGGTGTTCTTGCTATCGTTTCAATCATGGGCTATTATTGAAGTGTCAAGGCCAGTGCAGTTCTATTTTCCCATCTGTAATGATGTTTTGCCTCCTGGATTTCATCCTGACTATAGAAAGTCAGAATAAGTCACACATAGTCTCACCTGTCAAACTCATTGTGCTTTCTTCTATTCTTCAGATGAATCTTGTGGTGTTTGGACCATTTGTTTGAGAGTAAGTGAGATTGCAGTTTGTGAAAGCCTCAGTAAAAGGCTTAAAAAAAAAAAAAATGAAGCGCGGTAACCCCAGTAACAAGGAAATGTAGATGTACTGTATCACCTCAATAAGAACTTTTCTAGTTTTCTTTGTATTTCTGTGATCTTCAGCAGTCAACATGACAAGTGACAACTGTTTTTCTTTTTTTTTTTTTTGGATTTGTTTGCCTTTTGTCTATCTGTACCTCACAAGAGACAAAAATAGGACAGCGGTAATGTGTCTTTCACCGTTGCTCATATCTAATTCTTCCTGCCAACTGTACCTCCAGGTCCGATGTGAAAGATACTGGCACACGGGCCTCTAATCCATTCACCAAGCCCCTGAGCGTGCATGCATTCATCTATCTTTCAACACACCCATCCGTGCATCCAGCGTACATGTTCCTAGCTGTTTTTATCCATTTTCACAACACACCATGTCTATGTGTGTGTGTGTGTGTGTGTAGAGGTAGAGTGTAGCTCTGTCTGTACCCCATCTTTGAACTGCTGCGCCCATGCCAGCTTATTCAGAAGCAGTAAATGGCACCCGCTCACAGACACATTGTTTGAATCCTGCCACTAGAGTTTGGATGCCAGCTTTAGGCATGTCAGGCCTTTGGGCATTGGGATTGGGTTTCCCCCGACCCCCTTGTCAAAGGATTAGCTCCCACTCTGATCATCGGGAAAGTAAAACTGTTCCTCCTCTTTTCTCTGTTCCCGCTGCACGCTCACATTCCTTTGTACTTCTTTCACGCCTGGTGAAATTTTGCTAAATGTGTGGCAACCGTTTTACTATTTCCCCTGTTTGCCTATCCGTGCTTTCTTCTTCCTCGTAACCCTTCTCACCTCACCCATTTCTACCTCCTCTCTCCCCCTCTCCATCACTTCTTCAGCTGTGTGTTGATGAGCCTGAGCACAGTTTTTTTTTTTTTTCCTAAGGAAGGAAGACGGATTATGCTAAGCCCTAACTCGGGGAGACCAGCCTTATCTTGCCTGTAGCAGCTCCATGCACCAGAGAAAAAACAGGCTGGAAGAGAGCACAGCTACAGGCTGGGGGAAGACAGTCAGAAGGGGGGCAATAGATGGGCATGTATGGGCATATATAGAACACATTCATGGTTTCACACATTGTTGTTGAATTTGGCAAACTTCAACGATATATATATTTTTTTTACAATGCTAGTGGTAACAATTACTCTTCCAAACCATTTAGTTTAATTCCAATATTTGCATACAAACAGAAACATCATCCTGTCTCTCTGCCCTCCTTTCCCTCTCTTCAAATTGCTCCAATCACATGCCAGACATTATTTATTTTGCAGTGGAATGACAAGTGTTCCCTGGGTGATATAGACCCTTCCTCCCACTCTCAGACCCTCACCAGGACAATGCATTGTGCTGGACTATGCTCCAATCCCTCCTTTTAGCGAATCTTCAATTACAGTTGCATTATACTCAATTATGGTGACTCTAATTAAAGTCCCATCCCCTGATCCATTTCCTGAATGAAACCTTCCCCCTGTACCTCAGCCCTGAGACAATGGGGCATGCTACAACAGGGAACAAGGCCCCACTGTAAGCAGGCTGCTGGCCTATTCACCTGGTCTAATTACACTAACCCTATGGGGGCCGTGCTCTTGGGAAAGACCCTGGCTCTAGGGGGGGCCCCACAGTGAACTCGAATTTCTATGCTGCTGACTGGACAGACATCCGCCAAAGAACCAGAGGGGGAAAAAAAAAATAAGGGCAAAACGTGACATCAGTACTCAATTCTAAAGGATAAATATAATTTGCACTGGGGAGCTGGTATGATCCCATATTTCTGCAGTTCATACTGCCAGGCTAAGCCACTCAAATAAATTCAGAATTTATGGAGCCTTCAAGTTGTTAAAAGAAACAGATTACTCGGGGGAGGCCCCTTCAGACATTAGCCATGGATAGTGTTACCCTTTTGTTAGTGTTTGTTGTCTGTCTCTATTTACTTCAATGTCATCAGAAAGCTTCACCAAGAAAACCTCAGCCATAGATCAGCTGGGACTTGTGGGGCAACAGAGCTAACAGAAAGTAAGCCGCCATAAACCCAAGGACAACATTAAGATACCAACCAAGGACTTGATCTTTCAAATGTGCCAGAAAATCTAGTAGGCTAGAAAACCGCAATTGATGAGACTTTAAGCTTGCACATTGTGTTTCTCTAATACGTACCCCATGGACTCTGTAAGTCCTTAGTCCAACAAAGCCATGGATGAAGGCAAATAGACAACTGGCAAATGCCATTTCAGTGTTTTGTGTTACTGTCCTGTTTTGGGGAAAATGTTGCTTGTCTTTTATTTTGATTGAGAAAGTAAAAAGGGCAGTGAATTCTTTGAAGTTACTTGTGTTTTTTTTTTTTTTGCTAGTTACTAGTTAATAGTTGCTCATCTTTTAATTCTTTGCAACCCATATTTGTAGTGGACTACCTTTGAATTTACAGTAAAGTGTTTCATTTTTTTTTTTTTTTTTAATTTACAGTGGTGTTATTAAGAACATTGGAATTTTTAAGTGACCTGACTGGCCCTGGGGTTATTAGAAGGCCAGGGTGGGGCATCAAAAGGGGGAGGTAAAGGGCAACAAAGCCTCTTTCTTTACTCTTCCTCCTGATCCTATCACTCCATTCCTTGGCCGTGGAGATGAAAGACTAGTCTGTAATTGGAGAGGAGGCAGCAAGTGGAAGTAATGAGAAAGTAAAAAAAAAAAAAAAAAAAAAAAGAGGAAAGAAAGCGAATGGGGTAGAGAGTGCTTGAGCAAAAGTCGGTTGTGGGGGGGGGTGATGGGGGGGTGAAAGAGAAAATACCTTTGATTTCCTCAAATTAAGTGAAGAAAAACAGTCCAGCCCCTCTCCTCCATCAGTGTATAGTTTGAGTGACAATGTAGCTACGTGAGGTTCTCGGCTGTAATAACTAGCCTTTATGAGGAGAACTCAACGCTTTGTCTTCCTCGTTGGTGGGGCCCAGAGTCCAAGGATCAGCCTTGACTTATTATGACTGGCTTTTATCCTTCAGAAACTGTGGGAGGCTTGACTTGCCCTTTCGTCTGTCAATGGAATAAGGACGCCACACTGGGGCCGTTCCTAAGGCATGGGAATGCTGGAGTGACAGTGAAGAACAAGGTCAAATCATGTATTGTCCTCTGATATTATAACTACTGCTGACAAAATAATACATTAACAATATTAACCTATCATCAGGATTATTCTAATTAAAAGTTTAAACGCATTTAAATGGAACAGTTGTTTACATGCATTTTGTTTCATTGAAACTGTTGAAGGTGTTACATATACATATACATATATATTCAGATTTTAGATGTTTTAGATTTTTTTTTCCCCCTGTATTTTAGAAGGGTATTGGAGTATGTTTTGGTGTTTCTGGACATAAAGCAGGCATGTTCGGTGGATGTTTTTAAAGTAAAACTCAAGACCCACTTGTTCACTTTGTTTTTTATGTCTTGATTTGTTTACTGTGTTAATGTTTTATGTTTCTATGCTGTATTGTTTGTGACTGATTGTATTTTTTGGCTGTAAAGGACTTTACTTGAAAGTGCTTTATAAATAAAAATATTATTAGTATTATTATTATTATTAGTAGTAGTAGTAGTATTTTCATTACTTTTTTGGTTTTAATTTTTTTGGTGGATTTTAGCCTCTTTTGTGTATTTTTTCTCAGCATATTAGTGTTTCTTAATGTATTTTTCTCTGTTTTGTGGGGAATTTGAGTATAAAAAAAATCCCCAAGACAGAACAGTCGACTGACAAAACATATTTTGATGGAGTTTTCTTTTCACCAAAGCAGTAAGGGTTAGCATACGCTAAGGCATCGTCCACCTTAAACAAACATGTGTATATGTGTGTATATATATATATATATATATATATATATATATATATATATATATATATATACTGTATATATATATATATTCCATTCTACTTGAGTCTGCACAAACAATTAAATGCAATTAATATAGATGAAAAATGAATATTTAATCATGATTAATCAAAATCAATCCTAAGGAACCCTGTGATTAATCAGATTTTTTTTAATGACAGCTACTGTACTGTATAATTACAACACACAGTTTAGAATGAACACCATTGTAAAACAAGTCGTATCAGTCACAAAAGACTCCGCTCCCTCGCAAACATTTTAGCTCTTAATGGACATCTCCCTCTCAAAATATGAGACAATAGGTTTTGCCTTTCAAGGTTCACGATGCTATTTTGGAGCCTACATGTACTTTCCTATTGGTCAACAATGGTAAGTGAGAACTCACCACCGCTCTGTTTGGTGTTACCACCATTTAAAATCATGTGACCTTGATTAGGACTTTTCAAGGTCAAAGGTCATGACATTATTTTGAAGCCCATGCCAGGTTTCCTATCTGTCAATAATAGTAACTAAGTCTCTATCTACACTCGTTTTCCTGTTATGGTCCATTTTAGGTTTTTTTAGGAATTGATCCAGTGACCCCTGACCTCTTGGGTCATCAATAGGTCAACATCTATACACACATGATGCAGAATTGAAAGATGAGAATTTTGGTTCTCACTGGAAGTCTCTAAGATGAATCAAAAGTTTTATCCAATTTTGACCTTTATTGTGACCTTTACCCTAGAGTCTTCAAATGTGTCCTTCAAGTTTCTGATGTCAATGCACATCAACAGTGAGAGCAAAAATAAGCTATATGTAAAACAGTACCCAGGAATAAAAAGGAAATTCCTGATTTGCACTCTCTCTAATCATTGTGAAAACACATTTTTAGTGACCTTGACCTTTGACCTACATTCATCACAATTTAATGGGATCTGTTTTGGAGTATCTTGAACTTTTCCTGAACATGTCATGTTTGTCACGTTGGTGACAAACAAAAACAAAAAACAAACCAAAAACAACAACAACAGGAGCAGAGCAAAAGCATACGCAGTTAATTCAGGTAAGAATACTGAATATATTCCGACTGAATATAACTCTAAAATGGTATTTATATAGACACTATACAACATATACTATCTACACTTCACTGGTTTAATCTATTTAATAGCATTAAATCATCTCAGTTTCAGTCATTTAACACTGGCTGCAAAATGTTTTATGTACAAGTCCATTGTAATATCTATCCAATGTAGAATATTGACTAACATAAAAACAATTGAGTCTGTATTACACTCAAACCTCATATATAACACCTACACACTTTAATAGTGTTGTCGATGAAGGAGGACTGAAAGGCCTAACTGAGCCATATGGTTTAACATATGTCTAACATCCATATTTATTTTTGTAATATTCATGATTAATTCAACTATGTGACCTTTTAAACTTTGTAACCCCTCAAGGTACTGTAGTGTGTGTCTATGTAAGACAGGATGTTTGAAAACTAACCCAAAAAAGAAAACATACAGTAGACATTTTGTGAGGTACACACACACACACACACACACACACACACACACAACTGGTTAAGGCTATGAGTTATTGTCCTTACTGTTAAATGGCCTAACAGTGGATTATTATGCCTGGGTGATTTACTTCCGTCTCCTACTGGACTTTTCCAGTTGCTGCTACTTAAAGGGGAATGTCTTCTATTATCCAGTTGGAATTTTTAAGGAGGGACCTTTGCGCTTATCTCCAGCTGAAATCTGCAAAGCTGGGGTCTCTTGTTCGCTCACACTACTTTCATAAACTAGGGCAATAAACGCATTCTCAACCCCACCCTGTTATACAAAGTGTAACACCTGGTTACAGCTGAGGACAGGTATCAGTGGATCAACAGGGAATAAAGTGAGAATAAATAGAAACCAAATTGCAGGGTTGTGAAAATTTTTTTGAATTGTTTAATTGTATTATTGTAATCTGTGTGTGTGTGTGTGTGTGTGTGTGTGTGTCTACAGATACATATGCTATAACTCAATGAATACTTGAGATATCAGCATGAAACTACATGGGCATATAATATAGCTAATGCAATGATCCATTTGAGGAAAGGTCAAAGGTTAAGATCACAATTAACTAAAAGGTCAAAATCACATTGGTTATAACTCAAAAACAGAGGGTCACAGAATTTTCAGATTGTTACCAAACAATGCGGGTTGAAGATTTCTACAATTTTCATAATTGGTGTTATGACCTACGAATAATAGATTTTGAGATCTCTGGAGGTCAAAGGTCGCAAAATTAACTTCTGTAACACTGTTTGTGTGTGTCAAGCATAGACATATCACTCTATAACTTCGTCAATACTGAATATATCCTCATCACTTTCTTCTCCCATTTTCTCTCCTTTTATTCCTCATTTTCCTAACCTGTCAGTAAATCACAAAAGAGCATATTGGCCAAAACAATAGGCCAACATCAATACAAGAAAAAATGTCAATATCGGCCTGGCCAGCCAATATATCGGTCTATCATTAATATGAATCTCACTATTTCCTCTGTAAAATGCAATACAGAAGTTGAATTTAAGGTATTCACTACAAGAATTTATTTATTTATTTATTTATTTTAGAAAATCAAACTGTCTCAACAACTTGCAGGATGGACCAGGATAGAGCATCGTTATTTAATAATTCCTCCAAATGTTCCTGAGGTGCAGTGTCCACCATGAATAATAAAATGTAATCTTAATCAGTTGCCTGTATATTATGAATATTCCTCAGTACATATTGTACACATACACACATGCAGGTACACAGGCTGTTTATTCACAGGTGTGACTCCTTGACTTTGAAAGTGACATGAGTGAAATAAATTTGCTTCAGACCTGCAAAGAAATTGGCTGTTTTCCACCTGGCCACCCCTCCTCATTTCAATTCAGCCATCTTCACATCCTATCAAGTTAAATGTTAAGATGTAATTACCTCTGAACTGAGTGAACTATCAAGTGGGGGCAATTGCAATGATATGGGGGCCCGAAGAAAAAGAAGAAGAAGAAGAAGGAAAAAAAAAATAATAATAAAATTGAAAAAAAACAGTAGCCTGGAGTCACGACAGGTGTTTTCTCCTGGGCCAAACTGAAATGAACATGGAAATGAATGTTTGAAATGCATTCATAGGGGAGAGGAGAGAGAGAATGGGAGCAAGGAGGGAAAGCGTGCATCTGAGCAACTGAGGTAATTATTCTGTGACTCCTCCACCTGTGACAAGAGGCTTAGAGGACTGGGGGTGTTTCAAAAGGAGACTGGGAAACACTGGAAGGCATAGGGTGGGCGGGTGCTGCTACCCAGAAAGCAATTGGCCTGAGACCTCTTCTGCTGTCCCTGTCGACTTTCACAATGACAGGATAAGCCCTTTAACTCTTTTTCAGACACACATACATACAGTTTCTCCATTCCTTATTCTATATAAAGCAAATGACAGTCGGACCATTTGTTCAATTGGAGTTTTAGTTTTCTCTACGACCTTTTCTTGGATGCTAACCCACACATGCTCAATGTCATGAATGCTGTATGTGTGACCCACACCTCAGCTCAGGCTACAACTGTAGTAACTCACTGAGGATGGTAATTAAAGGTGAATTGTGCAAGGGTCATTTCACCTTGTTAGGTCTGCAGTGCTATGGCTAAGTCAGGTGTTGCTTGAATTTCTATATACTCCTTCACGTTTGTGTGTGTGTGTGTGTGTCTCTTTATTTTTTTTTAAACAAGCCCGGCAACCTTCATCTTACTGTGTTGTGCATGGCTACACATCAGCTGAATAAGACAGAAATCACAATAAGAAAGTGGGGGAGTAAGGTGAAAGTACCAAACACCAATCAGTCTGTCCAGGCTGAACTACAGAGCCAGAAAAGAAGCACATCCATTTTGTTGAAGTGTTACAGATCAATAATGCTCTGTCCATTGGTCTCTATAAAATGATATCTCACAACGAAAGGGAGCGTGAAGAGCGAGTTATGAGCCAAAAAGGTGCCATCTTATTCAATTAAAGAGCACACTTCAGTTCTAGTCAAAGGCATAAATGCAGCAGATTTCTGTTTTTTGGAATTAAACATGTGTGACCCTGTTCTCCGTTATTCTGGGTAATGGTCACATGTTTTTGTAAAGTTAACTTCAAAAGAGGTCAAATCTTGTGATGATTAAGAATCATATTACATAGGTATGTGCCTTCATAAATTTAATCAAGGGATGTAATGTGAAAAATTCCATTATATAGATGCAAAGTGAAAGTCTTAGAGGGGGTGTTTTTCTTTCATTAATAGAAATGCTGAGCTTTACAATAAGTTGAGTGGATTCATTTTACTGAAATTGTTACCAGTATGGTCCTAATTCCATTTACCCTCAGTCCCTGTGCAGTACTCCATGCACAATAAACTTGATTCTCAGTCCTGCCTGGAGGAGGGCTGCAGATGATGTCATGATGCCATTATCAGCCAATTACATTACAGGGCAATTGCCTCTGATATATTGCTTATTCAAAACAATCACCAACATCCACTGGGACCATCAAGAGCAATATAGCAGTTATAGCCATACTATAAGCCCTAGTTGCTAAATAAAAATACATTTTACACCCAAGCCCTTGTTGTGGATCTATATTGTATTGTGTTTTTGCATTTTTGCTCTGCTTCTGTTCAATAGAGAAATCCTGAAAGACCAATCGTGACTGTTTTCCTGCAAAGAATATCGGATTTTCCTAGTTCTGTGAATAAAAACAGTTGGCAAGGCAGTTAATCAAATCCTGTAACTTACCATGGCTTTAAGGTTGTGAATTATCTGCATAACTTACGGTGTCGTTTTCACAGGCTAAAGCATCTTGAGTTACTATTGATGCTACCATATGGAAAAGTAAATAAAGAGCGTGAGACAGATGGACACACCAAAAGGGACAACTGTGATCAAATGTCCCCCGTGATAGTAGATACTTTCTTAAAGAGGGAAAAAAAAAAATGTTGGAAGAAACACAAACTAGTAGCTAGAAGAAAATATAAACATATGAAATAAGAGATAGCAGTGAATTTTTGATCTTGGCTTCTTAGTACTTCCTGGTACTTATTAGAAATAGTGGAACTAAATGGATTTATGCCATTTCTATTGTATTTCACTGTGCATGTTTTATTTTTTTTATGGTATCCTATGGACCTAGTTTTTAATCCCCTTAATAAAGCTTGAGTGAAAAAACACATCTACCGAATGACTAGCAGTTGCCTTCATACGTTCACTTTTGACAGAAATGATATGTAGATCAGATTTCTAATCTCAGATGAGCCTTAACATGACTTTCTACTTATGTGAATGTTCCCATGTTTGTATATGTGTGTTCACGTTGCATGACCAAATACTTGAGTGTCAGTCTGAGTGTGACAAAGTGTCTGTTGTAAGTGTGAGAGCCTGTTTAACAAGACTTCAAAGACAGTGAGTGCTTGTTTAACGTACCAGGACATTTTTCAGTGTTGGCCACATCTGGAGATACTCATTTCACTTGACAAGTGTGTAAATGAAAGCAAGTATGCGCTATGATTGTATAAATGTCGGAAATTTGTGTTGAGTTCTGTGAATTCCTGACTCTGCTTTGTTTTCTTCTTGGAATCAGGTTTATGTCTTTTAATGTTTATATACTACCATGTGTGTTCATCTAACTGTTTACAAGTGTATACATGTACATATTTAGCGCTCTGACATCTGAAGAGTGGCCTTTTAGTTTTAGATAAAAGCCTAACAGAACTGCAGTGTCAGTGTAAGGACTTTTGCATTTTATTATACTATTATATTGTCCAACCGTTAAAGTGACAAGGTGCATCATGACAGATTTGCACATGCTTGTTCAAGTTCAAGTATAATATAAAATGCAATAAAATGGAGTTTGCTCTGGCTCTCTCTTAACCCATAAAATCTCTGAATTATAATACATGAATAGATAAATAATGCAATAATGCAGCTTGTGTACTCACCAGTGAGGCGCGGGCTGACCCGAAGTGAGCGGGTGCCCGCGGAAGCCTGCGGTCGCCCGCGGTCATCCGCAGTTACGGATCATTAAAAAATATTTTAAATGATATTCGGGTTGCGGGCGGTCGGGTCGTTTGAGATAAACATTAAAATAACCTGCTGAATACACTTAACTAACTGAATGTCCATGAAGGTGACATACAACGTCGTCAGTATCCTACAGTAAGAGTCAAGTTAGGAGAGTGGAAGTTCTGGAAATATACAAACAAAAAAAGTAAGGTTTGGGACACATTCACTTTGATGTTTTAAAGATGATGAGCAGCTCCCTGATTCTTTTCCGTGGAAACTGGGTTCAAATGTCTCTTTGGATATTACAGGTTGGTGACCCCAATGACATTGGATTTTAACACGGAAATAAATGCAGGTATGTGAGTAAGGTCATTTGATGTTCATAAAGACCATTGATTACATTTTTAAAATGTGGGTCGAGTACATTCTTTTCAAATACATTTATTACGGTACGAGTCAAGGGCGGTTTAGTTACAAAAACGGTCGTTTGCGGGTCGTGCATCACTGGTACTTACATGAGCTTGAAGTGTTGGAGTTGTTTGTGCTGAAAGCCTGTTAGTTGACAAACTAACAACAGTCTCACTTTCTTACACCCATAATAACACCAAAAAATATGGGTTTGGGTCAGTATTTCTGCAACTTCTTTACTTATTCCCTTATGTTGATCTAGGGTATAACAGGGTATAACAACAGATACTGTGACCTTACAACCACAGTAAATTACACATTCAGCTCCCAGCACAGCTCAAACTCCAACACAAACCCACATGGAGCACATGAAAATAAAGAGAAAATAGAAAATGTGTGTAATTCTTAATTACTAGGGTGCGTATTGGCAAGAATCTGGTGTCACAATAGGTTCATGATACGATATATTAACAAGGCAATAGTTATTGCTTCTTCTTTTTTTAAACTTTTCCTATAAAATTACAGAATTGATGTGAATTACACCAGAAATAAACACTGAACACATTTTATTGTATTGAACAGCATCTAATATCTATATCACAAAACATCCCCTTATAAAAATGTTAAACTTAAATTATGTTTGACAGACAATAAGGGTTACAATCTTACTCAAATGTTAATATTCTATTAGTTAGACATTTTCTGAATCATCATTTATGTTCCATTCCAAAAACAGTTCTTTAGGACAGTGTTTCCCAACCCTGGTCCTCAAGCAACACCATCCTGCATATTTTAGGTATTTTGAACACACCTGACGGTCATTATCAGTCCTCTGCACAGCTTGATGATTAGCTGATCATTTGAATCAGGTGTGTTTGGAGAGGGATACATCTGAACATGCAGGATAGTGTGTTCCTTGAGGACCAGGGTTGGGAAGCACTGCTTTAGGATACCTGAAATAACCATTATAGAACAAAACAATGTTAAATAATAATATATAAAATACAAACAAAACCAAAAATGATCCCTCACAACTGACTGCATTTGAACAAATACCTAAAAATATTGACTTTACAGTGATTTTTAAAAGTACTGTACTTTTAAAAATCACTATAAAGTTAAGTTATGCAGTATATTTTGGTATATCCCAGAACCCATATGTTCTTTAATCACTAATTATCACTAACAATTACAAATATCCAGTAATCTGAATTAATTACAACAAAACATTGGATTCCACTTGAAAGAATAAGCTTAATGTGACTTCTATATCATCTAAACAAGCACATTTCATCTCAATAATGTCCATTTCATGTGTTTTATTATCAGGGGTTTTATTTTGTAAGTGTCTCGCATTGGTCTACTTGCTTTGAAATGTAATCCGTATTGATTATTAAGCTATTTTGTTTATTCTAAAGAGCTTTTTCTCATCTTGACATTGGATATACACCTTTTTTTATCTGTTTATTTTTCTCTAAAGCCATTTCTTTTCACAGTATTTCTATATTTTTTTTTTTTATTTCTAGTACATTAATATATTTTTAAATGTCTAGTTTTTTTTCACTATTATTTGCACTGCTTTACTTCCTTTTTGCAGATCTTTATACTTTTTTTCTGTGAGCTCCTGTAACAGTGAATTTCTCCTGTGTGAGATCAATAGTCTTATCTTATCTTATCTCATCTCATCTTATCTCATCTCATTTGTATTGCTTCAATATTCACTTGGGCCATTTCTCTCTCTTAAGAGACTGCAGTTCTTTTCATGAAAAAAATAGGCTTCCTTAATGATCCTCAGACAAAAAAAAAATAAAAAAAAAAAATCTTGAATCGGCCTTAAACTACACAAAAGGCCGTTTGCCATCCTCTCTGTGCCAGAAAGTGAATGAGGAAGAAGAGAGAAAAATAAGCAGTAGCTGGCGGAGGGAGTGTGCCATAAGACAGGACAGCATAAGAAAGCAAGAAGAAAGGGATAAGAGAGAGATACATTACGGAGAAGAAGACATATCGAGAGCTGGAGGGCACTACAGTGAGAGAGGAGATGACAGGACGAAAAGAAAGAGGAGGAGGGTTTGTTCTCTTTTCACTTCTCCCTCTGTTGCTGCTTTTCCCAGGAGCGACTGAAGCTCCTGTCTCGCCAAAATGAGGATGCTCTTAATCCTGCTTTACTTGTCTCTCTGCTGTGGCCAACTCTTCTGATTCATGGTGTTGGCTCAAACACAGGGGGCATGAACTGTATAAACACACACACACACACACACACACACACACGCATAAGCAAACACAGCGGCGGCGATCATTCACACCTTCACAAAAAGACGCACAAATCAGCCGACGTACACGTACACAAAAGCAGGAAAAATTATGACATTAATGGACATTTAAGTGTACAAAAATAGACAAGCAGACAAACTCGTTAAAGTTACATCTATTTTAAAGACTGATGCTGTGACTAAAGACTTAAAGACTATGCTGAGAGACTTTGCCAGATTAAAATGTTGCTGTTGTATATTTATATAAACTATGAGTAATTAAATACTTTCTGAAATTAAAAAAAAAGGATTTTTAGATGAACATTTCATGGATGGGTTAGGCTCAGGACCTGGCTATACTTGGATAGGAAATGATACAAGGGCTGGGTTTTAGAATAGATATATTAGAGGTGAAGGAGAAGTATTTTTTATGTATGTATATATTTATTTATTGGGAGGAGGGGGTGGGTGGGTGGGTGGGGTCCAAGGAGGCAAAGCAAAGTAAAATTAACATTATGAATGCTTCAAATCACATGTTATTATTCGTTCTACTTCTTCTTATTATCATTAGTAGTATTATTACTATCATCATCACCATACGTTACTGAAATTAATAAAAAAATTTACCTCACAAATGTCACCATTTGGCTTTAATAACGTTCTCCTCATTGAATTCCATTGCATTCTAAATCATTTAAAATGACAAACAACAGGATATTGTAGAGTTATAGGCCTGTGTTTGATAACTTTGTGTGATTCATTCAATCACTCAAAGATATTTAACATTCAGAACATGGAGTTATCTTGTTCCGAGTGTAAAACAGGTAGATTAAATACCGTCTGTTTGTTTTTCATGCAGACCTAAATGCTGCTTGAATAACTAGTTCATGCCTAGACTTTTTAGTTTAGATTTAACCAACACCAATAGAAGAGATTGACTGAATTATTTGATTGTCATTTGGCATATGACCAAACACAAAAATCACATTTGCACAGGTCCTCCAATAAACTAGTACGAGCCGCTGCCTATTCAAAAGCATGTGATCGCATACATTACATGTGGGTGAGTAGCTCATATGGGAGGTTTGAATCTGGCCAATATTACTTATCTTATTTTCAACATTTTTCACATTCAAATGAAGGTGGGCTGTGCCAAGGGTGCCAGCAGGTAAATCTGCATTTGATTTATTGATGTTTTAACCAAATCATCATCATTTCCAAACTCTAACCAGAACTCTTTTAGTCCCTAAAACCTACAAATCCACAGGAATAAGGATGTGATCTCCAGTTAAAGGTGGCAAAGCCCTGGATTTTGTATGTTTACCATCTACACATTTGGCAATTGAGTTGATTATGCACAGAAAAACAAAAACACAAACCACAGGCTCATAGCTTGAGAGAAATTTTCCTAACATTTATGCAAACTTGGGAACATACGTACATCCATATACCAGATGTAAATCCACAGGAGAGGAGTGCAACAGGTGCACAGACACTTAAATCCATTATATATTTACTGATGAGGAACGCATAGACACACACACACACACAACAGCCAGGTGTGTGAATTAAAATCTATCCCATTCCATTAGGCTGATTGGTTCGATGGCCCTGATTACCTCTGATTGAGTATCATAACATTGGCAGTGGGGAGGAACAACTGCTTCCCCCAGACACACAACGCTGCCGACCATTCAATCGCAATTATATCCACCATATTAGCAGATTAGCACACAAGCTGACCCCAGCATGGAATGGAGCCAAGATAGAGCCCAGGCGAGTTACGAGGCAGGTGTTAGAACTCCCCCACACCCATACACCCACCACCCTGCCCGGGCTGCTGGTTTACAGCTGCGGCAGTGGCATACCAGGCATGCGTTAACTCATTAATGATACATGGCAGAGAGGCCCCGAGTCCTTTTATCAGCCAGTAATGATGTACGATGATGGCATGATGTCTGTTCTCTGCTTTTTTTTTTTTTTTCTCTATAGAGGAAATTGGGAATGGGAAGCAATTCCGCACACACTTCCATAATTTGTCAGATGTGTTTTATTAACAAATGCAAATGTGATAGAAAATGCAAGAAATGGGCTTCTTTGTTTTCCTGAATTTACTGGTGGTCACAGATTTATGATGAATCTGTGTGTATGGGTGTGTGTGTGTGTGTGTGTGTGTGAGAAATATGGTGTAAATATAATGAATGAATTAATGCTTTATTTTGAGCATGTGCAGAATACAACAATAATCAACACAATAATAATAATAATAATAATAATAATAACAATAACAATAACAATAACAATAACAATAATAATAATAATAATAATAATAATAATAATAAATGAATGTGTCAATCAGCAGACTGGGGTTAATTCTTAGATTTTTTTTCTGCTTTGAATTATCTGTTGTTAGTATCGGTCCTCTGTTGATCATTAAAATCACCATCTCTTTGTACATTATCATCACTGCCACAGTTTCCATCATCAAAGCGACCATTTCTTTCATTAATCAGGGTTACAAAAAAGGCAAAAAAAGAATAATATTTTGGGCTCAGGAGCACTGGGGTTAAGCAGTGACATGTACTAATGTCCCAGCAGCTGCTCTAGCTATGAATGGGTTTTATATCACACTCACACTGATGCATCCCATTCACTAACCTCCTGTCCCGTCTTTCAGCACCTCGCTCCTCATATATCCGTCTCATCTTCCATACCCACCTTAGAGTGTGCAGAGGAATGTGACACACTGCCAGACACAGACTTAGTGGGTGTACGTGCTATCAACGTCCTGACAAGTAATGAGGTGGTGTAGCAATGTGTCTACATCCCTCTTAAAACATGGAATATTAGAAAACTGTAGTTGACAAATACAGAACTTCCATTGTTTAGTCTTTTTTTCTTCCTCAAAATAACTCAATAATTTACTTTACTCCCCAAACTTCTAAAAGTATCCTCAGAGGTTCTATAGACATGAATATATGGTGATCCTTTAGTGATGAGTGAGATTATGTTAGAATACTCTCAATAAGAGAGCGGCAAGTAAGTAGATTTTTGATGTTTCCCTTGCGTTTCAGTTTCGTTGGAAGACGGTAAAGTCAAGTAATTAAGTGGTCTCTGATTAATTAAGCGACAATCTATTTTCATTCTTTTCCGTAACACCACAACAATGTGTGGCGATTCCCCAAGCGAAACGACTGATAGAGAAAGTAACATAATGAACGAGTGCAATTTACTATGGGAGTATCGGCAAAGAAAGTCGGTAACACAAATTTAAATGGCTTCTCTTCTCTATTAATAGGCATTGCGTTTTCATAAAGGGGGCTTAATTAACAGACTTTCTTTCCTCTATTTATGCTTCCAATCCAGCATAGGGCTATGCAAATTACACAGGCAGACTGTAGTTTCTTTTATATGCTTAATATCTACTCTGTATGCTACTTATATATCATTTAAACACAGTGTGTCTGTAGTTTGGCTCTGTATGCCATAAGAAAAAGGAGGTGAAAAAGACCTTGAGGCAAAGATTAGGCTTACAGTACGCAGTTATTACAGCCTTCTACTACCACAACAGCTGATACAATAAGTTCTCTTTGCTCCTCAACTATCTGATTCTCTGTCTTCCCACACCCACAGGGACCCCATATGAAATGTGCGATACACTATTGAAATACATTTAAAACAATATTACAGCCTCTGAGCAAAGTATCATATCACACATCAAATTGTTTTACATTCCTTTGCTGAAGAATAGCAGTGGGATGTGACATGAAAACGAGTGACAAAGGCTGTGTTTTACATCGTTTTACTGACATGTATTATATTTCTATTTTGAGCAATAGAGAGATCTGTTGAAATGTGTTGAAGCATGCTTGTTTAACAGACACAAAGAAAACATAGTGGGTTAATGTAGTTTTTTTTTTTTTTTTTTTTTTTTTTGCTGGAATATATTTTAGAAAAGAGTGGTTAAGTTAAAGCAAAAGAAGAAAAAGACAATAATAATGTGATGCCTTTCAAAACAGTCTAAATCGGGGGTGTCAAACTCATGTTAGTTCAGGGGCCAGATTCAGCTAAATTTGATCTGAAGTGAAGCCAAACCTTTGAAATAATAACAGAATAAAACAGAAATAATACCGACTACAAACTTTTCTCTATATTTAAGAGTGAAAAAAGTTAAATCGTAAAACAATGAAAATGTTTATATCGAAAAAACGCTCTTTTCAAACACTTAACCCTTGTGCGGTCCTTCGGGTCAAAGAGACCCGGTGGCTCACAAATGTACCTTTTTATACGTACTGTAGGATGCCATTGCTTACTACTGAAAACAGTAATATATCCTTGGGGGATGGGGTGATGAGTCTATGGAACTGAACTTTGGAATCTGGGTTTTTAAGACCCGATTGTAGGACACAGCCAGTGTGCCTTTTACGAAGGACCGCACAAGGGTTAATAACATATAACAAACACAATATTATGCTTTTGATTATCATTTCTACATGTTGATTACAACTTACAGATCTGAGTGCATCTACAAATGCACAAAATATTTAATATAAAGTAGAATATTCTTAAAACGTCTTAAAATATTTCAGATTTTTCATATTTGTCCAGATTATTTAAATATTTTTGACACAATTATACCTTGTTTTAGTGTAAATATGTGAAAATATTAACGATTTACAAAGAAAAAAATTTGGAATTGTGAGTATTTATGGACTATTATGATAGTATTTTACTGGTCTGAGTCACTTCAGATTGAAGTGGTTTGACTGTGGAACCTGAAGTAAAATGATTGTTCATATCTTAATAATTATTTTTGCATTTCATAAATTCATCCTAAGGGCTGTGCGGACCAGATTTGGCCCCCGGGTCACATGTTTGACACCTCTGGTCTGAATGTATGTGGTGTCGGATATACGCCTTGTATTCTAACTGTATTTCTTTCATCATATTCACTCTCTTTTACATAAATCCTTTGTCGCTTCCTTCTCCCTCACCCATTATCTACATCTCATCTACACATATACATCTTCCTTCATGTCTTCTCATCTCTCATCACAAGTACAATGACACCTTGTGGAATATCTGTCATGTGCACGAGTCGACTGCAATCTGATGAAACTGTAAGTAAAATTCCACTCAATTTTCACCATCTGACCTTTTAATAGAACAGTCCATCTGTGTTGGCACCCTGTGACTCCTCAGTGTGGACGCATCACCGCCAGTTTCATGGATCACAGTATCTTGACAGATATTTAAAAAAAAAAAAAAAATTATGTGAAATGAAAAGTCTTGCCACCAGCATTTCTATGAAACTCAGTGAACTGAAACCACTGCTCATAACTCACCTTAATTACATTTATTTAAGATGTCACGAATTACAAACTCTCTTGTGATGTGAATAAACGCAAATAAACAAACATTTGAACCTATTAACTGATAAAGAAGACAAATATATATATATATATATATATATATATATATATATATATATATATATATCTATATATATATATATAGATATATATATATATATATATATATATATATCTATATATATATATATAGATATATATATATATATATTTTTTTTTTATGTGCTTGCAACATCAGAGCGTGTCTAAAAATTACATTACAGCTCATCACCCAAGTCTTTCCTGTCAATCATTTCTGCTTCCATACTCCACTTCTGTGGGGCTGATCCATCCCCAATAACGCCACAACCACATAGGCCCCTTTAGATTAGAAAAGAAAGTGAGTGCACTGAAGCGTTTCGGGAGCAGGAAGCCTTTGGTTGGGCAGAAATCCCAGCCTGGATCCACCGAAGCCCGCTGGCCATGAAAGACGTCGGCTGCCTTTATAGATGCCCATGCTGAGCTGACGGGGCCTGACATGGGTTGGCTGCTGACCACTACTCAACCGGCTCTGCTTGCCTCCACGACACCCAATAACCCAGTTGGATAAGGGGCCAATATGGCTGACATGTGAAAGAAGCCAGATGCCTTAACAGAAAGAATGGCATTGCTGCACGACACCAGCTCCGTTCACATACTGGGGGAATCGGCAGGAGGGGCAACGTCGGGGGCAGCCAAGATCCCAGGTGACGGGCGGCTGGGACAATATCCCAGCGGCGACTTCATAAAAGGCGTCGGGTTGTTTTGTGGTTGCTGCCAGGACATGAATGTAATTAGAGCACAGTTGAAAGGTCAGGGCTGTGCTTTTAAGTGGCACGGAACACGGCAAGAGCTTAATGTACTATTGAGGAAGAGATTGACTGGTGCCCCATCCACCCCTCTCACCCCTCACATCAGGGGAACCGGCAAGCGTGCAGAGGTCTTTATAAGCCTGTCACAACGCTGCTTGAAAAAGAACAGTGTTTGTAATAAAAACACATCTCTATGGATGTCTAAGTGATTATTCATAATCAAATTAAAACCTTTAGACACATACTGAAAATATACACTGTGTCTTCTGACTGTTCCTGCAGACTATGAGCATTTACCCGTATAGTAAAAAAGAAATAACGACATAGCAAATGAAAGAATATAGTGTAATTAAACATACAGGTAACACATCATGGCCAAAGTGCTGCATAATATCAACTAAATAAAACCATTAGGACAAATGACAACAAATAAAAAAAAAACAGATTAAAAATAATAACAAATGAAAAGCTATTAACTCATGGACTTATGATTCAAATTTCAAATGTCTCCACTTTACTGATATCATTAGAATGCTACACTACTGCAAGCCATGACAAGAAGAAAAATGATGCTTATTAACGTTAGCTAATAGCAGCTAATTATCTTCCCACGGACACTATTCCTGCTTCTGTGTGTAGAGCTATTTTTATTCCATTTTCATACATTTATAAGAAGGACTGATGCTTTATTCATCTCTTCAACAACATACGGAAGTAGTGGTGGTGTAACAGACTGTAACATCCAACCAAACTGGAGATAAATCAATTTCTGCACAAGCCATTGGACAAAACCAATATCTAGTCAAGTACAATTCCTCCAGAGTAGAAGTTTGAATCACTAATAAGGAAAGTTTCAAGTCCAAAATTTTGGATGGCTGGAGGTTGGGTCAAACTGTGAAATTCACAGAATTAATGAGAGAATGAGTTTTAACAGATCTACTGTCTGCACATGATGATACATTAACTTTTCAGATTCCTTCTAATTACAAATACACCAATATACATGTGTAATAACAGTTTTACATATACATAGAAAACATCAGCTAAACAACACTTTTCTCATTTGTTTTCCACTACTTTTTTATTAAAGTATGTATGATTATGCACAAGCCATGTCTGAAGTAGATCCTTTCTAAAAAAATTAAATATAGACTAGTGCAGTATAGGGAAATGTGGTATGTGAATTTTTGAGGCATGATATATGGTGTAATTGCAAGAATAGCATTCCTAGAATAGACACAGATGTCCACCAGCTTGCATGGGAATGATACTACTGCCTGAAACAGACATAGAATATATTCGTATGTACTACGTGCATGTGCAAAATGGTATTTTACAAAAATCTAAATGGCTGACGTGGTGCTACTACTATGACATTTAAAACTTTGGGGCTAAAACTTTGGGGACATGGTGTAGTTAATGTATTCATCTGACGTTGCGTTAACCCTATGCATTGCATACACTGGCAGCCTGACATATAAACAATGCACATTTTATCTCTTGGATGTTTCCCTATCATCAACACAGTCTGTTGCTGGACACTGCCAGACAACCAGCTCTGTTCTCCTTCATCCATAATACACCAGATTTTTTTTTATTTTTTTTTCCCCCAGTACTGTAGACCCATCTGGTCTGCAGAGGGACTGTGCAGAACTGCACTGGCTTTACTTTCCTAGAGAAACAACTGTGATAGGAGGGTGCTCATCAGGTTTTAGAAGCGCCAGTGAAAATGAATAGACATGTTCTTTGACATAAAGTTTATTGTCACTGCGGTATCAGAGGTGGAGCTCTACTGGATAGGTTTTCATTGACTGCAACTCTGTGGATCCTACAGTGTACAGCTTGACCCTCGATAACCAATTGTGAATACTCATAAGTCATGCTCAATGATACTGGCCCCTTGGATGAGTGTGTAGCTGCTCCAAATGTGTGTGTGTACATTTCTTTCACCTTCCTGAGGCTATATTGAATTATGTCTCTGTCAGGTCCCTAAGCCCCCTATATTTCCTCTACTGTGCAGCAGCCCTAGATTCAGTATCAAATTCTCCCCATGCTGGCACTTTGAGCATCCCCTGGCCCCTTAGATCTTTATCCCAGCATCCCTTTCCCTGGCCTGTGGACAATACTGAATTCATGCTAGGGTCAGGTTTTAAAGGATTCTACCACAGATAGAACATGCAGAGATCTGCATGGGCCCTGCGCACATAATCAATCAAACATTTTAAACTGCTGGGGTCGGATTCTCTATAGCTGTACCCTCCCACATATTATTACGTTGAGGCCAAAAACAAAAAAGGTGCACTTAACATTTAACTCTATGCTTGGTTAGCTTATTTAAAAACCATTTAGCTGTAGAGGCGATTGGCTTTAATTACTGAAATGTCTGATTAGGCCCTTAAATGAGTATACGTATTTCCCATTATGCATGGAGAAATTGGATTTTGAATCACACAGTCAATCTGATGGACCATGGACACTGTGGAATGGAGGGAGACTGAATGACGATAGAGATCTCAGCCTTGCATTGCTCCATGGACCCCTGTCTAAAACATCAATGGTTGAGTAGCAGGGAAAATAGGCCCGATTGCTCAATTTTCTCAAATGAGGCAATTAGGAGTGCAGCTTGAATGGAGATCAGGCTCAGCTTCACTGTGCCACAAGGAAATTAGTGAGACAAGGAGAGCGAGAAGCACAGGGCTCTTTGCACCTCCATCGATTCCTTTTAGCCCAAAACCATTGAGGGCTCCTGTGAAAATTGATCAGAGCTGGGAGCCACCTTTGATATTGATAAAGATAAACTGAGGGACTTCAAGAAGTGACTTGGGAAAATGGCTGGAATTGTAAAGACGATCTGGCTGCCAATGAAGCCATGTAACCCCACGGGGGGATAAAACTGGTGAGAGAGGGGAGTCCTTCAGACCAGACTGTGTCTTTTGGGGGAGTTTTCTTTTACTGCAAGGTCAGTCTCTCAAGTGCTTGATAAAACCCAACAAATCAAAGCACTACATCTGAGAGCTGTCTCTGTGAAGTGTCTGCAGCCAACACTGACAAGATGAATGATCAGAGTTTTTTTGGAGCTCACATTAATGCTACTAATTAACAGAGAACATATTTCAAACTACAAACCCAAGTATGCGTGGTTGAAATTTTAAAATTAATGTCCATCTCACTGTGCAGAGTTAAATTTGTGTCCCTGAGAAAACACACAAGTCTTTTTTTTTTTTTTCTTTCAGTCTAGTCGTATCGTCTTTACGTGTTATTTATTTTGCAGGTTTACCTTACAAGAAAAAGTTGGGAAATTTTCCTAATTTGTATTCCAATT
The DNA here is from genome assembly GCA_020466265.1 of Siphamia tubifer. Lineage (NCBI taxonomy): Eukaryota > Metazoa > Chordata > Actinopteri > Kurtiformes > Apogonidae > Siphamia > Siphamia tubifer. The sequence continues at coordinate 20,181,171 of CM035786.1, read as the reverse complement.
ACAGCAAAAGGAGTTACTTTTAAAAGAGCAAACCCAAGTGATGATGCTGATGATGAGCATCTTCCATGTGGAGAAGCAGGAATCAGTGCTCCCACCCCCTGCTGTGCTTTGCAGGGGAGCAATGAGGTCAGAGTCAAGGCATCAAACTTTAATGCTCTACCAATTCTATGTTTAAATAATAAGGGATGATAATTAATTCTATAAATAATTAAAAACTTACAGTCTGAAATAGATATGATCTACTTTTTTTTTTTTTTTTTTCACATTTATTATCATTAAAAATGTTTACATTATTGCAGGTTTGAAGTAATAAGACTTGACTGTAGTTTTGGCTCATTGTTATTATTTCACTCTAATAGACAAAGATCAGGGTAACATGTCTTGTGTATATGCATGGAACTCTTTCATGCATGTTGTAGTTATTCAAATTTTACTTAAAACCACAAGATTCCCATTAATGAGTCCAAACTAATCGTGTAATAATAGTATATAACACTGCAATACCTTCATTTCCACATATATTACCTGACCTTAATGCTTCTGTTATTTTAATACCTTATCAAGTCATTACTGTTTACTACTAATCAGTATGTACATGTTTATGCAAAATATGATATATACCATTAAAAACATACATTAATTACATTCGACTTATCACCATTTATTTCTACTAATTTGTACTTTGTAATTTGATATTTTAATTTGTAATATGTACTTGATGAGTACAAATCATGGATTTCCAACATTTAATTCACTGATCATGTAGATGTTCATAAAAGCTCACATTTAACTGGATGATTATTCTATAAAAAATAGAGAAAATAGCAGGAAAAAGGCACTTTTTACATTACCACCAAGTGTCTACATCCACTATCAATGATCAAACTTCATGGCTTTTATTGAAGAATCGATGTTGTAGAAGATGGCAGTATTTCCATGTTAACTATGGAGCCTCTGTATGTCCAAATGGATTATAGCTGATGACCATGAAAAGATGACAAACTGGATTTTAAACCAATTATTTACATGCATTAATAGGATTAGTGGATCAACAGTCTTTAAAAAGTTAATATCAGGAGATGCTTGTGGTTGGTGATGTTTGGGTCTTTACGGGTTCATGTCCACATATATTACCTAACCTTAACGTTTATTTTATTTTAATACATTATCAAGTTATTCACGTTTGCAACTTATCACTTGTACATTCAAACCATTGACATGCAGTCATGTATGTTACTCGAATAAGAATTGAACTCAACTGGATATTTCCAATAGTCAATAATTCATGCATAAAAGGGTTAAGACTATTACAAATGCATATCGTATTCGAGAGATTCTGTAGCTAATTTGGCAGCTCATTTTAAATATAGTCATTTACAGTTCATATTGTGTACACTTATACAGTAGCAGCAGTTTCACTGATGTTCACAAAAGCAACTACTTTTATTGATTTATTTTACAATAACTTTACCCCTGAGATTTGTTTAATTTGTAGTTTTATTTTATGGATTCTCCAAATAGAAATCCAGTCAGAAAATACATTAGAAATAGAGAAAAGAAATAGAAATAGAAAAACTTTTGTGGCAAACATAGGGGTCATTTCAAGACTGCAGAGGGCATGGGGAGTGATACAACCCAATGAGGCAAGTTGCTCAAGCGAGTCCAGCCTGTCTTGACTGCAGATGGGCCAATTAGGAGATGATGAAAAGCTATGGGAAGGCGGGCCTAAACGCTGTTTTTGTATCGTGCTGGCTTTTATTTGAGATAAGAGAACACCTGCTATCCAATTTAACATCAAAACAAAAATAATAGGACATTTCCAGAAGACGGAAACATGCTATTGCTGACTTTTCCAGAACCTGTTGGGGGGAAAAAAAATAAAAAAAATAAGTTATGCTACCCACGTAGAACCCGGAAAGTTGATACACAATATATCCAATCAGGTCTGGGAAGTCTATTGAATGGAGGGGACATTCCGATCTGTATTAAGTATAGTCTTTTCCTGTGTAATAAATTTTGAAGTAAATTGGAGAAGCTCAAATAGCAAAGACTCTTGAGGGCACTGACAACATGTCTGGCTCATAATGACCCATGAAAGCGCTCTGACACTGGTAATAGCATGGTTTTGATGAGTGGGAAATATTGCTTGGGAGTTTGAGGAAAAGCGGTTTCTTCTCTCCCTAAACTCCTTATTTTTTTTCCTATAAGCAGTAATGGGGGGCTTTCTTCTCCTGGCAGCCCATCCTTCTCTCTCCATTTTCTTTATCTCTCACCTTCCAGCGCATCCTGCTATATTTCATCTCTCCATCTCCATTTTTTTTTTCTCCTGTTTTCTGGGGAGAAATAGTGCGGTGGGGAATGTTTCAGCAGTTCATAAATCCTCGCCTGTGTTGTCTCATTTGTTATCCTTTTAGGTTTATGGTATCCCTTCTTTCTATGTGGGTAGACTAAGACCTGATCCCTGGAGGCCTCTTAGAGCTAGCGGCATCTCCTGTAGTTTCTCTAACTGTTACAGCATGTGTGGCATTGAGCCATGGGAAGCCACGGCCTTTTAACACATCCAGTCAAATACGTTAGTACACAAGAGCTACGTGAAAAGTAATATGGGTTTGGCTTGTCTTCTGACCTTCTAACTATCCATCCAATACCCACTATGTGCTATTTTATGACTGGTACCTCACCAACATCCATATGATATTTATAATGCTCTTTTATTCCTCCCTAGACACAACAGTTACCTAGAATTTTCTATTTTCCAAGCATATCAGACAAATAACCGCATCATTTTTTGGATGTCAGAATCACCTTGAAATACCGTATTCTCTGCACTATAGAGCACACTAACAATGAATGTTGTCTTTTCTTTTTTTTCATATATAAAGTGCACTGGACTATAAGGTAAAGTCAGATAAGTCAGCACGTCAAACTTTAGTAAACATATTCACAATAACTGTCAAAACTGTTCATTTATAACACAAAATCCAACACGATACACTGACTTTTTCAATTCAGTCCTTACACAGACACTGTCATATTATGCTGAAGTACAGTACAGTATGTTTTACTGTATGACACAAAATCACTTCCAAGTCATTCAGCACAACCAGCATTAATCCATATATACTTTCCTTTTTTGAGAAAATTAAAGGCTTTTAAGTGCACCTTATAGTCTGGAAAATATGGTAGTTGAAATAATTGACCCTTATTGGCAAATTATTGTTAAAATAATGCTTCCTTGCAATGCATATAACCAACCAGTAATGATCCAGTACTTATTATTAACTCTGAATAATATGCATGCTTTATCACAAAGCACAAACTGTTTATTTTACTATATTGCACATGCAATATACATGCATGCATTGTTTCCCATTAAGCTGGAATCAGATATTCTACCTCTTGTCATAAAATGATTGCAACATTCTTGGTAGTTAAAGTATAACTGCGACTCAGTATATAATTATTGCAGCTGGTCAAAGGGGATTACAGATACATATAAATAGAATTAAAAACAACAAATGTGTCTGCAAACAAAATGATTCTATCTTTATGTTATGGTAACCATGTATTTTATCAATTTGTGATAATTATATATAAATAAAATAGTGTGGTTTTATGTTTTTAATAGTCATATCTTAACTGAATTATTATTATCCTAAATACAAACAGTCATGACCTTTGTCAAAACGTTGCTTCATTTTTGATTTATTCAGTGACTTGAACAATCACCGTAGCAATGTTTTTTGTCAGAAACTGATGAAGTACTGCTAGAGTACATATGTCCCTGTAGGCAACTGTATTTTATCTGCACATAGTATGTGCTAGTAAATCATATGTCCATGGTTTAAGGCTAGATACAACAATGAAGCCTGTGGATAAAAATCACATGCAGACACAAACACCTACTGTCTACCATGTTTCACATTCATTAGTTGTCTTTAAAAAGTTATCCATTAAAGTAAAAGAAGATAAAATAATAATCACGATGTTGTCCATTATTTATTGCCATTGCCTTTGAAAGTCACACTTTTTGGAAATCAAGTCATAATCGTATATCTTTATCTTTATTTATCAGTGTGGACAATAATCACCCTCCCAGACTTTACTGTGTTTGTTTAACTGATGTGATTTAGGAGACAATTGGCCAAAATTATAAATTCAGAATTGAGTCCATATTGGATCAGTTTCCAGAGAAGCCACACAGGACTTTCTCACACTCCAGGACCCTGGAGGGCTGTCCAGCCATGGCACTTGGCAGAGCCGGGCGTCTGCTCCCCTCTCTGAGTTTGTCTGTCTGTAGTCGGTCCAGGACCACATTCTGTCAATACTGAGAGAGACCCCACTGAGTACGAACTGGTAGGGCCTCACACATAATGTCCATATGTGCACATGGCCTCCGTATGCCATCATTTTTATTATTTTACATTTTGTATCTTTGGAAAAAGGAAAAGCCTTTTTGCATCTTCCGCCTTCAACATTTTCTTCCGAACCCTTTAAAAAAAAAAAAAAGAAAAAAAAAGTATGCTTTATGTGCTGTGTGCTGTGTCAACTGGTGAAAACAAAAAAAATATAATTTCACAGTAATCAAATATTTAATCATAACACTTTACTTTGAACCAAGAACAAAATTTCTGTTTGCAATTGCAATTGTAAAAACATTGTGCATCATTTTATCATTCAGAAATAAATACGTTTATTTGTATTTTAAGAGTGGGTGTTTGCTTATAGGCTTTCAACACAGCAAAACACATGTTGGCCATAAAGAATAGATGTTGTCAGTAAGTCAATTACTTTTTCCCATTTTGGCTGGCATGTCCTTTCATCAAATCTCTGAAATCTCTAATCTATTTTTTCCTCATATTATACTAGAAAAGAGGAAAAGTACCACCTCCGTGGTTTGGTCTGTCAGCATGTTTGTACTGCATGTGTGCTGTTGTGTGTTTCATTGCTGTGTGGAAGTCAGTGCTGACAAGTCGGAGAGAAAGAGAGAGAGAGACAGAGAGAGAGAGAGAGAGAGAGAGAGACAGACAGAGTGAAAAGAAGTTAGAGGGGGAGTCAACCAGGATAATGAGCAGACAAGAAAGGGAAAGCAAGGACAGAACCTCACAACATTCAATGTTAGTGTCTCATTCATATTCACAGTCATCTGGCAGCCGGCAGGCGAATAGCGGATGGGTAGGGCAGCGAATTTAATCAAGGCCCTGTAAAGTATGAAAGCTCAAACGCTGGACAGAGTCTATGAGGCAACATTAGCAACACAGATCAGCAATGTTTTGGGCATATGAATAATGAGCACAAGCACACCGATGGATGCAGATGAGTTTTTGCAACTTCTCATCTCATTTACATTAAAAGAATTTAAATGACACTTATGCAAAGCAACATTCTTGTAGGTATATAGATACCTCAGATGCTTCAGTGTGTGAAAAATACCCGTAACATAGAACACAGAGAGGAGAAATACTGAAAGAAAAAAAAAAAACCCACAGAGGTGAATGTCTGTTGGTATTCTTAATGTGTCATCCATGAACATGAGCAGAAACACCAGTGTGATTGTGGCCTTCAGTTTCTCACTCTTCCATTATTTGGGGATTTAAATAAAACATTGTGCTTTCTTCATTGGTGAACGGTGGCTATAGAGAGTTTAGAGCTATTTTAAAGAGAGTTCACTTAAACAATCATTTACATGTCTCATCAAACAAAACTGAGGCCATTTATGACAGCAAATCTAGCATGAAGTATTGGTAACTTTAACCGCTTGTCGTTAGCTAATCAGTAACACAGATCTAATTGTAACTGGTATGTTCAGAGATGTAATCAGCAACTCTTAAATGGGTCTTTTGAGTCAGGATAGGGCACTTTTGTTGCAGGAGCAGCAGTGAACTACCTGATCTACAACCCTGATATCCCACATTCCAAACCTCTCCTATATCCTGGGGTAAACTAAAGCATTAGTCACTGACTTCATAGAGTACTGTACAAGCAACACATAAAGATTTCTGTTTTTTACCCTCTTATTGTGGACCTTGTTAAACATTGCAATATTTTAACAGCGTTTACAGAATAAATACAGTATTATGCATCTACTTTCAAGCAAAGGACAGTGTTTATTATTATCATAACAATAGTTAAAAAAAGAAGTCAGAACATTTAAGAGTTTTAACAAGAGCTGTCGATTGTCATTTCAGCTGGTGTGTAATAGCATGTAATAGCATCCGCATGTAATACACTCAGGGTGGCTGTGGCTCAGTTGGTAGCGCCCAATGACTGAAGGGTCAGCGGTTCGCATCCCAGCTCTGGCTGTCAAAGTGACCTTGGACAAGACACTGAACCCAAATTAGGCCCCCACTAGGTCTGGTTGGGCCTTGCATGGCAGCAGCCACCTACTGGTGTATGAGTGTGTGTGTTTGAATGGGTGAATGTGAGGCTAATGTAAAGCACTTTAAGAACCATGATGGTGGAAAAGGACTAGTGCCATTTATCCACTTAAAATTACACACTATTTTTAATATGTTTTCATTCTCTCACAGGTCTATTTTGGGAATCAAACTAATTATGCAAGGTAGAATGTTACATGAAAATTATTTATTTGCATTTAAATGGGCAGGTTCTGCATGTAATGTGGGTGGACTTGATGGGTTACACTTAAAACCTGGAATCACTGCCAATTCATAAAATAACTCAAATGTCTGGGTTAGAAAAAAACACCAACATTCTCAACATTAATAGTAGTTAACTGTTAAACAGTGTAAAAAAAAAAGACAATTTCAAGGCTTGGGAACTTTTTTTTTTTAAGTTTGGTTTTTATGTGCTTTTTGTATTCATCCGAGGACATCATTAGGTACATCCTGGGTGGAAATCTGTCTACATTTCTCTTATTATTGGGTTTAAAGTGCTGCCAAAGTGCCAGATATCAAAAGGAACCCAGTTTCATGGATGCACCCACATATAAATGTATGGTAACCAATTGAAATTTTGCAACACTTGATTATACTGTGATCATGATGTGCCAATTCATGAAATGTTCACCATTTTAAGTGAATTTCCCCACTGTGGATCAATAAAGTCCATCTGTATCTACCTATTTTTTAAGCCCTGTACAACATGATAATAATTGCTATGTCAGTTTATTTTACCTGGACTGTAAAATCTATTTACCCGAGTACAGGGTTTGCAAAAATTCGCATTTATTGTTGTATCAACTGTGTATCACAATGGTAGATATGTAAAGAGCAGTATGACAGTGGAATTACACTGATTTATTAGCCAACAAAAAATTTTTGCCAGCTTTTGGTTCTTGGCAGGAGGTAAAACTGGACCTGGATGACAGGATAAGAAAGCAGAAATAGTCAACAATGAGTTTATAGCCCACAGACAGATTGCTTTGTGTATGTTAAACCTAGACACTAGAATCATAATAAAATCAGTTGTGCTCTTCCTTCTCCGCCCTATGCTTTGGAAACCAGGGGTGATCGTGCATAATATTAGAAATCACTCATCCTCAGCACTGGGGTTTGGTGCCGCCATCGCAGCGGGACGACAGACATCTTCCTGTCCTTCCGAATTGAACAGAAATTTATCGCTGTCATCTCATCAATCCTGTTGCCCAGATGGCTTTGAGCCCTCACGATAACACTTACTGTCCAGTCCAGGGTTCTGGCTCAGCCTCAACAAAAAGGAGCTCCAACTGACCATGCCAATGACCAGCCAGGATGCATAGACCAAAATAATAGATAGGGTTTACTTCCAACTTCCCCCCTTGAGTTCCTTCTACCATCAACAAAATCAATACACAGCATGAAGTTCCTGCAATGGATGTATGACCAGTTTTTATGCTGAATTCTTGTTAAATTGGTAGAATTTTTTTTTTAATCTTGCCACTGTTCCTCATCTTTACCACGAGAATTACAGAATGGCTTTTGTATGATATCATCTACTGTATGACCTATTTTTATATAACAAAGAAATTTCAAGGTCTTACAGTCATGTAATTCCAAATAGCCTACATCAGAATAATAGATAAGAGGGTGAGAAATCCAGATTTATTCTCATGATGGATCTAATCAGTAGGTTTGTCTTTAGCCCATGCCCGATCTTTTCACCAAATATCAGGACGGACTTGTGCGATCCTACTCACACACAAACCGATGCTAATAAAAACATTACCAACCTGGTGAAAGTAGTGAGATGTTTAACAAATGTGTCATGAAATGACTCCCTGAGACTTGTCCTGATGGTTTGGTGATTTTGATACAAAAGACTGAACACTGCCAGGAAAGCTTTTAACTCCTGACTCTTCTGCTACAGAGTAATCTGATGATGACACCCTTGTCTTCTCTATAATTATTGTTGTCAAATGTAAGATACCTGCTCAATTAGATTGACTGATCAAATCGTGCAAACGCTTTTGTATCTTAAACATGAACAATATGTCAATGAAATTGACAAAACATGTGTTTTTTTTTTCATTTTTGCTGTCACAAGAAAATGAATCTCTAATTTAATTTAGTGAATTAATGGATGTAGCTTATTGTGGACTGAGCTGTAACATGATCTAGTCAGTTTTTAGAGAGCTGCCGTTAACAATGTCCACTTGCGTAATTGTTATAGCTTGGATAAGTAGCATAAACTACCTCTTAAGTTTGAATCAGAAAACAGATGGCACTACACTGCTTAGGAGAGAACAGAAAAGGCTCAAACTGCAGTCACAAGGCCACCACTGTCAGCATGGTGGAGAAAGTGGACAGAAAGTGTGCACTTTGTGTGTGTGTGTGTGCGTGTGTGTGTGTGTGTGTGTGTGTGTGTGTGTGTGTGTCACCGGGGCAAGTGATGACAAACGATGGCAAATTGGAGTGAAGGCTTCCTGCTGCACGCTAACCATGCCAACAAAGAATCAGAGGCAAGGAGGCGGCTGAGAAAATGGCTGTCAGATGCACACACACTGACACACATAGACACGCAAACTGGCAAGAGTAGGATCCAAAATTGTACAAAGGCTAGTGAAGTACAGAGGGTGAGGTGAGGAAACACAGAAGATAAGGTCTAAGCAGACTTCCAAAGGCACTGATCTATACATTTTATATGTTTATTTATCCATCAGACCTTTACTCATCTTTCTCAGCTTAGGCCTGGTACATACAGATGCAGTCACAATACACAGAGGCAGTTGTCCACATTATAGAAACAAAATAAACTCAGACAAGTGGCCAGAAAGCAGAAAATAAAACGTCAGTCAGGTTCTGCAAATGGCTAAATCAGTCAGCGTGACCTAAATCCATTTCTTTGCATTCTGATAGACGCTAACATCAAAGATGAACATACACATCACTTTACTTTGGCGGCTCTTCCTCCTTTTGTCATGAGCATTCTCTTCCTAATCAGATTATTCCCTGACGTGTCTCCTCCCCCACAGTGAAATATATGTCACACCACTAGGCTCTTGGTCTCCCAGCAGGAACCCAAAACTAAAGGCTCATAACTAACAAAGAAGACATGCAAGGGAGCATTTCACTATAAAGTGTAATGAACCCACAATTCAACTATTGTTTTCTAAATGATGGATTGACACACCATTGAATTGAATGTCACTTTTGCACGCTATTATAATGATAGACAGTGAGAACTGGCTGATGTACAGGACAAAACAAAGAGGAGTATTTGTCATAAATATGAAGTTCTGCCTGTTCACTCAGATTTTAGACATAGGGAGATATTAAAAGCTTTAGACCAAGGACATATTAATATTGCTATGACAAAAATACCATCAAACAACTTTTTCCCCCATCTGAGGTACTCTTGTCAGGACAAGCTGTTGAAAAAAATGTACACATCCACATCCCCATTATTGTAAAATTTTGACAAAATGTCACATTTGCAAAATACGTACTATACAACATCTTTCTCATTCTCAGTCCTTCATACTGTAGATATTGATAAAAATCATTAAACATTCCACGCTTCCCAAACTATTTATTCATCTCGGTAATTGAATCAATAACAGACCGTGCGTTGCTGTAATCTTTCCTTTGAGACCTAAAACTCAATACTCTATTTTGGCTCCTGAGTTGCCCCTTTCCCTACCGCTTAATGAGAGGTGGCATTTCAAAAGCATTAATTGAGATGGTCAGCAAATATCCGTGAATGTGGAAGCCCTTTTCTTGGCTGTGAAAGAGTCCATCATGCAATTTAGCACCCAGGATTTCAAGTCTTTGAGGTGCAGGCAGCTACAAATCCAGCCTCTGCTTCGGTGATTAAAAAGCAAAAAGCCTGTCGTGGCATAAAGCATAGCACTGATCATAAAAACAGACAAAGCCCTTGTGGGAAGAAAAAAAAAACACCTACCAGTCCATTTCAGTAGAAATGAATGGTTCTGTGGTAATAAAAAATACTTGAAATGTGGCAGGCTTTTATCTTCCAATTTTAAGTTTAGCATTCAGTTATACCCAGAGTTCATTGGGTTGATTGAAAAATCTGTGCAAATGACTTAACTTTTAACAATAAAATGATAGTTTCTCAAAAATCAAGACTGCAACTTTGTCTTCAACAATATATCACAGCTCGTCAGAAATGATTGCATGGAGATTTCAAGGTAGGTTCAAGGCTATTTCGGGAGAGTTGACCTCCTCTGGACATTCTTGGTCACTTAAACACCCACAAGGGAACTGTGAATCTATCTTTGCTTAATGGATATAGGAATCTCTCTTCCCGCCTCAATGATGAATTACTATGAATGGTCGGTTAAAGTATCGCTCTCAGCAGCATCCACAGCTTCATTCATTCTGATAAGAATCATAAAGCCAGGCAGGCATGCTTTGCTTGGGTCAATATCCTGTTCAAGTAGCCATTAAGCCACATGCGACAATGGGTGCTAATATAATCAAGGTGTACCGCTACCCTTCTGTCATTGCGTTCATTTCAAGGTGAATTATAAATGGCCGTCAAGTTGCCAGTTGTTCTACACATTCAGGCCCTCTTGAAAGGTAGTGGTGATGAACTCAATCACGCTATCCATCAGTGTTGAGAGGGAACATGCATGATGACCCAGGAGGGAAAATGTAACATTACCCATTTTTCTTGACAGGCACAAGAAGTACCACTTTCAAGTTTCCTATTCAGACTGTAATAACACTATCGCCACATCCAGCCGAAGAAGCTGTCAGTGTGATGAAACACCGCCTGCCACGGGATGTCAAGGAAATTGTGATATGGATTTTGCCGATACGGTTGGCTGTTGTCCTTTGCTGCTAAACTGTGCTGAACGAGCCATTTGATTCAAGCATAGAGCTGTATGGCCTCCACTGACAAGCAGATGAGTGTCTTCCACAATGTGAGTGTGTGTGTGTGAGTGTGTGTGTTGTGACATTTCAGCCATGGTTGACATGAGCTCTTGAACAGAGAAAGATCACTGCAACCTAGGAAGTCATTGGACAAAATGGATTTGGTTGAGCTTTGGGTCAAACCTGTTACTCTTCTGTTTGAATGTGATTGGCAAAAAAAAAAAGACAGTTAACTTCAACTGAGTACTAGTTTTCTTGTCTGAGGAGTTCTTATTTCCTTGATCTCAATAACAAAACTTGTCAATATGAACACTATTTTAATAGCAATGTATCTAAGGTATATCTGTTTGTCACACTACTGACTCATGACTAGCATTACCTTGTCAAGTAACAGTTATGTACTTATTTCTGTACATCTCTGAAACAATCAGTGTACTTCAGCTGCAACAAAACTCACAGGAAAGTGAGCAACTGGATGAGTGAAATGCGTTATATTAGTATGACATACCATTTGACATGTGTGCACTTACAGTACAGTACATTATGTGCAGTTCTTTGTACAAGTCCTAGGCTAACATTAAGTTGTTGCTTTATTAGTTACAGTGCTGCATCCACCCCCAACCCCACCTGAACAAGCATAATGGTTAAAGTAACAAAAACACTTTGCCAGGACTCAAACCCCAGTGTACCATATTGCAGACCATTGCATCACTGACATAACTATTTTTCCACATTTTCATCAGAATCTAAATCTATGTGTCTTCATGGTCTCCTATGTCTGGTATTGGAGAGTGGGGGTCTACTGTGCACACTGCATTTTTTTATTAGAGCCTTTATGGTAACGATAAATTTAGTAAAATAAATTACACTAAAGTCTAATCATGAAGAGATCACTGTATTTAAGAGGCATTTGGGTTTGTATGAAAAATGGCCATAGAAGTTATATTATGTATTATTATTACTACTGAATATATTATTTATTCTTATTTTTATTTTAATTAACGTCGGTTCCAAAAATGGGGAAAGAGATACTAAACCATGACGTGGAAAAACTGCAAACTCTAGATTGGTCAGAAAGTTGTAATTGCAGACAGGTTAATCCAAATGATGGCAGATTTGCAAAACGACAACATGGTTGGTCGATTCATTCATACACTTTTGTCTTCAGTGGCCAACGAAAAAATTCAGCATTAACTTGATAGGGCAACACATAATGAGCGGGTGCATCAGCAAGTCTCTGAGCAGATGTCACAGAAGTTCCACACAGTGTTGCTATGATATTCAGGTACTCCAAAGCCACTAATATCCTGTAAATATAAATGATCTCCAGGAATAGTACCTGGCACCTGAGATGAGTCCGTTCCACATGAAACGCTGCATTCATTATCGTCTCCCGCTTATCCAGGTCCAGATACTGGGGGCAGCAGCCCCAGCAAAGAAGTGAAGACTTCCCTCACCCCAGCTACCTCACCCGGCTCCTCCAGAGGAATCCCGAGGCATTCCCAGGCCAGCCGAAAGATGTAATCCCTCCAGCCTGTCCTGGGTCAGCCCCGAGGTGTCCTCCCAGATGGACATGCCCGGAAGACCTCCCCAGGAGGCATCCTCATGAGGTGCCCGAGACACCTCAACTGGCTCCTCTGGACATGGAGGAGCAGCGGCTCTACTCCAAGTCCCTCCCGGATGTCCGAGCTTCTCACCCTACTGTATCTCTAAGGCTGAGCCCGGCCACCCTGCGAAGGAAACTAATTTCAGCTGCCTGTACCCATGATCTCATTCTTTTGGTCATGACCCAAAGCTCATGACCATAGGTGAGGGTTGGCTGGTAAATCAAGAGCTTCGCCTTCTGGCTTAGATCCTTCTTCACCACAATGGATCGGTTTAGCACCCACATTACTGCGGATGCCACCCCAATCCACCTGTCGACCTCTCACTCCATCCTTCCGTCACTTGTGAATAAGATCCCGAGGTACTTAAACTCCTCTACCTGAGCCAGTATCTCCCCCCTGACCCAGAGAGAGCACTCCAGTTCAGGGGAAATGCTGCATTATTGAAGTTAAATTGCATTAATTTTATTAGTGTATGATAATAAAAATTAAATACACTTGCCCTCTTCCATTTTTCCTGGATCCACCACTGAAACATATATAAACCAGGATTTTTAAATTAAATCTAGCACTGTTTGTGTCATAACTGAAATAAATTCTGTATTAGATGACCACCACTCAATGCAATAACTACAATAGCAACTCACCTGTCACTGTGGAACTGCACCGTACATGAAATATTAACACAGCCAGCATGTTTTTTATTTCCTTTGAGTATGTTAACCTTTTACTCTTAATTCATCAATTTGTCCAGTGCATTGTTGACAACCCTGTTCCATATTGTCAGTTGTGAATGACCTTTGTGACAGATGTTTTGATGTGTATCCTGAATTGCCATACAATGATAGATGTTTTGACATGTCATGGATTACCTATAATCGCTGTGCTGTTTAGTGCAGATGAGATCAGTGCACCTGGTGTGTAGGTGAGTGCACCTGTGTGGGAGTGGAGAACTGAAACAAGCTACTGTTTGTCCATGTTTATTCATTAACCTGGTTGTTGATCTGTGCTGCTTTGATCGAAAAGCCTTGTATAAAACTACATTCAATTTGAGTGTAGTATTTTATAAATGTTACACTGCTGTAGAAAAAAAAAAAGTATTTATCAAACAATATATCAACAAAAACAAGTGGGCAATAGAAACAGGAGTTTTACCTGTAGAAGCTAAATTGTCCAGCAGAAACACCACTGGATACTCAATGTAATCTTTCAGACTCAAGTGCTGAGAAACTATAAAAGGTGTCATGTTGCTACAGCTGCCAAGCTTTTTTCTTTCGTCTCCCTTAAATGAAGATGATTTAGTTTTCATAAAAAGGTGAAATAAAAAGGTAACATAACACTAAACTTTATTTTTCTTGGAAATTTTGGATGCACCAGAACCTGGCTGTGTCCAGTTGTCCAGACCAAACAAATGCAGTTTTGTTTGAGACAGTATGTCTTTGTGATATACCAAATGAAAATACAAACTATTCTGATTCCCCACCACTGCAACATTCATGATTAATTATTCTTTTTTATACCCTTTTAAAATCACCAGATACTGCAATGAAAGAAAGACAGTTTAGGCCTCTGGCTTAGGGTATATGTCACAAAACAAGACCGTTTACTTAACTTAGTTTAACAACGGCAACATTTCTTATTACTTACTGGTTGATGACTGTTTGTTAACACAATAAAGAAGAACTTTTTACATTTCGCCCAGTGAACTGAGGTGCGGATAAACGGTTTAAACCATAGATATTGTCACAGCTCCGTAATGTAATTGCTGCTGTTGTTGCATGCGATTGCGACCAACAGTAATGGTTTATCCTGAAATAAAAAGTATGAGAGACCAACTCTCTGTCCGTTTCCTGGATCCAGTAACGATACAATATATAAACTCAGGAAAAAGTGGGGGGTATGAAATCATCTGGTTGGAGAAGTAGGGGTGTTGCAACACCCTCATCCCTCACGGGTGTGACGCCCATGATCCCTCCAAAAGTTCACATTTCTGACCTTATCTGGTCTGTCCATGCCCTATATCCCTTTCATGAAAACACCGAGCATGTGCAGAAGCTGAAATAGCCTGACATGCTGATCCCCAATCCATCCTTGAGTTGATAAAAACCCACATCCACAGGCCGTCTGAAGGAGACAGTGGTGGCAGCGGTGGGATTTTACTCACGTGATGCCAAGGATTAAACTCGGTGGGATCAGCATTAAGGAGACAGCCGCCCTGAAGGGCTTGCTCCATATATGCTGCTTCCCCCACCCGGCTCTCCACCCCTTCATATCCAATCCCTTCCCCGATTCACTGACTCCTTAAATTCCACAGTATGAACTTCTTTGTCAAATTTATTCACCCTTGGAGCCCTTTCAACCAAAAAATGTCTTTCTCAGGCGATGCTTTAGTAGCTACTACCTGGGCAGTGGTGGGCCTCAGGAAGAGAGGGCTGTCAAGAGTGCGACTGTTTAGAAGAATTACTTCAGTCTGTCAGGTCAAAGACGACTGATTCCTGGCATCTCCTCCCCCATCCAGCCTCTGGTACACCTCCTTCAGCCTTCCTAACGCCATTACACGGCACATTCCTCTGAAGCTCAGAAGATGTGAAGCCCCGGGCTACAACGTAGCTAAGGTGTATATGTGCATTGCGGGTGCTCGCCATTTCACTTTCAATGACCTTGTTTCGGTGTATAATTGCATGAGCGTGTGTGTGCCTGACAGATTCACTTTCAATTAGCATGTACTGGTGTTGCTGGGCATGTGTGTGCCATTAAAGGAGGAAGAAAGAGGGTTAATCCTCTGACTACAAAGTAACATGTTTATTAAGCTTTCGTTTTAATCCCACAGACCTGAAGAAAACACGGTGCCTTGCCTAGCCTCCAGGGTATTTAGGATGTGTAGGTACATTTGCGTGAGAGTGCATGCGTATGTTTGCAGATTTAATGGTATGTCTCTGCCATCTCTCACATGTGTGTACATATTACAAACCACACGGTTTGCATTCAGTCAAGGCTCCTGTGTGTGATATATACCCACATTGGGACTTAGTATGTTCTTACAGGGTTAACATTACAACAATAAAAAAGCTTTCAAGATGAAGTGTGCAGTAAATCTCCACACAAGTCCCCATGACTCGGCCTAATAAATGCAGCAGAAGCATGAGAGGAAGTCAGTTCCTTGGCTGCCAGGGTCTCAAGGGGCCACATGATGAATTATTTCTGATCAAATACCAGACCAAATAAACCATATACGGAGCAGTGATAGTGATCACTGTTAACAGGTATATGGGTTTTGAAGCTGCCCCATTAATACCACATGTTGCAAAGTATTACTTGTCTTACCCTGGAATTAATTGACTTTATATTAAAACAGCAAATCTTGTTGAAATGTGATAGCAGGGATGTCATTCTCAATTGACTGGTCCTCTTCTACGTTTACCTTCATTTCCTGCTTCTTTGTTGCTGCATTCTTTTCTTCTTTAACTGATGTGTTGTTCTCTGTTTTTCAAAGGTTGGAGTTGCTACCGGAAAACTGAAAAGTTAGTCTTTAGTTAGTTTTTTTTTCCTTTTTAACTCTGAGGTTGTCAGCCAGTTAATGTACAGTACGTCCTGTATGTGTGAAACCCAGCACACGGTGTCCTACACAGTCATTGTTCTGCAGCAGAATGTCACCAAATAGTGAGCAACTCCACTTTCACTGTCTTCTTACATTGTAATTGCTCTAATACCAGAGAGCCTTTACTGTGCACAAGAAGCCTGCTGGTGTGAACAAGTTAAGTGCTGAAGTTCAAATGGGATGTGTTGAGCAGGCTGCTGGTGTTGATTGACCCTGAATCCATGCATGAGAACCCCTGCTGTTGTAGTCCTATACTATACACCCCAGTTAAAAGAAAAATGGAATTAAAAACAGGCTAAAAACATGACCAGCTGATCAGGTGATTCAACTTCATAGGCTTTTTTTTCTCTACTGCTTTTAAATTTATTTAAATACTGTAGCATTTTGTATAACAAATTAGTTTTAGCCAACATTGCCTACAACTACAAAGACTGCAAATATATTGCCCGGCCAAAAAAAAGGTCACACATGCAGTATTTTACTGCACCACTTGTGGTTTTGATTACAGGAGACATTTACTTTAAACTGTTTTTTTTGCCACATAATCCTTATGTAGTGTCACAATAAGGTTTATCATATTTTTTCCCATACATATTTGCATTAATTTTTCATTATTGATGATGGAGAATTGGACCACTGCATTAACTCTTCATCATCACAAATTCAAGTGTGGACTTTTTGAATCCTGGTGATATCCAATATTTTTTACATTAGAGACATGTGACGACACTGACTGCATCAGTTAGATTAAATAACTTGTCACAGCTGAAATATTATTACTAGTACTTACCCATAGCAGGATCTGAACTATAAACCTAGTTAAATCCAGTTAAAGTCTGTAAACAAAACCAAAGATAGTGCTGTGAAATACTGCATGTGCGACATTTTTTTTTCATTTTAATTACGTTGCATCAAGTCCCATTTTTACATATAGGCCATTAAAGGTCACATTACCTAATATGGATGTCCTCCTTTCCACCAGCTTCCATCGACTGCTTGCTGTGACCTAACGCTAATGCTCAGTTAAGAGTCGGTTCAGCTTGAAGACCTTTAAGAATCGGTTTGCTTTTTCACAGGCTGCAGAGCCACCATAAAGCCGTGTCATTACACCACTGCACATGCCCCCGCTTTCCCACAAACGCTCAACAATAAAACATTTTGAACAATATTCTTTCCATACAAGTGGTACTCCTAGCTTTTTAACTTACAGTATATTGGCATGCAAGCATACCTGGGTATACATTGTGTTCCAGTCAGTTTTACAAGCCTCTGCCACAAGTTGCTTTTGGTTTTCGACCAGCAAAGTGTTATGTCATTCTGAGAAACAGGTTCAAGATTATACCAAATCGACCCTCAAACTGCCTTAGTAATGAAGGGGTAAGAGCACAGGCTATTGTTAAGAAACTACTGTAAAATGCATTCTCTAACAGTTGGGAATGGGGGAATTTCCAGCACATGAGAGTGTCGTTCCGTTTGACACTGGAATGAGGGAATTAGGAGATTTATGATGGTCCGAGGTCACAGAGGGAAGCATCTGAGAACAGACCCACACCTCCCCAGACTCCTCACAGTGCTTTACAGTCTGACAGCCTGTGTCATCTCCACACCCACACACACACACACACTGAAACCTAAACAGGCACACACACACACTCACACACAGTCATGCAGATTAACAGTAATAAACCAAAAAAAAGGCACAGAATCAGTAAAGTTATGAAATGGGACACACGCACGCTCACAGACAGACATAGTCAAGAGAGGTATGACAGATACAGATACACTTAAGACACTTATTTGCACTAAAGCTTGGTTTTGTAAACTCCCTTATGTTCTTTTTCAGATCCACATTCTTCTTCCCAAACGTATCCTTTAACCTTACTATTAAATCATAAAACTAGTAGTAGCTGGTGTTGAATAAGACTCAAGGGAACAAGGGAAATTAACACATTTCTGAGCAATGTTTCAGTCAGATGATAAGGCTCATAGTAATAATTTGGATTGTAAGGCACCCCCTGTATTTTAAAGAACACAAAAAATGAAACCTCCCTGTGTGCCACATGAATAAAATAATAAAATCCCTGTTTCCAACGAGTAACACCACGGGCTAATCTCTTCATCACAAATCAGGTGCTCAAATTCAGTGCTGCATTACTGGATAGCCACATAGCAAATGGTATTTTGCCTCATATTCTATTAAATTGAAGAGATGGAGATGCTGAAATGTAGATGTTACATGTTGAACAGGACAAAATTTTGTTAACATTACCATCCAGACCAAGTTAATCAACTACTTTGAATTCATTTTGGAGTCCTGTCTTCATCACATTGGACTTGGCAACTAAAGGGAAAAAAAAAAATGTAATCACATTAAAGCCAGACAATCAAACAATTTGTATTGGCCACATGCTGCTGGATTTAGCAACCAGGGTTAATCTGACTGAATTTTTGAATTTTAGGAACCACTACTACAATCATTTTACTAGGTGGGTTTCCATTACAGTTCTCCGCAAAATAAAAGTGGCACTTCTATAGTTAAATTCTTGTCTCGTCTTATCTTGTCTCGTCTCATCTCATCTCGTCATCTGAAACCGCTTTATCCTCACTAGGGTCACGGGGGTCACTGGGGGCCTAATCCTGCTACAATGGGCGAAGGCGGGGTACACCCTGTATGAGTGGCCAGATCATCGCAGGGCTGATGATAGTTAAATTGTAATTGCTAATTGTAGGTATTAGCCTTCATCATGTATCAGCCATCTTGAAGGCCTGGGTGGTAAACACAGAATGTTGTAAACACAAGAGGCAGCGTGTCAGCATCCTTTGACATTTACTTCACAGATCTGGACACAAAACTTGGAGCAAAAAGGCTACAATAACTTCATCCTAGGATATATTCACCAAAATAAAGGTAAGGACGTGAGAAAAAGCAAATAGCAGTTTGTGCTAACTGACGCTAACTAACAGTTAGTCAGCTGTGTAGCGCAACATTTAAATAATTTTACTGTAAACCAAAAATAAGTGTTCATACTGGGTGGTCTCTCTATGGTAAACATTAGGTTGTTACAGGTTAGCTTTTTAGCACAACTGAATTCACATTGTGTCTGTTGCACTTGCAGGTGAACAAAATACTTAAAATAATGCTAGCTAGATGATGTGGTTCTAAACATGTTTTTGTTTTTAGTTCAAAATCTAGACACAACTCCTTTCCTTTATAGAACGTACTACCTGGCACACAGCAGTACCATGACATGACTGGCAGAGACAAAAGTTACCAACCCAAGCCTTGTTTTAAATCCAGGATAGCATCACATGTCAAAGCTTATTTCTAAAAAATAAGCTAATTCACATTGAAGAGTATTTCACTTGTGATGCTACAGTAGTAAAGTCCCATCTACCCATCTTGTGATATGCTGTAGTTATTACAGAGAGAGACAGAGACCTTACAATTTCACTCTGCAGAAATGCCTAATCATCCCAATGCAAAGTCCTTTTCAATCACAGTCGCCACACATAATGGATATCTGGGAAAGAAATGCACAGAATTCACCAACGACTTGTGAATCCAGAATTTCCAAATGACCCGGCAACATTTAATGAAGTGTTATGTTATTGAACCTCTTCTGGCACTGGACTCGTCATGCCCATGACTAGTTAAAATGTATTTCCATTACAATTTTGTGCAACACTTCCATATTGAAATGTCTCAAAAACCACCTCATTAGAGTTGAAAAACGCTTTTGTGATCTTTGACAGTTTTTTTTATAACATTTTCCATTACATAATTTAAGGGTAACACAAACCCAGCTACTGTTACAGTAACCGACACCTAGAAAATGAATGTATTCATACATATATTAAATACATTCAGTTACAAACAACTTCAATAAAAGTTGAAATGAAGCGTAATACATGGAGCAGGTATTATACCATCAGAATCAACCCTTTTTTTTTTCTTTTCAAAGCAATTTCTTTGATAAAAATTAATAGATGTCTTTTCAGTGTCACTTAATGGGTAGCTCTGATGAATGTATTTTGTCCGTATGTAGTTTTCTTCTTCTTCCTGCTCCTTTTTGCACAGTACATATTGAACTTATTTTGTTTTTAGGCTATTAGTGCACATGCAAATTGATTATCTTTATTTATTTCTGTATTTGCTCTGCCATTACTTACTTGTACACAAAAAGTATTTAATTTTTCTTCTGCTGCTCAAAACAAATAAAAATGAAAGGACGCCATAAACTAAAAGACAACCTAAAATGTCCTCCTTAATAACACACATTTGCAACTCGTCCCCATTGCATATGATAGATTTCTAAACAGATGCACACCACAGAAACAAATAGACGCCTCTGTTCATACACATATCAGCAGACCGCTCATGCACTTTTAGTCTCCGTCACCCAAAACCCACAGACAAAGCCTCTGCTGCTCCCTGTGCTGCTCCAGTGGGCAGCAGACAGAACCTCTGAAGGAGCCTTTTGTCCCTGGAGCACAGACAAGTTCATAGGAAATAGTGGGAGGGCGAACAGACAGACAGTGGCCGTCCTATGTCATTAGACACACACATGCACCCACATACACACACTCACATTGTGGCTTACTCAATGTGGTATTGCATGTCACAACACTTTCCTTTTAAACACCCATATTTCATTCTGTGACAGCCTTAACCAAGTGCACATCCCCTCCCCTCAAATACTGCTCACCAACTCACAACTGTTTCGAGCCTTTTTTTTTTTTTTTTTTTTTTCATGAGACCACACGAAGAAGTAAAAATTAAACAGCTGCATATTCCAGCAGGAAAAAATAGCTTCCACTCTAATGCAAAATGCAATAAATTGTACATATGCACAGACGAAGATATAAATAGTCATCTGTGAGTCTGGGAAATACTTGGTCTTGATTAAAAACTCCAGACTTTTTTTTTTCTTCAAAACCGCTGTTTTTTTTGTTCCCCAAGATCTTGATTTTATGTATTTTTATCCTTTCATGTCTACTTTTTCGGGTTGAGATTGTACCTGTTGTGTGTCGTACAAAAGTTTCTTTTATTAAAATAATGTATGTTTGTATGTATATATGTAGGTATGTATCAGAAATAGTTCTTTTTCTTTTGTTGATACAGTAAGAAAGGGTGGGATTTTATAAGTGTTAACTTCCACCCACTCCTTTTGAACATGCTTGGTTGTTTTTACTGTATGTTTTTCTTTTTCATTATTATTATTTACTACTCATTTTCATTATTAGTATTACTTTTTTAGTCTTATTTATTTCATTTTTATTAATGCAGATTAAATTGTGGCTGTATTTTTAGGGTTTTTAATTGTTTTATGTGATTTAATTTCATTTTTATAATGTATTAATTGTGGCAATGTGTTTTTGGTGGGGAGGGTGTTTGTTGTGAGAAGCCGTGACAAAGAAGATTTTCTGTTTTTTTTATGTGGAACAAACAATAAACCTATCTATCTATCTATCTATCTATCTATCTATCTATCTATCTATCTATCTATCTATCTATCTATAATGTTCAAATAAATCCAATAAATCAAATCAAATAATTAAATAAAGATTTGCAATAAATTGTCTTTTACTGACAAAAACATTTTCAAAACATATTAAAACAACAAGATTCTTCATTAAAATTGTTCCAGTACCGACTGTTTAGTGAAATGATATTAGTATTGTTATACGCTTTCCTCATTCATTTCTTATTTTACTGTACAAGCTTATTTACCTTTGAGCATACTCTAAAATTTGACAATGAGAAAACCTCTCATCATATCTTATTAAGTCTTTCACACAAAATTCCAGACTTTTTAAGGTCTGGAAAAGAGCATTTCAGAATTCCATATTTTTTTAAGACTTTCAAGACATGTGCACGCACCCTGTCCATAAAAAATTGCACATAAGAAAAAAAAATGTGTATAAAAATAACCTTTTTTTTATGTCACACTGTATGTTATACTCTATTTAATGCACTAAATTGTAGGTAAATCAACTTTTCTTCCTTTCTCTCTTTTTCATCCTGTAAGTTAACACCCCTGGGACTATCCCTCTCATAACTCCCTGTATTGCAGCATCTTAGGAATGTTAATCTCTCCTTTTTCCTGGCAGTGTACTGTCCAGGCACCTCTTCTCTCCAGAGACAACCAGTAAATACAGTGGTGGAAGTGTCTGGGGATTGGCTCACTAATGCTTGTCCTTTTCAGTCCCTTTTCTTCCTTGCCCTCCTTGTTTTTCTCGAATGCATTTTTTTTATTTTTTTTTTAAACCCCACACTGTGTCTCGTTGTCTCATTAGCCCCTCCCATGTCCATTATTACCCTTCCACTTTCCTGGAGATCGTGTTACTCTTAGCCGACAGACTCAAATATGCAAAAATCCTCCACATTCATTCACACTGAAGAATCGTTACAATACTTTGACATTATTATCCCCCTTTTGATTGATTGTGTGCTTTATTTAGAGTGAAGGATGTCTCCGATCTGTTTTGTGTCAGTGTGGGGTTTACCGTGGATCACTGGGAAAACAGGGAAACTTGGAATAACTCGCACTTGGATGTTGGAAACCAACAGGATTTGTTGCAATTTCTACAATAAATTTCAACCAATTCAGACACCCAATAACTTCCAGACATTTTGACAAGTAAAAATATGTGAGGTTAGATTTGTGAGGGGTTGGAAATAAAAGCTGGGAATTGGCATTCTGAATATTTCAAAATCTGTTGCTTATCCTAAAACACAGAGATAAGGAAACCTTAAAAGACCTTGTCTGGAAGAACAGGTGCACGCAGAGGAAGGTTTCAGAGCCATATGGACCATATAAATTAAAAAGATCTGTAATTTCTTTTGCTTTTCAAAGCAAAATACGGTATTTTCTGGTGTTATAATATTGATAACGTTTTGATATATAAACAAATGTCTTAATTAAAATAGATTGAAAATGAGAAACTGCCATAAGCATATACATACACACATGATGTAACTCTTTGTAGTTTCATTTTTGTTGATAGTATTTACAACATCTCCAGCAGTGAAGGTACCCAATGGGTTTCTAGGCCTAGTTTGTGTTTAATCATGTTCATGCTTGATGCTGCAAGTCTTTCAAGTCACGGTTGTTTTTTTCTTTATGTGTATTTTGCATTTAATTGCAACAGGATTTAAGACAGCAGACATGCGAGGAGTGGGAAAATCTTGTTTTTTTATCCCATGAGCTGAGCGTGTATATGAAAAAAAAAAAAAAAACAAAACATACACATGGAGTAAATATGCATGCGGTAATAAAAGAAAAAGGCCATGAGGATGTTTACTATGAAAAGTCAACAGTCATCATGCTAAACTGCTGAAGGACATGTAAATATACATACACAAATATGGAGGCAAACTGCTGCAATTACACGCTTGCCCTGTACCTGACCTTTTAACATGTAGCTGTGCTCTCCACTTCAGTCCTACAGCTACACTACACTTATGCAGTCAAGCGTGTGCACACAGACAGAGAAATACCAGCGCAGGTTATTTCACATACATGGACACATTATGTGTGTGTGACATCTCTGTGTCAGTCTGCACCATCTGTGGTGTTACGAAGTGACAGGGAATTAATGTTTCATGGGAAGGGGTTTGTTTAGAGGACAAGAGCATCTGCTAATCATATTCTGGCAGATGAATAGTGTAATACATAAACAAAAGCTACGTGTCAATCTTTTATTGTACAAGAAATGTTCTTGTGTAATGCTCAAATAAACAGTCATGCAACCCTTAAAGATACACAACATAGACAAATATTGTGATGGATTCCATTTGAAGAGTGTTTCAATACCCAACTACACTTCAGTTAGTTTAGGTTAAAAAAATATCAGTGAGAGTCGTGGTTTTTCCTTTAAATATATGTGTAAAAACATACAAATACTTACTAAATGTAAAAAAAAAAAAAAAAAGAAGTGTGTAATAGTGGTTTTTCCATTAGATCATAAAAAATGAAGATTTGTTTATTTATTAATGTGAGACGCGAGAAGTTATTCCATAAACATGGTGACAAACATAAATATCATGTTACACTGTAAACCTGAATGTTGGGAATTCAGTTGTAAATACTCAAAGTTTCAAAAATAGTACTACTAACTCAAATGTATTAAGTTGCTGTAACACGTACTTCCAACTAATATTTTTTTATGAAGTGGACATAAGTGAACATAACTGAAAAAAATACATGAGGTAAAACTGAGTGGAATTAAGTCATTAAATGCTGAGAATGATATTATACTATTATTTCTATCGTTTCAAATAAGGATGATTGAAAAAAAATAAACTTAACTGATGTAGTAGATGATGAAATATAATTTCAGAGCACTGCAAATAACCACCAATATCTATTAAACCAAAAAAATTACAATCACAAAAGACAGTAATTTTATTTCGGGGCGGCTGTGGTTCAGTTGGTAGAGCAGGTCGTCCAATGACTGAAGGGTCAGAGGTTCACGTCCTGGCTCTGTTTGTCCACATGTCCAAGTGTCCTTGGACAAAGACACTGAATCCTGTCTTAGTCTCCCAGTAGGACTGACAGAACCTTAGAATACTAAGTTAATAAGTAATGTTTTAATTTAAGTATACTTTCATAAGTATCGACAAAGATTAGGATGGTGTAAATCAGATTGTGTGAGGAGACAATGAGTTGATAAATAATTATGGATGTTTGTGTTGACGGAGGATAAGAGGTGTGTTAGAGCATACAGTAGGAAGCAGAATCTATTGGGATTATTGGTTTGTAAAAGTGGGGTGGGAGTTCATACTGTACGTTTACTTCTTCTCACTCCTTTTTGAGTACATCATTTAAAAAAAAAATACAAAATTCTTTTTTACTATGTTGATTGATATATTGCTGAATTTGTGTGCTCGAAATAGATTGAACTGAATCTGAATCTCTATATTTGAAGTTCTGGAAAATTTTATTTTTTAAAGTTCATCAAATTAAAGTAATTGAGGCAATTGATCGCCTTCAATTTTTTGAGTTCTGCTAACTTATTTGGCTTTACAGTTCAGATATAATTGTAATTATATTATCCATCCATCCCATACTAAATTAATCAAATAATTTAGCTTCCTGGTGTGTCCACACATACCGCACTACGTTTTTATTAAAACTCTTGTTCTTCACTTGTAACATTCATTAACATCAGTCCTTTTATTTGTCTCACTTGACTAGTTGCAGTTTTGTGTAATATACCAGAAGAAAGCAAAAAACGTTTAAGTAAAAGACAAAAGTTTTAGTGAAATTTTTCCATTACCAATTTTTTTTATGTACAACTTATATTCATTAAATTTTAAAGTCTATGAAAACGCCACAAGTGTTGACTTATTTTTTTGTAATAAATTGAATTCATAGTAAGTTAAATTATTGATTATTGATTATTGATTTTGGTAGTGATTTTATTAATTTAGAAGAAAATCTCAGTTATGGAACTATAAGTGGATAGAGTATTAAAAAGAATATGTTCCTATACAAACAAAGGTAGAAAATAAAGATCACAGATGCAGTTGTACCTCTACAAAAAAGGTTTCTTTTAAAATGTGAATTTCATTTTTAAAATTAAATAATAAAAAAAAAAAAACATGCTTCTGTTGATCTTCCTACGAGACAGATGACATTGTGCTGTTTGGGGTGTTGCAGAAGTCCTGCTGTTGTGGCTGCCCTCAGAGGTGGGCGGTTTGTGAATACATAACCTCAGGCCTTTCAGCTCTCTGCCGTAACGATTGCACTTTAATCCATCTCAGGAAACATACCTATGGCATCGTTTTGCTGTGGTTGCCCTGGAGGGTTAAACAGGCAAACAGAGGGTAATTTCCATAAAGAAAATATCTTATTGATCAATCTGAAAGATCATAGGTAAAGTCTGCAGAAATATTACCACAAAGTCATTCAATAAATGATATATATTTTAGGGGCAAGTTACAATTTTAACCCTTTGATGCATCCTGGTCACTACAGTGGACAGTTCTTCTCTTGTTTTAGTTCCATATCAGTCAGTTGA
Organism: Siphamia tubifer; assembly: GCA_020466265.1. Lineage (NCBI taxonomy): Eukaryota > Metazoa > Chordata > Actinopteri > Kurtiformes > Apogonidae > Siphamia > Siphamia tubifer. Next base: position 20,154,667 of record CM035786.1, on the reverse strand, counting down.
TATCAGTACTGTACTCTACCAAGAGTATAACATGATTCATTTAAATGATGCAAAGAAATTACCATTATGTACAAGTGAGTGTGGGAAGACTCCAGACGGTCTATCCTAAAGATACACTAAGAGAGTCGCCTGTTCATCTTATCTGAACGACAGGCTGGAAATAGCCGAGCGCTTCCATTCCCTGTGCATCCTCTTAGCTCCATAACACGTCAACACTTATTCAACAGGGATGCTGCCTCACCTCTCCATCACTCACACCCCTTTACTCTCTTTAGAATCGAGCTATTATTTCCAAATTGTTTAGCCATTACCTCAAGTGATTTACTTTTTAAAGGTTTAGGATCAACCGCACACTTATGGACAGCTTTGGATGACTGGTAAAATTGAACTGAGAATTGCCAAATACATGTATCATATGTTCATACGTTTTTCAAAATAAAACTAAAAATAAGGCAACGAAAAAACAACTTGTTTCTTCATTATTTGTTCCCAAAACCCAAATGAAAAAAACAGATAATGATCCGTTTTTCATTTTTTGTTTTTGTGTTTAAATTAATAATGGAAAAAACAAATAACGGCCATTTCCCGTTTTATTGAATTTTGACCTGAAGCAAGTTGAATAAACCAGAAATGATCGTGACCTGCAGTGACAAACCTATGTCGTATTTCGGGAAACTAAGAGTGTCACCCTAAGACCTGAAGATATGACCATGGAGAAAATAAGCGTCACATTCCAGGTATGTTCTTTTTATAATAACTATATCTTGCAAATGCATACAGCTTGTACTTCCCTTATGTACTGATGACAGGATAACAGTTTCCAGTTCTGCATCTGACATGTCATTTACACCTGAGTTGGTGTTGAGCACAGAATTCTCACCGACATTTCCGAGGATCTCTGAATGCTTAACTGCCGGAGTGTATTAGAAATCTCAGCATATGTCTTTCCATCGCCAAACAGCTGTTTAATCATACCGTAATGATCTTCAAGTCCGGTGAACATGGTTCTTTCGGTTGTTAAGATTTAATTTCTGGTTTACTCAACTTGCTTCAGGTCCAAATTGGATAAAACGGGAAATGGCAGTTATCTGTTTTTTTTTTTTCCATTATTCATTTCAACACAAAAATGAAAAGTGAACAATGGATCGTTATCATTTTGGCTTTGGAAACAAATAACGAAGAAAAAAGTTGTTTTTTCATTGTGTTATTTTTAGTTTCATTTTGGAAAAACAAATGAAAGAATGATTCACAGATTTGAACAAATTATCACTGAAAACTTGATCCAAGAACATACTCATCTGATTAGAAGCAATAAACTACACCAGTAGTAATGCCAGGGTCTAACTCAAATATACTAATTTTGGGAGTTAATTGACAAATCATTACAAACAATAAAGGAGTCGGAATGATTTATTAATAAAGCGGTTTCTCACTTGACTGCCAAATAAATGCCATTAGTCAAGTAATCTGAGTCATCACTTTGAATAGATTATGTGGATTCAGATTATTCTCTTCTGCCTCCTACACTACATGTAACGCCCCCCTCCAGCTTTTCAATTAAGACATTGCCTTGAAAGTCATTGTTTGAGTAGGCATGGTGCAGTTTGTTTATTTGTACTCAATGGAAGATCTAAGGCTCATTATACACATGTTGGAGCACATGCATCTAAAGCATTGTGGTTCTTTGTGAAGAATCTGCATTTACAGTAAGTACTTGGATACTTTATATACTATTCCATTTTATGTTTCTGGAAAACAGCAAGAAAAACAAAAAATGTAGCAGACAAAGCTATAGTTGTATATTATGCTATTCTGAGCCATGTCTAATTGTTTGTGTGTCTGGTGTAAAGAGTGCATTTGCAAAGATTTTCTCGTCACAATGTCAATGTCCATGGTTACATAGACATGTGCAAAAAGAATGTCATTCTATCTGTGCAGATGACTGCAAAGGATTTTGAGGCTATAAAAGGAGAAATTACATGATAAAACAAATAGGGGAAATTGATTCTTAGTACATGAAAGATAAAAAAAAAAAACTAAATAACTTAACCCAAACCAAATGTACATGTGGATGTAAATGTACAAATATACAAATGTACCTACAACCTTTAAAAAAGCTTCACATTTCTGTCAAATTTCTGTTTCTGTTACTACTAGAGGCTTTTAATAAGTGAGTCTCAGTCAACACTGTCCTGGTCACATGTGCTTGTATACTGTCATAACAACCATTGTTTAGATTCCATCTCTAATCTAAATGTACGTTATGTTTATACTAGTGCTGCTGTAACATCATGAACATTATCTGTGTGGATATTCCTGAAAAATTTGACATGCAAATAATAGTCATCCACTACAGGATGATACTCTGGAATAGGGAAGCAATACAGACAAAGAATACACTCTTTTTCTGCAATATTTCTGACACACAGCTATTTTATACATTTGTGACCTCTGTAGGGGACAACAGCTTCACAGTTTTAGGAAAAATAAAATAAATACATATGTAAATACATACATTAAAAAAATTAAGAAGGAAAAATTATTATTGAAATGTACCTGATCAAACTGTTGTATTATCCAGATAAAGGTAAAACTATACAGTGTGAGAACATAATGTAGAGATTCATTCCTCAAACCTGAAATAAAAAATAAAATAAAATAAAAAAAAACACATCACATTGTTAAACACTGCAGCTAACTTATATCTCCAACATCCTTGCAGTTGTATGTGTTTACCTTGATGTTTATTGGTGACCATCCTTTAGTTTAATGTTTTATTCTGCTCTTGTCTGATGTAATTTGATGTGTTTCTAGGATTTTGTAAAGCACTTTGAATTGTCATGTGTATGAATGATATGAGAGAAATACATTTGCCTTACCTTTATATTTAATTCTTCACTATACCTTGGGTGGTGCAGTGTTGTAATTGCTAGCACTGTAACCTCAGAGCTAGAATATCCACATCTTAAACTAAGGCTATGTCCAGACCAGTTCGATACAGGTTTAGTTTTGAAACCCTGTCAAAAAGATATTATGTAAAAATGGAAATGTTTCAGTAAAAAGCTGCGTCAGCATGGGGGCGAAACGCTTGCTGAAAACAATGTAATTCACATGCCACACCACTATGAGCGCTGTAAGCCAGTCCCATCAGATACAGGAGAACAATAGAAGAAGTAGTGCACACGCCGGACACAAACAACAACAATAACACTACTAACACCCTAACCCATTCACCACTGTTAATCTGTTGTTCACCATTGTTGCTGTCTTGTGACGAGAATGAATGCTACAGGTGCAAGGCTTGCGTTTTTTTCCAGTCACATGGTCATGATGTGAGTGTGAACACACATGGATACTCATCGAGATGGACATGGAAACGGCACCTTATCCAGATGTTCCCACTCTGGAACCCATTTTCCAAAGAGAACATTTTGGTGTATCCCCAAGACCGGTCCCATTTTGAGGAAAGGCCAATCTGTTAATAAAGTACTTCGGTTTCACACAAACTCGTTTCTGCGCAGACGTGGTCTAAAATGATGCACCTTCACTGGTTATAGTCGACTCTAAATTGCACCTCTGTTTATGTCCTGTGATGAACTGGTGACATGTCCATGTTCTCCTGTCTGCGTTTGGTGTTAATAGGATACGCTCGTGTACAAGCACAACTTTGCAAAATATTAGGCCGAATTTTTCAGATTCTGTCCAAAACATATTTATTTTTAATTCCTGAATCAAGCACTACTTTATTCATATACTCATTAAGACTTAAACTTCTCACCTGAAAGACATGTAGCAGCGCAACAAACTAGCCATTTCTAATCGATTATACGAGATGTGATGATTGTTTGTGCAGTTCTCCACAGAAGTAATCAATCAGCAAGACAATCAACAGCCCCCAGTTCATTTAATAAACTCTATTAGTATGAACGACCTCTACCCCCACTGGGGTTATGCATGTTTACGCTTTTAATATTTGCTCTTTGCAGTACTTTATCATATTCACTTTGAGATGTAGATATGGAGGCATGTACCCAGGCTTTTATACCCCCTACAGTGGCATCCTGCTTAGACCTGCCCTCAGGGGCATGATGTGAATATAAAAGTCAAATTAATATAGTGCTAGTGGGGTGGCATCTCTTAGATGTTTACTCAGTGCTACTCATCCAGCATGTGTCATCACAGGTAGACCACAAGCTGTTTGTTTGCTCAGTGTATCCCTTCTCAAGTCACACACACACACACACACCCACACACACACGTTTCCATGTCTCATTGTACAATTTAAAAAAAAATAAAAATTTAATTTAATTTAAAAAAAAGGTTGAAAATGTGAAAATTTTATTTAAAAAAATGAATAAATAATAAAAATTCATAAAATAAATCCTTTTTTTTCTAAATGTATTAAATAAAACAAATAAAAAATTACATAAAAATAAATAGTTTTTTAAACTAAACACATCTTCAAATCTTCAAAAAAATAAATCTTTCACTTTACACCTGTTTCCTTCACGCTTTATGGGGACTTCTGAAAAAATCAAATAAAATAATTTATTCTTCACACATATTTATATTCTACTAGTGGGTCCTACATTTATACTTAACCCTCGTGGGGACCTGAATTTTGCTATCCATGGTGTGACAATGTAACCATATCAATGTCCCCATAAAGATTGGACACACACACACACGTACAGTATAGATGTAATATGTGTCTGTATATGAGCCCTTACTATGAACACTGTTTTTGGTATCAGTTTATAATTTGTAAGTTGCTCGAACATGGTGCTTGCAAAACCAACAGCAAAGACCGATTACTATTGAAGCTGTGAGAAGGGTTACATACAAACAGAATGAAAATGTGATAGTTTACGATGTCTAGTTTTCTTTTCAGAATACAATATATGCACGCCAATTACGAGGAAATTTTACAGGTGAAACATTAAATTATGTTTTCCTTTAGACGACTGTGTTGCTTTATAATTCAATGTCTTTAATCATTTTGCTCCTTTGCAGCCAGGTAAGGTGTAGGTGAACCAAGGCTACCGTTCCTGTCTTCAATATCTGTCCTCCTTGATGAAATGGCAGCTTTATGCTGAATGCTGCTAAAATGCCTTTGACCAGTTGCCAGCGTATGTGTGGAAGTCACCAACTGCAGTGAGCAACATGACATGAGGGGTCAGGTAGTAATTTAAATGACTAAAAGCTGCCTTATGAATTGCTGGAATATGTTTCTACATCAAATTTAAATTCATGTTAATACAAGTGGTGCCAGACATTACATACCATGCACCTTTGCATGTTTTGTAGTTTATTTTTGGCACCAGCTGATGTCATCGTAGATATAAACATTCGTTAATCTCGCCCAATATTGGTTGGAAAAGATTATTGCAATCACCGTGTGTGTGTGGGTGTGTGTGTGTGTGTGTCTGCTGAGACATGTCATGCTACCACTCAATGAATATTTGAGATATCACCATGAAATTACATGGGCATATACATATAGCTAATGTGCATCTGATGCAATGATTCATTTGAGCAAAGGTCAAAGGTTGCATTTAGCAGAAAGGTCAAAATCACATTATTGGCTTGGTTGTCATAGAAACTTGAGATTGTCCCAAAATAGGGGCGAGATTAGGCCTTCTCTGAATAGTAGTTCAGTCATTCATTCATCGTCTGAACTTGCTTTAGCCACCCTAGGGTTGCGGGGGTCACTGGAGCCTATCCCAGCTACACTTTGGACACGTCACCAGTTCCTCTGACATACAGAGGCAAACAACCAATCACTGTCACATTCACACCTATGGGCAATTTAGATTAACCTATCAGTACATGTCTTTGGATGATGGAAGGGAGCACCCAGAGAACCCACACAGAGGGAGAACATACAAACTCCACACAGAAAGGTCCCACTCATCATTTGGTGTTGGATTCAAACCCAGAACCTTCTTGCTGTGACGCCATCCATTGCACCTAGACATAGATATACATCAGCATAGACACATTTTGGTCATTATAAGTAAAAATAATAAAATATAATAAAATAAAAATATTTTAAAAATTCAGTAAATTTTTTAATTTTGACCACCTTTTTCCCCAATTATAATCACGTCTTTGTTGGGTAACTAGCAATCTAACACTTTAGCAGCAAAACTATTACTTGAATTCATACCATACTGGGTTTATAAACAAAGAAACTACTAGAAAAACACTCAGAGATAGCCACCACCAAGTGCCATGAGTCATTTATTCATGGACATTGAAAACCTATATATTGCATTGGATTCACATTAATATCATCCATATTGTGCAATTATATGTATGCATATGTTGAAACTCTATTATCACGCAATAATAAAGCATCCATCAAAGAACTTTTTGAGTTATCTTGCTACAACAAATAAATACATGAACAAACAGACAAATCCTAATGACCAAAAACAAAGCGCCTTGCCTCCCCTTTGGGGCGTGGGCTAATAATGTTCCTCTCTGGATAAAGATCTAGATCTAATGCTTTAGTTTCACACATTAGGTTCTGCATTGTGGATTTTTGGACACTCTTGTGAGCACAAATACATTCTTCTACAGAGTTAAAACTAGCATTGAATGATTTAAAGTAAATTATATTTGCTTTAGTTTCGCAGCAGAGTTAATTTCTATTCCAGTCTGTCTTTAAATTCTCTACACACCCTCTAAAGTAGGTCTCCACTTCTGCAGAGAATTATTATCAGGCTTGGAGACTCAGGGCTGTAAATATCAGGTCTCTAACAGAAATATGAATCTCTAATCTCTATCTAAAGCAGGGAGCCAGTGTGTCAGACTGGATATTCTGGAGTGTCTCACTGACTTGTATTGGTGAGCAGCTGACATTAATGGCAAGCTGGGCAACCAGGTGTGGAATATAGGGCTAAGTAACTAAATTGTGATGAATGACTCACAGGTTTTCTTTGCAATGTTTCTTTTTTATGGTGGAATAGTAGTCAGCGTGCTTTATGATCTCAATCCTGTGCTACTTTGAAATATCACATTCAGTGCGGATAGTCCCTCTCATTTTCTGAAGATATAAGATGTTTAACAGACTTTGTCTCTCAGATCAAACAGATTACTTTGTTGAACACACGATAAATTAAATACAATCATTTTGTATTATAATGTCTGGGTATGACGAAAAGAGGACATGGATAAAATTACATACAGAGGAAAGAGACATTAATTCATCTGTAGGTTATAATTTAAGTAAGACATACTGTATGACGTGTTCTATTTTAACCCATAACAACCCAATGTTAGTTTTGGGACCATTTCCAAATGGTTGTTTCTCTATAATTAACCTTCATTAAGTGATTTATCACAATATTTTGGAGTAATATAATCTTCTGTAAATCATAAAAGCCAGTGAAATGATGACAGTTAGTAAGGGATAATGTATTGCACATGCATTACTATCAGAAAAATATTTCCCGATGGAGCTGAACAGTATTGTTCCGCCCCGAAGGGAAATATTTTTCGATCGTCACGTGGGGGCAATACATTATCCCACTTATTCTACGGGTTATTACAGCTTATTACTGCTACTACTCTAACAGATTGGATGAAATAGCTGTTACAATGTAGCGAATATTTACTTTCAAAGTGGCCGAACTACCTGCGGAGTGATATGGTACCATGAATCTGAAGTGACAAAATTTGTTGCCATTGGCAGCGGGCGTTAATGGTTAGCTAAAAAAATCCACCCGTCCATATAAAGTGATTGGGAGCTGTCGCAACATTCTAGAGGGCCGTAGAATAATGATACAAAAAAATGAAAAAGTGACTTATCCAGCAAATCTATCATTAACTGAACATAAACCAAGTGTGTCCATTCACTGTCATTTATCCAACTCCATGGGTTTTACTGGTGACTGAATGTACTAGAAGACGATAGTGTTTCCAAGTTCACTACGAAGCCTCTGAACGTCCAAACAACTCATATCTGATGACCATGAAAACATGTTAACCTGCATTTTACATCAATTATTTACATGTATTAATAGGATTAATGGATCAACTGGGATTAAAGAGTTTAGATCAGTAGATGGTTTTGGTTGATAGTGGAAGTTTGAATCTTTATGGGTTAACTGGAGGACACAAATCCGCTCATAAAATGATTACAGCCAGTTCATATAGCCATTCAAAGGGGATTTTCACCAAGTTGAAAACCACTAAATGGAGCAAAAATAGATGAAAAGGGACAGTTAGTACTCTAAGGAAATTGCAACATAAAATGAGAGCTGGAACACTGTGAGCATGACTAATAATGATAACAGTAAAAGAGCTCAGTATGAGATAAGTTTTATGTCTCAAAATCATAGAAGGTTCTATTACCATGATGGCTATATCTGTGAACCCACTAGTACGATAAGTGGGGGTTCATTACACATAACCTCTGGATTTTGGATGCGATCATAACTGTCTTCTGACTGCAGTTTGTCACAAAGTTGTTAAGATGATTTATTTTACTTACTATACCCCCCCAAAAAATGTTTTTTGTTTCGGTTTGTTTCCTTGTTTGTTTGATAATTAACACTAGCAGGTCAAACTGGCAGTTTAATTTATACCAAATTGGGTTTATAGATTGCCAGTGAAAAGTAGGTTAAAGTTCAACATTTTTATGGATTTTTTAATTATTTTCTTTTCCCCATTTACCTATTACTTATCTTTTTCGTTTCCCATTTAGATGTAACGGCTGACATTTCTATTGTCTAGAAAACGTACATTTTGTTTGTACTTCAAACTTAGCACACATACTGTATAGAGGCAACTGATATACTGACATATACACATGAATAGAAATGATGACATCAGCTGGATGGTGCCAAAATAAACTACAATACATGCTAGAGGTGGGGTTGAAACTACTTCGCCAAGGAGGTTATGTTTTTGCCAGAGTTTGTTTGTCAGTTTGTCTGTTAGTTAGCTAGATAACAAAAAACAACAACTTATGGACGGATTTTGATGAAATTTTCAGGGTACGTTGGTAATGGGGAGATTTGGAAATGATTAGAGTTTGGTGGTGATCCGGGGTGGCGTGGGTGTGTCAACCTTAGCGGAGGTCTGCTTTCACAGAGTGCTTTGCTTTTCTAGTTTTTTGTTGGTTTGTCACATTGAAAGTAGACCCTGGTACCCTAGTTTTACTAAAACACAAGGTTGATGTTGATCCATTAAATAAGGAATAATTTTTACAGTTGTGTTATTATTATTATTATTATTATCATTATCATTATCATTATTTCCTTACTCCCAAAGCAATGAGGTTTGATATTGTAACTGTATGCTAAGGCAACACAATGATAAAGAACTAGATCCCCCCTAGAGCGCAGACCTCCGTAAAGCAGCACAAGTCTGCCAAGGTTTGGATCTGGATGTTCGTACCTTATTTTTTACGTTATTTTATTAAACTAGTGTTCTGTGTTTGCTAACGATTTATTTTATTGGTCATTAACAAACTCTTAGAGGGTTTAAAAAAAAATTCAAATAAATCCTCGGCCCCATTTATGAGATATGACGTCACTCTGATGTTATGCGACGTCGCACAATGACCAAATTTCACATGTTAGATCTCATGTTAAATATGAAGCACAAGATATTGTCAGATTTAGCCAAATATGTCAATGACCTGCTTTAACATAAAGGTCACACATTTTGTAAATACACCATTCACTTGATGTCATACGACGTCAAAACGTGATGCCATTGAGCCTATGAATGACATTATCGATTATCTTATCATCATTTCATCAAACTTGTCCGTAACTTTTTGAGTTATCTTGCTAACAAACGAACAAATGCCAGATAAAGCATAACCTCCTTCGGAGAGGTAATACAAATGTGGCAGATTTAGACCTGACCAGTGACAAATCGCACTGATAAATAAATAATGAAGTGTTTGTTTTGTATACCACAGTAGAGGAGTCCAAAACAAATGTTCATTTTCATAAATTAACATGCCACTTCTAATATAACCTCTTGATTTCAAAGCTTACAATGAGACATTCTTTCTGGGATGCCAATAAACTAATGAGTACATGCCAAAGGCCATCTCTGTTGAAGTAGAAATCAACTCCGCTTTTGTGAGACTGGGACTTGAGCTGAAACAATCAGATTGTAGAGGTACTTGCTTGAGCAGGTCCTTCCTCTCTAAGGAGCCAGTCCTGCACCGGGGTGAGGACAAAGGCGGATTAACTGGCATACCATCCCACCCGTCTGGCCTTCACATCACAACCGGACCCTGAGGTTCACAGATCTCACCAATTACCTTGTCACTCACTTTGCCCCCCCCTCCCACCCCACACACACACACACACTTTGCTGGAATTTCATGGCTTCATTGGTGAAATGGCTTAAGCCCCTCCACTGCACACCCACCCAATTCCAAGTATACTGGTATGTCATTACCTTTACCCTGAATCCGCATCACAAGAGACTTTTGTGAAGAGAAAAAAAAAAAAAAATACAAGTGTGCCATTTGTTAGTGTTTGGCTCAGTTAACTCGAGAATATTTGACCAAACACAAGGTATCGTTCATAGACAAGAGTATTATTATCGTTCTATAGTCAAAGATGACACAAGCATACTTGAATATATTTCAATAAGAGCCAGGTCTTTCAATAACTTTAATGATATAACTTAATAATCCCCTGCTTGAGACAGTAATTAATTCTGACTTAATTCACACTGTAATTAATCATCTGTTTTCAAGGTCTTTCACAGCAACGTGACGTTAGTCGATATCATATTTTTGATAAACAGGTATAAATCATCTGCCAGGGGGGCATGCAATTCCTGACACTTATTTGGTTCCTCACAAGTCAACTAAACCATGCCTCCCACGGTTCGAGCATCAGCTTTAATAAATCTCATTAGGCTTCAGTCTGAAAAACTGATTTGCATAAACTCGTCTTGTCCTCTCCAGTCGGAGGTTGGCGAACCTGCCCAAATGCATCTGATGACCTGATGATATTTGTTTCCTGCCGCATAAGGCGAGTCAAGGGTGTTTTGTGTTTAGTAAATGCCCTTGCTATGCTCTTACGTGGTTTTCACAGAGTAAATGATGTGGTAAATTTATCCCACAGTTGTTGTTGTTTTTGTCTTTTTACATCCTCAAACAGGGCCAAGCATTTTTTTTGTTTTTGTTTTTTTAAAGAAAGCCAAAACATAACATAGTTCATACAGTAGCGGCATGCTTCACAGCGTCCCTCTGGAATACACAGCGCTTTGGCACTTGCCTCAGCGTTCTCCACAATACGCCGCGTCTCCACCATGTCTGATCAAGCCAAACACTCCTCTATTATTTATTCAGTTTAATAGTATGGCAAAGTGCACTGCTGCAAAATCACTGTATTGGGTTGAAATATATAGAATGTAGGCCATCAATAAATTATACAGGAGTGTTTAATGATACAGTGTAGGAGTTGTAGATGAAACCCACCATAGAAAGCTGTGAATATGAATTCCATTAGTAGGACAGCATGTTTTACTGAACAGAAAGACCTGGAGCGAGACATTTTAAAGAGGTCAGACATCCAATTTCAATTTTCTTTTTTGAGCTGTGTAAGTATTAACATTCATTTTGGGTTGATGATGATATTAATGATTCGTTTATATATATATATATATATATATATATATATATATATATATATATATACTTGATGGTACAGCTTTATCTGTGGGGGAGGGAAACGCTGAAAAGAAGATTTGAATACATTTATTATTCAGTCTGTCTTCTGTTTCAAGCATTCCATAGTGGAGACTGTATTTTTTTAGCCCTATTATTACCTCTAGACATTTAAGCTTGTCTGTCACTGACTGTAATTGTCAGCAGCGTTCCTGGATATGTACGATAACCTTCACTCATGCTTCTTTTTTTTTTTTTAATTAGTCTACTGAAAACACAAAGAAAGGCAGTGTGCACATTAATCCATGTTAGAAGTGTTACTGTATGCTCAAATTATTAAATGTACATACGTCCCTTTCTCTTATATGTAGTGTACTCTAGTTATTAATGAATAAAAAAAAAAAAAAAGTGAAATGTTGCAATATGAATCAATATTTGAATTAAGGCTGGGGCTTTAACATGTTAATTTCAGTTAATGATTTAATTACAGGAAAGATAACATGAACAAAAACAAGTGGTGCCAGGCACAACAAAGCCCGCTCCTCACAATTTTTAAGGTGATTTGCCCTAAAATGAAAATATTTCTTTGGTGACCTTGACCTTTGACCTACGTTGACTAAGGTTTAATGGAACCCATTCTGGCTCACTTGATACTTTTTTTGAAAATGTAATGGAAACAGATAAACACAAAAAAATAAATACTCTCTCCTTGCCTTGGGGGGGCACCATAAAAGTAAGGCATTTAATCCCTTTTTTTATTTTTTTATTTTTACACTCCAGACAACATGGAACATTTCTCAGAGCATTGGTTTCTATCATACTGATCATACCGATGTAGACAACGTTACAATAGGTCAATAGGACTTGTCGCCATCACGTCAAAATGCTAAATCTAGAACAGCCTGCTTTCCATGTCGCATGGCAACATTGAAAATGGACAAACTAAGAGCACATTGCAGTTAAGTATCTGCAGTTACTTTGTAAGAAATTTCACTTTAGGCTTGTAACTTCATCTTAAATATCGCTTCAACTTCAGTATCATGGCAACAACAAACTGCTACCACTTTGGTTTGTGCCAGAGGGACTGGACATGGTCATCACCATCACATGAGGGGATTTTTTTTGTTACTTTTCCTAATCCCGGAAGGGATTCAGAGAAATTTAGCAACATGATACTAACAACAGGACAGACAGCCCAGACTACTGAGTGCTAGTTCAGAAAAATACACACCTTTTCACTAATCCTGCTGTCTTTCTGCTGACTTTGAAGACTCTACCATCATTTTCGGTCTTCTATATTGTGCTTTTTGATTGAATTACATTAAATTGCAGCTCCCGGGATGTCATTTTTAATCCACTGTTACACATGCTACAGCAAGTGTCAACCATTTTAATGTGTTTGGTTGTCCAAGCATTTGGACAAGTTGGAGCTCATGCATGGGAGTAATTTTGGTAGGGACATAATTTGACAAGTTCCTTGAGAGAGACCGCAACAATAAATAAATAAAGAACGCAGCTAAAATAATTAAAATAACATCTCATTTTGTTTTTGACAAAAACTAAGAGACATTTTAGGAATGTTTTTTATTTCTTAAGCCACATTTTGTCTGTTTTTTTATTGGTCGTCCATAACTGCATTATGTATTTAATTATGGTTATCATCACAAGACGAACATTGTTTTTGTCACATGATAAAGATTAGTTGATAAGGCACACTGTCAATGAATGTTTATTTTGTAGATTATTCATATATAAGGTTAACTGGATTATAAAGAGCATTAGGTGAAGTCAAAATGATTAGATAAAAAGTCAAAATGATTAGATAAAAAGACCAAATCATTAGAAAAAGTCAAAAATATGAGATAAAACGTCAAAATCATGAGAAAAAAATATCAAAATCATGACATAAATGTTAAAATTCCCAGTCACTAACCACAGCCAGAATTAATCCATATATAAGGTGCACTGTGGTTTTTGGAGGAAACTAAAGTCTTTTAAATGCACCTTATAGTCCACAACATACAGTAACCTTTTGTTTCCCAAATATCATGAAATTTCCTCATGAAACAATTGGTATGGACATTTTAGAAATGACAAAAATGCTAATGCTAATTAGCTAATGCTAACACTAATGCTAATTCTCCTATTACCACCAAGCAGAGTCACCAACTGGGATTCTAACAGATAATGGTTTTAGACCAAAGATACTGTAAGTGAGTCCTCAAGTGTTTATTTATAAAAACAAATATATTTAGTAGTTTAATAAATGGGATTTAGTTGTTTAAACTTATGTGTCGATTTATTGATTTAGTCATCTACTGTTTGAACTGGAACATGTTGCTTCTATTGTTACATACCAACATGTGATTAAAATGTGATTAATTTTGATGAATTAATTACAAAGTCACTAATTATTTTTTTTTTTTAAATTTTTTATATTTCCCACCACTAATTATTCGAATGTATCACTGTTAATATCAGCGAGATACGGTGAAGTTGGCTGAAATTCTCTTTTCCAACAAGTCAAAACCTTCATTCTGAGCGTTACTCTGGTAGATAAGGTCACGATATGACCTTGCTTCTTTCCTACTTTTGCCACGTAAGGTTACTACAAGAGATTCCTGCAGGAAAACCCTTCCCCTTGTTTTCCAGTGAGCGTTGGCAGTGGTGCGTGGTAGCTGGCCTCACCCCAACCAGTCGAAGCTGTAATATAATTTCATATTGATTTCTTGTTGACCTCCCATGAAGTAGTCATCATTCTGTAATGTGCTCCACACGTCTTCTTAATGAAATCAATAGCCCCCCTGCCAACCAGAAGTCCAACATGAGTCTATGGAAACTCAATGCAATTACAGAGTGTGTATGGAGAACATTTGTAGGTTAAAGACAGGGTTTTCACTGTCTCTACGCCTAATGAACCACACCTGAAGATAAAGGTTACAATATTGTATGTAAGATGAAAAAAAGATACACAACTGGACCCATTTTACAAAATTTATCAACTTCATCTGATTCATACTGAAAAAAATCCTTCTACATGTGACGATAATTGTGTTTGTAGTTTCAGTGAAAAGTTCTGATGATTGTGGTTGGACTGTTTGTGTAGTCGTGGTCAAAACTTATGGGGAAAATGCTAATCTTGCAAAAAAAAAAAAAAAAAAGTTTACTCGTTTCATAATCCATATATGTTGTCAGCATATACAGGATTTGAGAAGATGGCGCCAACAAATGAGATGTATTCCAGCCTTTGAACTTTATATTTTGACAGTTCATATATACAGATTATGATTTATGTAAGAAAATCGCTTGTAAAGAAGAGTAAACAGTGGAATTTCAGATTGTGACTACAGGACCATTCATCACAGTAGCTGTCACAGTTTGTTATGTCTGGTCAATCCCACTTAATATGACAGAGAAATTTTACAAGGAAGAATAAAGTGCATATTATGACGGAAAATCCTTTTGGCAAGAGTGACTAAATCTGTCAGCTCCACATGTACGTTGGTTTGTAGTATTGTACTGTAGGTAAATCACTAATCTTCTATTGTGCAAGGAAACAGTGCACATCAGGTTAGGGACGGGAAGGTGACTTAAAGGGTTTGGATGAAAACCAATATTGTTCAATTTATTCTTGCAGGGGAAACCTACCTCTGAATACATAAGAGCTTTGATCAGCAGAGCAGAAAAAAGAAAACGCTTCTTCATACAGTACCTGAACACATCCAGTACTACACACACACACATAGACATACAGTGCATAAATGTGATATTATTGCCCGTGGCTATTGCAATAACTGACAAAACACAAAGCTGCCTCTGTTTTTCTTCTCTTTCAACATTTGCAGTGTCTCCTCTGGACAGTGTGATGTCCTTTAACATGCTTAACACTCACCGTCTCTTTGGACGACATCGTGGTCTACCGATGAGAGCACTGTTGTGGAAACTGTCAAGGTGACTTTCTCACATCCGACCTGATTTGCCAATGGCAGTAGCTAAGCCAATGTTGACTGTGAGGCTTTTCTACAGTTTAATTTTTAAGAGCTACTTTGGATCTCCACCAGTACAGCAAAACACACCATGTTGGTCCCAAATGATAAGTGGGACGTAATGCACATTGTTTATTGTAAGAGTTTCAGGAACTTCTATGATGAATTAATTTAGTTCATGGTAATACTGTAAGACGTATGGGAGCCAGCAGTGATACATGAATTTATTTTCCCCTATCTATCCAGATCAAATAAACTTATACGTCTTATTTATATGAATATGTCATTACTAGTTCAGCACTACTACTGCACGAAGGGTTGTTTTATTTCACTATCATTAATAGTAATTTTTTGTGCAAATTCGGATGTTTTAGCCAAATATGACACATCATAATTTGTTAAATAATATTGGTAATTTTCATGAACTGACTTAATGAGTAAGTATGTTTCACTTTTTAGGCAGATGAACAAATATGTGATTGTTCAAATGTGACATACTTTCAGACTGTTTGTTTATTTTTAATGGGTGTCATGGGAGGGTAGTTTTGGACAAATGTCACAAAACTTTGGCTTTGACTCTGCAAGCCCATGAGAAAACACCAAGTAGTCATCTCTCATGAATATTGCAACTCTATTTGGCACCATTGTCTCTTCATGCTGATATAAGGCGTCACAGAACAGATAATTTGGTAAAAACTGGCATGCTCCATGGAATTCTCTCAAGTCATATTGCAGAATTTCTTTGCACTTTGGTTTAGAAACATTCAGTCATTTTTCACTGGCATTGAAAACCACTAAAGAGGAGTGAAATGATGAGACATTTACATTACACAGTTGAAATGTTAGCTCTTTAAAGGCAACCCTCAATGTCTCTGAGGATGGAAGGAAGACTGCAAGATGTGGGTAAAGGGCTTAGGATAAAGTGATTGGTTGTATGCTCAAAGGGTAAGGGAATTTCTTCAAATGGAGCAAAGAGAAGAAAGAGGGCACGCGTCTGATGGGGCTCATTATCAGATAGAGACAGAGCCGTTGTGGAAACATATCGGTGGATTTCTAGGCTGTAAAGCAAAGAAATGAAGATTTCACTTAATGTATACTGTCTTATATACATCTCTGTAAGGACATATATTTGAAACATTAGCATCTTCCTGTCCTGAGTCAGAAGTTTACCGTGGCTAGACACTAAGTCACCCTGAATGAGTGCATCAGCTAAACACATTGAATATAAGATGTAAATATGTTTCATATCCATGTGCGGTAGTGTGTCGACACCTTCCAAATGAGAGTCATTGCAAAGCAAAGAGCCACCACAGGTTTCGAACACACGGACCTGAAAAAAAAAAAGCTTTCCAATGAACAAGAGCAGAGAGCTGACATGTCTGACAGAGCCTGATAACATTATATACATGTCCGTCACAGTCATGGGTGCTTGAAACATAAACTTATGTGTTACTTGGCTTCTGAAATATCAGCCCTTGCAGCAGAATGCTCTAGATTTGCAGTGGGCCAAGATGAGAGGATAGAGAACAAGAGGAAAAGGGGGCGGAGGGGAAACAGCAAGAGGCGGTTTGGGGTTGACGGGGGGGGATGGGGGTGATGCAGAGGGAGTGGAGTGAAAGAGCAAGCGTGAAAAATGAAAAGCACAAATGGTGTTGACAGTGTAAGCACTAAAGAGGATGGGGCAAAAAGTCTGCACACCTAATGAATTCCCTCCAAAGACAAAGAGACTGTCCTTCACAGTAGATTCCGGCAGCCAATTCTCAGACATGCAAATGTAGAGATGTACTATTGAGGTACGCAAACACTAGGGGCATAAAAAAAAACCACACTTGGGGGACAGTTTTAAGCTGCTTGTACAAAGGGAATGCAGTACAGTATGCAAATGAAAATGTTGAAAATACAGCACATAAAGACATGGGTGTGGGCATGTCTGATTTTCACAACAGATTTACATGCATATATTCCGTACAGACACTCAGGAGTGCAGCAATAAACATGCAACAAAAATGAATTTCTTTCTTTCTTCTTTTTTTTCCCCCCAATGAAGAGAATTTTTTACCACCAACAGAAGCAATTACAGCACACTGCCTGCAAATTGGGTGTCAGCCAAGTATCCCCTGTACACTGCATGAGAGAGAAACTGAGGCAGAGGTAGAGTAAAGAGGCAAAAGCAAGAGGAGCTAGAGAGTTGAGCTTACCCTTAGAAACACAGGACAAAGAAAAACAGATGGAAAGGAAGAAAAAAAAAAAAAAAAAGACCCAGCACATCATAAGAGAGCAAGATTCACAGAGCAAGGAAGATGGACAACGTGAAAATCCTTAAATCATTTCAAGTAACACGCTCTCAAGATTTGCTCCAGAGGGAAGTACTTTTCTGAAATCTTGGTGTAGATCATTTCTGTAGACGTGAGAAAACAGAGTCTTCAGCACTGAAACAAAATTACCCTTTTAACTTTTCAACCCCTCTTCATAGAGTGCTTCTACCTGTTCTACTGTTGTATGGGATATTCTAGTTCTATTCTCGAAATCAGGCAACACAAAGGGGTTATCAAAACCACAGCTGATTCCTGACATCATCAAATTATCTCCAATATTTTACCATCGTACTTAAGAGTAATTCATAAAATAAAAAAACCACATACAGAGAGTACCCTGTTCTTTTACCATGTGAGGCAACACAAGGAAAGTCAGACAATGACTCCAAGAGTTTTGGGTAGCTACAGTAGAAAGAGTGTCTTGAAGCTTGGTAAAAAAGATTGCGCTCTTTGCTGCTTACAAGGCAGTGTGTGGAAACCCATTTAAAAATAGGCAAGCATTTAAAATGGGCCAGATAGTAGATAAAGCAGTTTCTCCCTCTGCCAGAGTAATGAGCTCAGACCAACTCGCTCTATTAGTGGAGAGAGAGAGAGACACACACACACACACAGCTGTGGCAATTAAATGTTGGCAATCATCAGATTATTATTTTTACACAATAAGTTAGGACAAACCATCAATATTTGCCAGGTCAAATGAATGCATGCTAATGTGATATGCTAATAAACGTTTGCGCACATGAGCGTGCATAACTGTTTGCACCTGCATGTTATGCGACACGTATGTGTGCAGTGTTTGTGTTGCTGCATATTTAGACAATAATGAGTATGTCTATGTGGATTTGCAATTATTACCTTGGGAGTAACTGCGGGGCAAAGGAATATTACTCTCACACAGTGGAGCAGATGTGTCCAGATGGGTCACAGAGACAACTCTCTCTTTGTTATACTCAGTGTTGCACTCCTAAAAAGCTAGTGGGCATAATATTATTTGTGTGTACAGAGATCCAAACTGCCACTTTAATCAGTTCCAATGGTTATGTGCATGCTTGGTATGTTTATATACAGCATTTTACTTACTGTATGATTTAAACTGTATATGTAATACATTAATTGAAACACAATGATTGGACATGATCTTTCTGGAGTACTAGTGTTGCATTGGGTCTGTTTAGCAACCTATGTAATTGAAATGCTTCATTAATTGACAAAATATTGTTTCAGAGGTTACCTATTAAATGTTATTTGTAGACAGTGGTTGACAGATGAGTCACTTCTTCTAAAGACAAACACAAATATGCCAATGAATGAGAGCTTTTATTTGCAAATACAGGGTTAGGCTATATATACCTCTAGGTGGGTACTACCCTGTGTTTATAAAAAGTTGGAAATTGGTCATTGTGTTAAGAGTTCCTGCACAGGGATGGTCACTTAGGACATTTTTACACAGCATGTTTGAGTCCATACTGTAGTTGAATATGTTCAATGCCCGAGTATGAATGGCTGTTACAGGAAACAGGAGGTGGTGACATGGAAGGAATTATCTCTCTATCCAATAAACATGGAAGTCACAACAAGACAAACCCTTACCTATCTGTTAGTCTGTTTGAGGCAATGATAAGAGTGACCTTCATTATCCCTGATATATTACCAAGTGGTTCGGTCGATAAGGTGAGTCTGTGGAGTGTGGATACAAGACTTGTTTCAGGAAACAACAGAATTGTAGTCTTTGGTCGAATGGTGATTAAACAGCTTCCGTTTTCGGAATGGTGATGAGGTCACTTCTGGATTCAGATATTCACACATGTTGTAAGTGTGAGTGGTCCAGACCCAGGACCACCTTCTTAACTGGACTCTGTTTCAGTACTCAAGCATGGAACAGTTACATTCACATGGACAGAATTAAGCACTTTTTGGACGTAAGTATGCTGTGTGATAACACCCTGACTGTTATGTAGTAATGTGCAGATCAATCCTAAAATGTCAATACCTCCAATACCGGATCTTTCTGCTCAAAAATCAATTGTCAATTCAAAATATTGATAGTTTTGATCCTTAAGTCATTTGTGTTAAAAGTCTATCCTTAACAGGAACATGGTGAAAAGTAACTAAACTATTGAGGTGTCTAAATGACAGGAGGTTGGTGGGACTACTTTTTCTTCCACTTGGGTAAGGGCGTCATATGTCAGCGCAGCAGAGAGCGTGTTTTTAAAGGCAGGAGAGGTTCTGAGCAAAAATCCAAATGGACTAAAGGAGAAAATAGTAAATAAGATCTGGTTCCTGAGCAAAAACCTGTGAATGAGGAACAACAGTGTCAATGTTGGATGATGTGTTATTGAAATACTTTTTTTTTCAGAGTTAGAAACACTATTTTCACATAAATTTTTGTGATTATGTCCTCTGGTTTTCTAATGTCTATTTCTATTTTACCTCAATGTGCTTCAGTTTAAAATAAATACATAAATGACTGCCTTGTATTCTTAAGGATTATTCTTAAGGATTATAATTATACTTAAAATAAATACAGTATTAGGTGTAGTAAATATCGGTATCCATATCACCTATACCAACCTGAATTTTACTCAGTATCGGATCGGAAAGGAAATCAGTGATTTTCATTCAAGATCATCATGTAATACTACAATTACTGCTTTCCATGCAGCAGCTTTACACAGTATTTATAGAGACAAATACAAAAAGCTGACTAATTTATGATCTCAACTTGGGAAATATTAGTCAAGTTTCTAAAAAAACACTTCTGTTATTATGATCTAATTGTGGAAGGGTAATACAGAAATGGTGTGAGGGCATTCAACGTGTGCCTTTTACTAAGCAAGTCTGGCTGCTCATCTCAGAGCCAACATGCCCAGCCTGGGTAATCTGATGTGGGGTGTGTGGAGACTACTTTGCACAGCACACCCTAGACACAACATGTGAATCAACCCAAGCAGTGCTGCATCAAAGACATGCAGATGTATAATTTGCCTCAGGCCAAACAGTTTCTCTTACATGAGGGTCTGCAAACAACCAACATCCTGCCAGTATAGCCTTATGTCACACAGGCCATGGAGCACATCTCTCCACAGGCATGTATAATCTCTGGGTCAGGCCAAACGCAAAAATCCTCCTTTTTTTTTCCTGCCACATTTGATGCTTCTGTGTTCAAGCCACACTTATCTCCAGAAAACAGAGATCCATTGAATAACCCCTTCTTTATGTTGTTTATTCAGAGCACATGGCTGATGTATTTGCCTTGCAGCTCAAAAGGGGTCAGAGGAATACTGTGTTCTCAATAGCAGACAGTCTCGCGCACTTACACACACACACACACACACACACTTAGCTGGTCTTCAGTACTGAACAAGTTTACAGGCTGTAATACAAATGAATCTGTTGTCAATCAAGTCTTGTGGTAAGCCTGTGGGTGGGTTGAGCTGTTCCGAAATATTTCACTTGAATTTATGTTTTTAATGAAGAACAGAAATGTGTTTTCACCCATTTAGGAGTGCATTCAAAGAATACCTTTTATTTTAAGTGCAATCTGTATTTAGAAAAAACTGTTGAAAATGTACATAACTAAGGATAAAGCAAAAAAAAAAGGGACATAAGCAACATATTTAGTTTGGAATATGTTATCAGTGTTGGTGTTTTAATACTGTATAATTGTATTTTTAAAAGTATTAGTAGTAGTTTTTTTTCAATCTACAATCCATGCTAAAGTTGGAACTTTCAAATATAGATGGGTACAGGTTTGACTTACTGCTTCTCCTCATCTTGTGCCTCACAACAGTGTAAGGCCACGTACTTTAGTTGCCATAGCGTTAAGATTGAATGACAGTGATGTCTATTACTCAACCACTAAGGCACACTCTGGAGGCAAAAACACATAAATCACATATCATTACCTACTGTATGTTGTTACCTGCCTGTCCTACTGATGCAAGATGAATTGCACTTGATCAAAGTATATTCTATGTCTGATGTATTCACTGGGCCGAAGCAGGGGCTGGGGCCAGGGCTTAGCCTGGAGTTGTTTTTTAAGTACAACACTGAAAGCAGTGAGAAAGTGGAAATAGAGTCACAAAAGTATAGCATGAATGTGGGGTCATGGCTCCCCCTATAGGACATAAAGTGTGAAACAGACAGTTCAGTTGAGTCTCTACTCTTTGACTACTACCATCTCGTAGGCGATGCATTTGAAGTCTTACCCACATTGGTGAATCCAGACCACCTTTGGCACTTAATATACTTAACAAGCAGGAAATATACAGAAGTAAGACGAGAAAGCTTGTATTTCCCAACATTTATACCATACTAAGGAAAGCTGGCTGTGATGGAAGGAAATGAGGGGAGGCTTACTCTAGTGAAGCGAAGATTTGTTTGATCCACCATCAGTAGAAATCTGGCTGTTAAGGGAAAGTTCCAACGCTGTACCGCATGTGGGATCAAGATCAGAATTTTTTTTTTTTTTTTTTTTTATCCTGTTCCAGGCCTTAGATGTCAGGTTTACCAGGAGTAATGATCTCACCCCCACCTGCGTAGACTGTCTTCGATTAGTAACTGTGTACATCATATTCATAAATGCTTGCTACAGCTGCCAGAAATTTATGGACATGGTCAGCTATATTACAAAGGATGGGGAAAAAAAAAACAACCTCTGTCTGAGGTATTTACGGACATTTCGTATTACTTTCCTTCACAGATAGCGTAAAAGTCATTTTTCAGTTGGAGACATGATGGTCATACCTGTTAGAAGACTACATATGTTGCAATACAAGAAGAAGAAATTGTTCTTCTTTGTATACCTGTGACAAGGGCCTTGTAAAGATGGAAGGAATTTGAACCATATGTCGGATATCCAAGCTTTTGTGCTTTTATTATTCTTGAATGGAGCCTCAGTCAGGTTCCCCTGGTTCCTCCCTTCTAGTCAAGTAGGGTCAAGAGGTTAGGCAGGTTGCCATTAAGCCTCCCTTTATCCTTTCACAATGTAGGAAAGGGGGATCCAGGCTTTGTGCTTGCTTCATCACCCCCATACCTTTAAGACTCCTGAGACTTTATCATGTCTCAAGTAACAGCCTAAGGGAGCAGGCATTTTCAGCCAGACTCAGGTGTGTACCGGAGAAGAGTCGACGGGTCTGTGGTTGCCACCAGCATCTGATTGCAGCTCGCTTGGCATCAATTATATGAAAGACTAGTTGTGATGACTCAGCAGGGAAAATATCTGAACAAACATCATCATAACCACAAAATTAGGTCAGGAATCTGCATACTAAAAAAATGAAGGGTATGCCATAATCACTTCACGACTGAAAGTTTCTTATTTCTCTCCAATGTTGGCATTAAAACAAGGAATGATGGGAGAAAGCTAAAAAAAAAAAAAAGGAAGGAAAAAAAAAACCCCTTCATGTTATTAAGAAAATATGAAAAGGAACTGATAGGGGATATGTAGCAGTTTCACACTCGCTTGCTCTCTTTCTCCGAATGTTAAGTACAACCCCTGCCATTTTAGACCATGATAAGCATCAAATATTAGCTGCAGTGAACATTTAGTTAAACAGGCAAGGATCTCAGAAAGCTAGATGGAGTCTTGCTGAGCGCATGACACATCAGCGCTGACATTAAGTGATGTAAATGAGAAATTGTGCAATTTCTGGTGAGTATTAGATGTACAGCAAATTTGTGGGAGGAAAAAAAAAACAGTAATATGAAAAGAAACACAAAGAGGAAAAAGTCGTAGTTGATTAAGATCAGTCACTTGCTTGTTATTTCACAAAAAAAAAAAAAAAAAAAATAGAAAGGAAAGATTTCAAGGGTGTTACATCAAATACATATGAGAGACAGATAGAGAGGAGACTTTTCTATGAGGGGAGCAAAATTTACTGCTCTTATGCTTCATCAGTGCGCTGCAGTGGTGGCTGTAAATCTGCAGATTGATCAAACTGCAGAGCCAAAGGGATCCAAAGCCTTATCTCAAAGTAAGGGCTCAGCAAAGTCGAAGTCTCGCTGTTGGTGTGAGTGATGGTCGTAGTATCTAGATCCTACCTGGATCTGCTCACTTACAAACACAAATACAAACGGTGCACACACACACATACCTGCATAAAACCACTGTCTTACAAACACATATAGCTACTTTAAAACAAAAAAAAGGAGGAAATGTGAAACTGAGAAACAGACTGTTGAGTATATGAAAGGAAAAATCTCAAAATCAATTGTAATCATGTACAAAACCAAAGATATGTTAAAGCACAAAAAGTTTATATTTACTTTACTGTTCACAAATACTTCCTTACTTAACTTACTGCGTGGAAATATAGGGATCTAGGTTTAAAACTACAACTGACAAAATTGTGTTACAACAAAAACCAACCATACGCATCATAAACAAAGCCGGTTACTATGATCGTACTAATCCATTATTTTTAAATTCTAATGTTTTAAAGTTTAGAGACTTAGTTTATTATAAAACAATGCAAATCATGTTTAAAGTAAATAATAAAACGCTACCAGTCAGTGTGCAGAGGTTCTTCAAAGGATCTGAGAGTAAATATGAGTTGAGAGATGGAAGCTAATTTGTGTTTGTGTTACCAAAAGATAAAAAAGAAGTGAAAAGAAGATGCATTTCATTTAAGGGGGTTCAGTTGTGGAACAGTGCTGATCTCAAACTAAAGCAATGTACTTCCTTTGTTATGTTCAAGAAATCATTATGTGCATTTGTATTTAGGAGTTGGGGCTGTAATTAAGGGTGTGTGTGTGTGTGTGTGGGGGGGGGGGGGGGGGTGTGTCATGTATGTGCATGAATACATATGTATGTGTATATATATATATATTTATTTTTTTGTTTTTGTTTTTCTTTTCTCTACCCATTTGATATCACAAATTGTGTAGCTTAAGATGTATGGTAGGTGGGCATTAATAAGTTTTGCTTCTGCCTGAGCCTTTTTCAGTCAAATTCTATATTGTTTGGCTCAATATCAAATTTCTGCGTCTTGATAAACTTTGCAGTCTGATATGGACAGTTGCTTTTGTTTTCTTTTCTTTTGTTTATTTAGTCTGGCAGTTTTTTTGTTGTTGTTGTTGTATTGTTTGTGTATTTTATGTTAAAATAATTGAAAAACTTAATATAATAATGAAAAAAAAATCTGTATTGTTCTCTCTCTTTTTTGCTGCTTTGAAGTGAATCAATGACTGAAATAAACTAAACTGAACTAAAACTGTGCACTTGGAAGCCATTCACATAGATTTGTTCCAATCGCTCTTTTTCCACAGTTCTCCCCACCCCCCTACGGCACAACACTGCTTCATTACAACCTCTGCAGGTAAACAATGACCTCACCATGGTCAAATCCATACCTTCCTGTCAGCCCACCATCAATGTCTGCCAAAAAAGACACTAAACATCCACTCAGCTGTGTGTGTTGTTGAGCAAGGATTACCTTTATTGGACGTCTAGTAGAGCCCGCAGGCTGAAAAGACAAGGCAAACTGGTGTGCCTGTTTGGCTCAGGAAGGGCATCTCCCTTGTTAATAGCAGCGTTCGCCTTCAGTTCAGTAACACACAAGGAACAGATCCCTCATGGCACATGTTGTGGGAGAGACAGGGGGCAGAGGCTTGGAGTAAAGGAAACAGCAGTCTGCTAACCCCACGGCTATGCTACGACTGCTCCTTTCCCCTCATTGCAAGTCTAAAGGTGTTGCATTTGAAGTGTTAGCCTGTTTAGTGCAAAAAGACCCTGAAATAGCTCAAAGGGATGACAGTCGAAGTTAACTACACAAACTTTCTATTTTGGTACGGGGCTGACACAAAGAACTGTGTTTATCTATAGATCTGTGTGTGTGTGTGTGTGTGTGTGTGTGTGTGTGTAGAGGAAGGAGTGAATATGCAAAGCAAGGAGTGTGACCAGCAACTAATTCACACAGTTCCCTTTTCTTTTCATTTTTTCTTTTTTTTAAAAACTTTAATCTGACAAATTTGTGTAAAGTCATGGGATACAGACAGTGGCTGAAGTAATTGAATTTTCATCAGAAAACATTTTTGATGTAAAAACTCCATCCCTATATTGTTTCCTTGAGCACAAAACGCTCAGATGTTCCTAATCTTTTCAACATATAATCTTCGTCAGTGTTTTCAATTAATGCTAGTCTAATCCAGTAATCACTTTTTGGGATCTTAATTAATTTCGTGCTGTAATTTTGTTTCTCTTATCAAGTTGTGGGAATCTCTCTAAAGTCAAAACGGCCTCCCTGTGGAAAAGTACAATTCCTGCAGCATACCTTCTGTCTTACCTACAGAAGCGCAGCGGTGCTTTAAACCTAAACTTCAAAAAAGGCATGCGATCACATATTCTATTTTAATGTCTTTCCTGTTGTCGCAAAAGAAATATGAAACTGCAAATCATTCATCACAAGACAGGTTGAAAGGTAATATGCAGTGACTCTGCTTATATCCTGAACATCACCCACAAGCATTTTGTCATTTTTTTTATCTGTATCTATAGGTTCTTCTAACTGTTTTTGGAACCACATGCTGAAATGTTCACACAGAAGAGGTATGCGCAGGTTCAGTAGATGTGATGAGTTGCTTTTTGATAAGAACAGTCAGCAGTAGGAAGGTGGGTTTACTTCAGAGTGCAGTACTTTACTGTTCGACTTCACACTTCAGTCCAGTCTTACATGTACTTCCCCATGTCCTGCCTCCTATAGGTGACTTCATAACCAATCAGCTGTCACTACATAACCAATCAAAATCTACTGAGGCAGGCGTTTAGTTGATGCCTTTGATGTTTTATGGGCTTGTTTTTACTGTGTTTTCTATTGTTTTATTGTGGTTTTGTCTGATTTTATATTAAGCTTTTACTAACATTCCATGCTAAACTGTAAAGCACTCTGCGATTCTATTTGTGAAAGATTCTATGTTAATAAAAATGTTCTTATTTATTAAAATCAGGTCAGGCATAGTGAGATAAATGCATGTGAAACACAGAAGCAGATTCAACAATTACTATCAACATTTCAGCTGTGATAAACATTATCTGCATAAACAGACTGTAAATGCAGACTTAGACTACAAATATTTTATATGTTATGGTGAAATCATTTGAGCCTTAAAAAAGCTATTTAAACTACAATATTACCACTACTCCAAAGGATTGCATTTTTTATTTATTTATCCTTAACTTAGCCAAGATTGTCCCATTGAGACTAAATGTCCTGGTCAAAATGACAGCAAATAATAAGTTTCAGACAGCGACGACACAATAACACAAACATAACACAATGACACAGACTTACAGAAAACTCAATGGCTGTTAAAAACCTAGGTGGAGTAGGTCTAAAAACAATGACAGACCTCTGTGTATTCAGTATTAATTGTATTCCTAAAAATCTCTAACGATGGCAGAGAGTCCATAGCCAATTCCAGAGATATGGAGCAAAAAAAAAAAAAAAAAAACCTGTATGAAAAGAACCTAAAGACTTCCATCATCTTCCTGTCATGCCACAATATTTAACGGTATTTAGCATATTCTGTCCATGAAAAGTACCTTTTGGACACCCACTGTGGTCCTTCTTTGCAATGT
The DNA here is from genome assembly GCA_020466265.1 of Siphamia tubifer. Taxonomy (NCBI): domain Eukaryota; kingdom Metazoa; phylum Chordata; class Actinopteri; order Kurtiformes; family Apogonidae; genus Siphamia; species Siphamia tubifer. Next base: position 20,127,136 of record CM035786.1, on the reverse strand, counting down.
CTTCTCCAAATCAGCATGGTCCTATGGGGCAGACACTTGCCTTTCTTGTGGTTGAGTGGTGACTGTAACTCTTTCCAGATGCTTGGTTGTAAGAAATGAAGAGGCAGTTGTATAGGATGAGAGAAAGTGAGAAAGGAGGGAGAAACCAAGAAAGAGAGGATGAGCTCACTTTTTATTTGTGTTGGCTATAAATAAAGAACACATGCAGGCGATCCATTTGATTCTCCTTCTATATCCGCATAGCTATAAATCAGAATAAGCCAAGGTCTGCACAGACGCATGTACATCCTTAGCAGTCAAGGGAAATGGGGGGAGAGAGAAGGAGAGAATGGAAATCAAGAGGAGAAAACCCAGGCCTGGATTTTGTGACGGATAAGATATTGCACCATCTATGCTGTTCTTCCATTTCATCTCTCTAAAAGGTGACCTGCAGTAAGCCTGTAAACTCCCACAATTCATATCTTCCCAGATATTTTCTGGTTTCCAACATTTCTTGGACGGAAAAAGGGGAGATGTTACCGTACAGACTTGTGTTTGATTAAAATGTCGAGATGGTCACTGTGATGAATCTGTGTGTTATCTGCAAACACTGTAACTTTCTCAAGCCCTCTATCCCATGGTTATGCTCCTCGGAGGTCTTTTTTTTTTTTTTTTTTTTTTTTGGTCTGAGGGCAATCTCAGTTTGTGGTCTACGAAGGACGTTTGGACCATCTGTTAAAAAAGGGAGCCAGTCATGTCAGGATGAAGCGTGACAAACTCCAGGAAACTGACTGAAGCCAGGATTCAGTAGATATGTTGCCGGATTTTCACTTGTGTTTGTAAGGGTTGACATGAACTTCGTGATCTGTGGTGAGGGAGAATACAACGGCTGATAAAGCCAACACAAGCCGCTGAAATGTTTTATTCTTTTGTGCCTTCCTCCGTCTGCCGTGTGTTTTGTTGATATACTTATTTTCAATGGAATATTTCTTTGAAGCGTTCATCAAATTAAACACTGTGCTACCAATGACCACTTGTTGGCTGGACATGTGAGGATGAAAATGAGGGAAAGAAGACTGAAAAACTGAGTCAAGGGTAAATATTATGACTGATGGCTTTCCAGGGTGTGTGCCCACGTCAGTTGGCACCCCATATTACTGTTACGGTTTTGGGCATTTGACGACCTGTTATTTTGTCCCACCACACTGCTTAGCTCTCCCTTTTTTTTTTTTTTTTTAGTTTTTGACAGTATCTGCTTCTGTTAAAGATTTTTTGTTAGTGTGAAAAAGTGTGCGCAGTTGAGTCTAAAGACTTCTCTACTGTTCTTTTGCAAGAAAGAAGTCAAACTGTACTTGGTAATTAGTTACCATTTTTGAGATGTACCGTATAGAGACTGAGGAAAAGAAGTCTGTAAGAATAGGAAAAGACAGAATGAGTCGGTCAAAAAAAGAAAAATAATCGTTAGCTTAATAATGAACACAGTGTTGCTGGTTCTTAAATGCATTGTTCTAAAAGAAAATTGCTGTCTATGAGGACAATAGAGGTATGCAGGAAGACTAGTGCTAAGACGTGCAAGTGTGCCATATTGTTGTCATTGTTCTGTTGTAAGACTGAGTCAATTTTTTCACCTCTCGCACATTTCCATTCCACTGACAGCTGGTGTAAACATGAGCTCTGTGAATGTATTATTGTAGGTGACAGTGTATGTTAAGTCATTACATGACTCATCATGTAAAGTCAAGTGAGACATTAAAGAGAACACAGAAAAGGAATTTCTGCAAAGTCAACTGTACTTGTTTTACATAAAATGCAAAAAAAAAAAAAAAAAAACAATTCCAAGTTTGCAGCAGATGTATTTAGCATTAAGATCAATTCTAAAGTCTGTTTGATTTTAATTATGTAAATTCATTAAAGTATATTTACACACAACTTGCATATTTCTTTGTAATTTATTTGTATTACTTGAATTCTGTACAATATTAACATAAGGGACACTTGGTACACATTGACCATGGAAACTTGCGACTACCAATTGTTTTGAGTAATATGACATTGGTATAAAATGTGTCCACTTCTCCCATTTTTCATGACACCGCTCCTCTTCAGTCCTCTATCTACTATGAGTCAGAAAGTCTTATCTGAAATATTCCATTCGAGGTAATTGTAGGTGGTTTGCATACTTTTATTTTCATTGTGATGACCACAGATATCACAGGTATGAAGAAGAAAAAAAAAAGATGTCAATCAAATTCCCTTGTGAGACACAGGACACAAAGAAAAGACTGTCTGGGTCACACATTATTCAGATCAAACTTGTCATGTTCAACTTAGACCGGCAAATTAAGATGGATGTCAGCTTCAGCTTATTGGAATATGTCACAAATGGTGTGAAGCTGAGCGACAGTCACGTTGTCACCACAGCTTGTGCTGCCACAGACTTGCCTGAGGTAATGTTAATGTCACACACAGGCCAAGCCACTGATGCATTATAGCCCCCAGCTGATGCTCTTTCCCCTAGATACAGCTAGTTACAATAGTGACCCAAATATTTACCTTGGTCTCAACATAAAGTTATGGAGACAGAAATGAAGGGAATATTCAACAGGGGCTTAAAGGAAACTATGATGGAATCCATATTAAGCCTTAAAGACATAACCAGCTGCAATGCATCTACTCATCGAAAGTGATTAATAACTTTTGAACCACTAATCCTATCAATGCGTCGAAATAAATGAGGTGACAATTTGATTGTGAGTTTTTCTGTAACATCAGATATGACCCATTTGGACTATCAGAAGCTCCCTAGCCTGCAAGGAAACACTCTCAACTTCTGCAATATTGACTTCTATTGAAAAAAAAAACAACAACATTTAGACTGAAAAATGACAGTGGTGTGGAGGCTAGTTTTTTTTTTATGTTCTGTTAATAATACATTTTGTTGGGGAAAAAAAACAGATTTTCTCTGTACTGACAGAATAACCTTTGAATTGACTCTTGAGCTTTAATGAATACAGACATAATCATAGGTTTCACTGAAAAATGTAGAGAATAAATGAATAGCCATAAATCACTTAGGAAAGGTCAGATGTATAGAAAAATGCACGTGTAGGTCAACACAAAAGGTCTTTAAGGGTTAACATTATGAAAAAAAAATAACCATGATACACTGTATAGAAATACTGACCTCGTTTGGCAGAGTACAAAGACCAGAATAGATGGCATTTGTTTAATATTTGCCAAATACATAGGAGGGTTGACTTTTTTTTCTCTTTTTTTTATTCCAGTTGCCTGCATTGAAGGTATTCGTTGATTTCCTGAGAGAAGAATTCAATGAAACCCATCTCTTCAGACAGATGACTCTGTGGCTACCTCCCTGCTCTTACACTCCCAGCACCTTCCTTCATCTGCCCACTCTTCTTCTCTGCTCTCTTTCAGATGTCACTTTGTTTGATACGTAGGGATGAGGGCAGTGGGAGAGTACAGGCAGACATTTGACCCAGCAAGATGTTTGCTTTATGACAGATTTGTTTAATCCAAATCTTCGTTTCACAGTTGAAAATGTGCAAGACTCCCTCGAACCGTTTCTTTCTGGAGGCATTTTGCCAGTTAATTTCAAACCAGTGGGACACACTGCATGAGAATATGAGCAATATAACATTATAATTTTTTTTTTTTTTTTTCAAGTCTTTCAGTGCTAAAATAAAAAACTGAAAAGCTATGCATGGTATTTGGCCAAGGTCTGCTTCATTTCAGTCTTGACTGGAACCATAGATGGGCTGAGCAGCAGTTTGTCGTTGTGTGTTGTTTGTAATTGAATCCTTCCACATCTCTCTGGAAAGCCATTAATCATTCACCTAATTGAGTCACGGACCAGTAATTAGCTGTGATTGGGAGCACAATGGTTGGAGTGATTCCCTTTGATTCGACACCCTTTACCCATAGCCCTACACCCATTGGGAGTACACCCACAGCGCCCCCTGTTGAGGCCGACGTCTCCCTTGGAATATTAAATCTCACTCATGATCAAAGAAATATGCAGCGTCATTCAGTCACACCCACGTTTTCTGTGTTTGGTCCAGTAATTAGACCAGTGGATGAAGCAATATATTTAAAAATGCTACTGCCAAATAATACAATCAACCGTAATCGAATAATATTAACCATCCCAAATGAAAAAAGAAAGATACACTGGAGAAAGGAAACACTTGCCTATATTCTAATTAAAATGATAAAAAAAAAATTAATAAGATTATATTCTCCTCAATCAGCCAAGCTCAGTGGACACACAATTAACTTTTTTTTTCTTACATTCTTAATCAGGGAATCCATAGAGAAATGTAATGATGACCAAATAAGAAGACAGAATACATTCCCCACATGCTCTTTGGTGTCTAATGCCATACAGTACTTTACCTTTTTTGTGTGTCTAAACAGGAATGCTCGGACAGATTGCCCAATAGCAAGGACATAGAAATGATTTGGGAAAAGTCATGGAAAAACAATATTGTTGAAAATGACAATGACCATGGTCAATGACACTCACAGAAAATGAGCAAACAGAAAACATAGTCTTTTCCAACTCACAGTCCAGTAATTCAAACACTCTAAAATAAATAAGAAATAGTGGAAAAAGCTACTTCTGTTTCTGGATCTGCTCCAGTACCATCAAGGTTGAATAAACCAGCAGAGAGAAATAAAGTATCAACAAAAAGTGTCCATGACAAAGACCATGGAACATTATTGAACCTCATGTGTAAGCAAAGATACAAGTTATTATGTCCACCACATTCATCTAAGCTTCATAGTCTGTGCTTTTTAGAAGTCTCGTCTCATCATATGAACCTGCTTTATCCTCACTAGGGTCGCAGGGGTCACTGGGGTCTAATCCAGCTACAATGGGTGAAGGCGGAGTACACCCTGTATGAGTCTCCAGTTCATCTCAGGGCTGAACATATATAGACAATCACTTGTGGGCAATTTGAGTTCACCAATTAACCTATCAGAGCATGTCTTTGGATGGTGGGAAGAAACTGGAGAAAATGCAAACTCCACACAGAAAGGTCTGGTGTGGGAATCGAACCAGGGTCCTTCTTGCTGTGAGGCACAAGTGCTAACCACTGCCCCTTTATAGAAGTCAATATCATAAAATGCATTAAAAATGTTCAGAAGTAGGCAATATATTGGCCTTTACTACATCTTATCTTGTCCACAAACTAAAGAAAGGTGTATAAATGACTGAAAGAGGTCACAAAGTAGGAAATGCTGACATGAGTTGGTGCTTTTCAAAAGACTGTCAAAAGCTGTGATGTTTCTTTCCTGAATATTTTCAGCCCAGAATAAAATGAACCTACAAGAAATCATGTAGCAAACAAACATTCACCAATAGGTAAGTAATAAAACACACACACACACACACACACACACAGGACTCACACAAGGGTAATCCGGGGTATGACCTGGTGAACACTGCTCGGCTAGATAAAGCAGATTATCCTCATAGTGGTGAGCTGAGGCCTAGCTTTAGTCTGTGCATGTCTGTGTGAGTGTGTACTTTCACGTGCTGTGTGTATTTACTGCCTTTACCTCTGAACACCATGTGTGTTTGTGTTTGTGTCCATGTCTGCTGACTTTGTTGGGTAACAGCATTCCAAGCAACAGAGATGAGGGATTATCTGGATTTTCCAAGTGGGATTTTCAGCAGGGAAGCTGAGGAATAAATCTAAGTCGCCTTGACACACTGACCTCCAGGACCAAAAGTGGCCTCCCAGGTTTCTTGACACTTGGCTTACTATGGATGCAGCTGGGATTTAGATTGACAGACTGCTCCTACCTGGCCAATTTTAACCTTTAAAGACAAGGGATGAAAGGAATATGCATGTCGTGGGGAAGTTTAGGCTGTTTACTGTAGTCAGTCATTCTAAAGTACTACTACTTCCAACATGTAAGAAGCCATAATTCTAGTTTATTGTTAGTATTTTTGGCTCATTGTGACTATCATGTGACTTAAAAAATATATCTAAAACATAAGCTTTGTCATGAAAACTTTATGAAAACCTTGTATATAGTTAAATGTTGTAATATATATATATATATATATATATATATATATATATATATATATATGTTTTTTTTATTAAATGTAACAAAAACATACGAAACAAAACAAGACTCGGCTCACATATACTTAAAAATACATACAGACAGACAGTTGGCTGAATAGTTCTTGGATGACAATAAAATTTTAAAAAGGAAATTAAAAAATAAACACTTAACGAAATTAGAAATGAAATACAAGTCCTTATCTTTCTTTTTTTTTTTTTTTTACATGCATCCAGATATACGTTGTCAGACAATTAGCTGCTTTCATTTAAAATAAAACTGCAATATGTCAAAAAAGAATGAATCATTACAAATAATTTAGGCCTAAAATATGAATCCTAGATAGTGGGGGGTTTTTTTTGTTTTGTTTTTTTAATTTGAATTAAAGGTCACCTTACTTTAAACGTGAATCCTGTTTAAATAAGTTTATAAAAATTTGTGCGACTTAGCCATCTGCCAAAGTCTCTGTATTTCACTCAAATCACAGGTGTCTTGAGAATATAACTTATCCACATCAGCAGCAGCTGTGTCAGTCGACCCTTTCAAAGTCATACAGATTCACCAATAGCAAGGGTAAGACTACCGGAGTACGGAGAAAAATACGTAGAGCGTAGAGAATGAACTGAAATGAGTCTAGGGCTTTATTAAGAAGAGTCTCAGATTGATTTCCTGTCAGCGAGCATCCAAGCTGATGAGATCGATGCAGAGAGGATAGGAGGTAGAGACAGAGGAAGCAGGAGAACAGAGTGAGAGATCTTTCCATTCTTGGAGTTGCCTCCCATCGCCTACAGGCTCAGATGGTCTGGTCTGCAAACTGAGCAGAGAGCTGTCATCTAAAGTAATTAAGACATTACTGGGAGGTTCCTCTATCCATATTTGATGAACATCCAAGCTACCATTGAGATGAGACCTTACGTGGGGAGGTTTCGGAAGTCTGATTGATAGTTCCCACTCAGTAAAGGCTGATCATGTTGGGTCAGTGAGTTGTCAGCTTCCTCTAAAGAATACCCATGAACCCCTGCCTAGGTTGGTAAGCCCCCATCGGGGTGTGAATATGGATAGTCTACATCTGCTTGTTAATGATTTAAAAGAGCAATTTAGGTCTCCTCAGCTCCCAGAGGAGTTGATTTCATCTCCTTAATGATTGGCCCCCATGAACCCTCCTCTGTGATGGTGCATTTTATCATAAGTTGTACCATCAGGGAAGCTTATTAACAATGACTTGATCTGAGAGGTGTTGGTAGGTGCAGAGAGGAAAATGCCTGAGGTTAGAATTAGTCTAATTGTTCATATGAAAGACTCTACCAACAGCGTGAAAGAAAAGTACTGGGATGTTGTCACTGGTCTTTACCTTTTAAATAGTAGCCATAATGTAGAAATATAAAGTGTATTTGGAAGATTTTCATTTTTCACAGCTGTGAATATATATATATATATATATATATATATATATATATATATATATATATATATATTAGGGTTCTCAAAAAATTTTATTTTAGATACTAAATCGATATTGACCCTTGGTATCTAATTAGATACTAAGTTGCTGGAAAATCGATTTTTGTTTTTATGACGCGTCGCCACTTTTTTGTAGCGGGCAACGTTAAGAATTCTAAACAGGCATCAACGCGGTCAGCTCTGGCACAGCCGTAATGCCGGCTTGTAAGTTAAAGTCTCTTTTTTTCTCCAGCTGCCTCTGACAGCACACGGGATGACGCCAGTGCGACCACAGACCCATACACTATTTCTATAGGTCTGTGATTGCAACCATCCGATGCAACTTTGCTTTTAAAGGCCTCGATATAGTCGAACGGCTATGCGCGCGGGCGGCAGCCGGGCGGTAGCGCATTGTATCACGTTACCACCACGGAGGCCACCGTGAGCATGTCAGCCTATCGTTTTTGACGTGCGCCCTGCTAGTCCTGCAAGGGGTCCGCGGTGGTCACATGATGCAATACGCTGCCGCCCGCGCACATAATCGCTCGACCATAAAGAGGCTTGCAGTTAGCACTGCAGAAGGGCTTGAGCAAAAAGATAGGCCTACCTTAACTTGCCAAGAGATAGGCATGCATTTATTCTGCACCTGCACTCACTACCTTTTTTTTACAGTCCATGGAGGAAATTTTAAAAGGAATCCCTCACATCTCCAGTATCGAAATAGTATCGAGTATTATCCTTAGTATCGGTATCGAGTTGAAAATGTTAGTATCGTGAAGAGGTAATACTCATTGATTTGATATATTATTTATTCAATTTAGTGGATCTTACCAAATGAAATAAATAATATATCAAATAAATCAGTATTATCTGTGGAATGTAGAGTAAAAAATGACATTTTCTGAAAAAAAAGAAAAATGGAGTTATCTGTTTTTGCAAATGAACTCTTCATATATATACTGTATGTATATTGTAGGGCTCTTAAAGTACAGAGTTAATACATAATTCACCTTCATACATGGGTTCTGTTATATGTAATATTGTGGCATTTGCATAATAGTCATGGCCTCTTTAAGAGCACCGGTGACATTAGACGTTATATATGGTTCATGCATGCCGCCATGTTGGTTTTTATGATCAGAGTAAATAAAGGAGACTCGCATTTCTGAGTCATAAAAAAGTGAGAAGTTTCGGGCATTCTTCTTCTGCATCATGCCACTTCCACAAAATAGTCGAAATAGTGAAATACAGCTAAAAGTGTCTTGTGTATGCTGCTATATCATGCTGTATATCATATATTTATTTCCTCTATGCTATATATATATATATATATATATATATATATATATATATATATAGCATAGAGGAAATATATGAAATATATGATATACAGTATGATATAGCAGCATACACAAGACACTTTTAGCTGTATTTCACTATTTTGAGAAAAATCATGGAACAGATATGTGAGTTTTAAACGAAACATCAAGGCAAAAAAAACTTGCTTGATGAAAAAAAAAACCCAACAACTCATATTCCCTCTTCAAATAAGTGGGTCTGAAATGAGCCTCTGAGAATAGAGAATGTTGAGTATTTGTGCCATTACACCAACACTGTCACCATCAGTCCTCTAAAACCACCACTATGACAGCCTGAATTGGCAGCTACAGCTAAGGTATGGCACAATGAATAATACTGAGCTGCCAAGAACACATTCTGGACGTGTGTGTGTGTGTGTGACTTATAGTAACTTGTTAAAAATGAGTACAATATGACACTCTAAATATCTGATCAATCCAGCATATAGTCTTTCTAAGCAAAAAGGGAACATTGCTGGAACTTCAAAATCCATCTTTAAAAGAGATGAAAACACAAAGCTGTGGAGCGAGTAATTGGATAAAACTTTGCTGCACGTAGAGCTTCTCAGGCCTCACTTCATTTTATGATAATGATAATTGAAAGTTGGGGGAGGAAGGACTAAATTACAGAGCTGGATTAACAAAATGCCCACGCCGGGTGCTAAATTCACTCTCGTTACATTTGTGCAATAGGAGTTCGCAGCACCAGGCCTCTGGTTATAGCACACTGACTCAATTACCACCCTCTTAATCAAATTCTTCCTCGTCAATTGCATTTGCAGCAGTTTAAAATGTGTTTCTTTTCTCGCACTATTAAAACACTCCCCTTAGGTCAGGATATGCTTCAGCTGTAGAACAAAGTACCTTTAGTTTTTCAGGCCAAAGGAAATTCCTAAATACTCTCATGTTTATGAGCTCAAAAATTATTCTCCTTCAATATGAATCTTCAGTATATAAAGCCTCTCCATTCACTTCATTACTGGCACACGGCTCTCTTTCTGACTCGGATCCTGGAGCTAAATGTGGTAACTGGCACAAGCTTCGGCATTACAGGGGCGGGGGCCTGGAAAGGTCACTAGCCTAACATAATTTACAAAGATTCTCAATTCCTTTAACAGCTACCCTTTAGGTGCACTGGGATAAAGTAAGGTTTGTATTTATTCAGTTCTTTAAAACAGGAAAAGTAATTGTAAGCTGTTGCTTTTTTTCATTAACTGTTTTAGTTCATTGTTGTATCAACACCAGGAATAATTTAATTTCTTTGTTTTTCTTTATCTTTCTCTTAGTTTTCTTGTGATTTTATCTTAAATGTTCACCAACAAGGGATGAAATGAAGTTAAAATAATTATTAAAGGGGAAAAAATTGTATTTCTTCACTATAATTGCACACCAGATGTTGGTTATCAGCAGCATCTTCTGTTGTCACGGTGACATCAAACCTTATGTCAGATCTGTGGTTAAGGAAGCAGGCATCTACCCCTCAAATAATCTTGGAGTATTACATTAATACAGCTCATTAAGTAACAAGATATGTCTGCAAATGCTCATTTAGTATAAACCCTTTACTTCAGCTCTACAATGTAACTCGGGATCTTTAGACTTGCAGAAACTGTGAGTTACAAGTGAAGATGGCAACCACATTTTCATTGTCATCCATCATCTGCATGGAAGTCTGGATGTCTGCTATGTCATGCATGTGACAACATTAAGGGGTCCCGCAGAGAGTTACTCTAGCTAAGTGTTACTGCTTTGTCGTAGTTCTTGTCTGCTCGGTGACTTGAATCAAAGGGTCGGACTCTGACGAAGGCGAGTCGGGCATCAACCTCCATGTCACATGTAATAATATATAACAAAGAAAACATTTGATGCCGTAGCCTTTTGTACACAACTCACTTAAATGTACTGTGTCTTAAGGATTAAAGGAAAATGGGATGTGACACTTAAAAGTAAAAGTTAAACTTACAGTAAAAAAAGTACTTTAATTAGAAAGTTATTAGAGGTATAAATTGTATTAGAGTATATTGTACCATTGTACTTTCCCTATGCAGACATAAAAAAAAAAAAAACATAACCCATTTCAGACATGGACTCAAGGCAGCATGGTGTAGGACCCAAGTTAGTCATTCCTGTTAGGTTATTAGAAAGGAACAAGAAAAAATCTGGAACTGAAACGAGAGATGGAGCAAACAATAAAACAAAATGTGATATAAAATGCTCATAACTGAAAAAAAATAAAATAAATCTATTCTCATGTGAACAGATGCTACATGAGTGATATGTAATCAACACACAGACTCACCTACTGGGGATAGTCAAGGGAATCTCCTGACATGTTTAAGCATGAGTTCACTTTGGCAATATCCAAAACTTGTACAAAGAGCAAGTTGTCACGGTCACTCTTTCTATCCTTCTGTCATCTTCCCCCTGTTTTTGTCCTGTTTCTTATCTGTTCCTTATCACAGAGTCCTATTCAGTCCTTCTCCCCTTGTCTGTTTATTTTCAATCTCCATCATGTTCCCTCTTGGGCAGCCACTACCCCTCCAGTCGCCCATATTCATGCTGGCTTGGTCCCCATTTGGGACTTTTGCAAAGACTTTGTCTCTTGAGTTGATTACAGCATTGGTTTTTGTCTTGTTTATTTCTTCGTTCCTTGGATGTGTTCAATAAAGAGCTTGAACTACATCTTTCAAGTTTGTTTTTGGGTCGTTAATGCCCTATTCACATGGGATAAGTATTATCTGTGGACCACTGGTAATTCGTAATTACCCCCGTACCTCTGTGTTATTGTGTGGCGCATTCGGACAGGATGAACAAAAGTCTGTAACTCACGCAAATTCCAGACATTATGGCCAGATATGGTAGCATGAAAGCAAAGTATGCATAAGAATAAAGGGGGTAAATATCATTGGCAGTCTGTAAATGTGCTCCACACTTTCAAAATAAGAGCGGGGTCATTGCAGATTAAAACAGTCTCCAGATTGCAGAATCAGTAGTTTTTAGGGGAGGCCTTCCCTCTGGAAAACAGCTAACTGAATCTATATAGACAACTTCAGATAGTCATAAATATTGAATATGAATATATTGAATATAAATATTATGAACATGGTGTGACCATATCTTCCTTTTCCCACATGCTGCCACACAATTCTGGCCGCTTCCTCCATTATTCACTCCAGAAAAAGACAAAAGGCACGCAATTGAAATCACAAACACAGACATGCGCATTCACACGGGACTTGAATTATCACTGGACATCTGTTTTTCGCCCAAACACAGTAGGTAATTTGCGGTGGAATTATTACTGAGCAAATCACGGACACGGCGCAGTCGCACAGGACTAAGAACTCAGACATTCTCAGTAATTATTCCGAATTACCAGTGGTTCATCGGTAATAGTTATCCTGTGCAAATTGGGCATAACACGAGTAAGGTAATGTCTAAAGCAACGTACCCAGACATCTTCTAAGTTAATTTGTCCACATACAGCACTAGTCCAGAGATCATTTAAACATGTAGGCTTCAGGATGAGACTATTTTGCTCAAACTGTAGCTGACATACAGGTGTGAAGTTTAGTCTACCAGTTCTTCTTATCAGCTTTTCCTTGGAACACATTTACACATGCACCTATGCCCACGTTCACACAGCCTTGAAACTCTCTGCAGAGACACACTGCAAAATTAATAACACAAGTCCCTGATCTAGACAGTGTAGATAGTGTGTGCTCCTGCCTATGTCTGTTTTGGAGCCATGAGAGAAGAAGGCTTGATTTATCAACCACCAGGCCAAGAGTCTACAGAGAACAAGCTGACTGATCAAGCTCTTTCAATCTGACAAGGCCTCTAAGACAAGCTCAAGAAAAAGAGAGGAATAAGTGTAGAGACAGGGGCAGGCAGGACAGATTGGGCAGCTATAAGGTTTGAGAGCTAGATGATTTAGAGGTCTAATATCAGCCCGTTACTGCTACTCCTATTCTTGAGTTTCCTAATTTTCCCCTAATGGAATCCTCACCCATCACTGAGCATACTGATCGCCTGTTAAACAGAGCCTCTGTCGACCAATCATTACCAGGCTCATAGCTGTCAACTGCCTATCAGATGTACTGGATAAAACATGGGAATTTTTAAGCTTGGCAAATCAAACTGATGTTTGAGAGAAATTCAATGGCTGAAAAATGTCCCCTGAGCTACCATGGACTTAAAACATCGAAGAACTTTACTTGGATTAAATAGTTTCTAAACTCTTTTCAAGAAACATGAAAAATAGATTGTCATATTTCGGCGTCACACAAGTATTATTTAACACTGGTGGATACAGTATTCTGCAACAGACAGCAAGTGCAGGTCACACAGTGTCATATATATTGTTAGATTTTGTTGACATCTTTCCAGTGTGGTGTTGATTAAACTGCTCTGGATCCTGATGAATTATACTATATTATTCAGAAAGCTGGCATTCGTGAAAAATGATCATCGTCACACAAAACTCATTAACTATTATTACAGTATATTTGTGTATCTGTGTCGCGCTGATAAAAGCATCAACTAAATGGCCCTCATCCACCAATACCACACAAATATGTAAAAACTGACATGTCATATACGTCTAAGTCATTGTGTCATTATTCATTCATTAAACTAGAGCTATTTAATCAACTCCCAGGACAAGGCTTTGCAATGAAAGATGAGCTAACGCAAGGTGCTTGTTTACACAATGACTCCGCCTCCGTCCTTGCCATGTCGGATCATCCCAGCAAGCTCTTAACACGATTATGAATCCATACTTAATGAGCACATAAAACACAGCAGGGATTATCAACATGTAGCTTGGCCTCCTATTGTTGGCTGCAAAGGAACACTGAATCACTTGTTTCTGAGTGGGTTGGGAGTTTTGGGTCATAGCCACCTTACTTTCTGTGTCATTTTTCCTTTTCCCCTCTCAGTTTAGAGGCAGCAGGCCAGGGGCTCCTGTGGTGTAATGTAATGTTAAATGAATCCGCCATGCTGTAAACCTGTTATGAAGTTTTAAAAGGCCCATATGGGATGAGTGGGGCTGGAGAAAAAGAGAGAGGCAAGGCAGTGAAGTAGAAGGAGCTGCCAATGATAGTGAAAGGGGCTCTTTCTCTTTTTCTCCTTGACAATCCCAAATTCATACCATCCAGTTTAGCTTGAGAGTGGCCTGTGTTACATTGTTGTCAGCTCCACTTGCCAAGGTTCAGTGGCATTCACGTTTCTGTAAGAGAATAAATGGGTTTCAGGAAAAAAAAGGGGGAGGGGAGAGAGGAAAAAAAAAAAAGGTAAGAGGGTAGGAAAGTGAAAAATAGGAGTGACATGGAAATCATGGCCAGACATCACAAAGCCCAATACCCTCAGGCATTGCTCCGGTCCAGCTTGACCAAATGGCCTCTTTGTAGCTTGGTCCGAGTCTTTCCTTTTATCAGCTGCTTTGTTCAGGTGTTTAGTTTCAGGTGAAGATGAACAGAGAGTGTAGTAGTCATAGTTACTAAATACAGAGCTTTTTTGTTTGTTTTTTGTTTTTTTACAAAGGGTCAGTTCCACATCGATACCCAAACCATCTGTTGCTGTTCAAGTCGGTGGATAAATCCCAAGTATGGTTGATTTCATTATCTTACGTGGGTGGCAACAATTCAACCAGAGAAAGCAATTAGTAACCTGTTAACAAAATGAGTGTGAGTGTGGTAAACTGCGTTCTGACACTGTAAGGAAAGTATTTGGACACCACTGCAACTTTATCTTCGCTCATTAATTGAGCAGTTGTTTGCCAGAGACTAATCTCCAAGGCTTGTGTACATAACAATCCTGAAAGATGCTGCAAATTAAAGACTTATCCTAAGCCTCTCCTTCCCAAAACATTAGCCTTTCAGATCAGGACAATTGAAGCTGAATATTTTTCTGTCTGGAGGTTAACACACTGAAAGGGTCGTTGAACAAAAACTTTAACTATTTGTATAATATAATAATGATGATAATAATAAAATACAATTTTAAGACAAGAAATACATTAAGATTTGATCACACTCAAAATATAAAGGCTATAAAGAATGGGGTCACAATTCTGTGACCCCATTTTTATCTCCCTTCAGAGGCTGATGAAAATAAAAATTAAAAAGTTATTTAGTTTTAAATATACTCAGTGAACTGGCTTCCCTGATGTCTTTTGGAATTGTATTCCATAACTTTAGTGCATAATTAACAAAGGCTGCGTCCCCAATTTTCTTTGTAATATACCTGGGAGTCACTAGTAATCCTGCGTTGGATGACCTTAGTGTTCTAGTTTGTATATAATTGATCAGTGAGTTTGAAATGTACCTCGGTCCTGTTCCATTTAAGGCTTTATAAGTGAGGAGTAGTATTTAATATGTATGTAAGACAATGCCAGTGCAAGAATACAGGTTGATACATGTGTGATGAAGTCATACAAGATTGCATCCGTTGCTACTAACTGAAAAACACAAAGGCTGCATTTGTTGCAATTTTATGCCAAGATGAAACACCCATCAGCACCTTTGTGTCAGGTGTAACTCAGTCCTCTGACATGTCATGAGCACCTGTCTCCTTAATCCTACCAATTAACCTGAAGACTGGCTACTAGCTTGGGTTACATCTGACATGGCTTGACCACCCTTTATCCTGGCGCGTCAACCTATGCAATCTTCTAATCAGAGAAACTCTATCCCCAACTTCTATCCCCAAGCTTTAGGTGGGGGGAAAAAACACAAAAAAACAGACAAGTCCTGCCTTATTGTCTGCTAGTATGAGTGTTGGGCCCTTGATCCAAACCTGCTGCCCATCCACAATTCCCACTTCCTTCAGCTCTTTCCCTGTCATGCGGTGCACACCCTGGTTTATGCCTCCTCCAATACTTTATTCTAGTCACACATGGAGTGACGGAATTATATGGGACAGGTATTAAGCTGTGATTTATTTATCTGAGATTGAAACCAGAGCCACTCTCACAGACTGTCATGTGATTTCACTGCCCATAGTTCAGCGCACTTGTTCCAAATAGGGCCATGTCCCCAATGACCATACTCATTCATATATTGATCTCTGGAATATCATCTTTAAAAGACACCCTAAGGTTCATATTGAACACTGAGCAACTCTCAAGAGAGAGTAACAGAACAATGGGAGAGTACAAAAGTACACACAAGTATCCAGACAGATAGTGGCTACATTCCAGATAAAATGTCAGCCAATTCCTATCGTTGTACCCCGAGGCAGCAGCGATTAGCCACAAAACCTTAGCTGCCATTTGCTTGATTCCACAGATGCCACAGTAACATCAATCAGATAAACTGAAAGACAGAATAGAGCAGATGAGGAAGGTACAAAGAAAAAAAAAGGTCTTAAGGGAATGGCTATTAAAGAGTGTGGCAAAGGAGCTTTGCAACAAGGGCCACTGCTAGTAAGGATTTATTGATCCATCATTCTATTCTCTTATTTCCTTCAATTTAGAGAGCAGGTTGTGTGATGAAGCACTAGAGAAAGTAAAACTCTTTATACTGTCTTGGCTTTGCTTCGCTGTGCATTACACAAATGAGGAGATTGAAACAGAGGGGGGAGGAGCTAAGGCAAAATAAGGTTCAACCTGTGGCAAAATACTAACCTCTATACCCTTTTTTTTTTTTTTTTTTTAGTCGCCAGCTACTGCACATAAAACCACCACTTTGGGAGGAGCTTTGGGGGCCATGACGATATGGTCAATCAGTTTAAAAGCTCATAAAAGCCTCTCCGGATTAGGCTTTTCAACATATCAGAATGCTGGTAAAAGATCCTGCTTCCTTAGTAATGTTGGCTAGCAATATACAGCTCATAACAGTTGGTTTAAGTCACATATATAATGGGAAATGCAGCTTGTCTCCTACCACAGCAGTTAAAGCAGTTGTCCTCAGCTGAAATGAGTCTGCTCATAAATGCTAGGAATTCAGGAGGGAAAGTTTCCTGTTTTATGTGCTTAATATGCTATTTTAAAACCATGGCAGAACCTATTCACATTGTTTAAAATGTCTGCATCCTACAATACTCTAAGGAGATGATGATATATAAAGACAGGCAGTGTCCGGAGGATTACAATTCCCACATGTATTATGAAAGCCTGAAGACACTGGTGCCTGATCAGGGATACAAGATTTGAGAAGAGACGCAAGATGACTTCGACAGTCATAGGTCTATCCTGCCGAGATTATTTGATATATAAGGGATTAGGTGGCCTGCATAAATGTTTAATCACTGTCTGCGCTTCTGGTCATTAACCTCCTTGACAGTCAGCTATATATGTAGGACCAGTAATAACACTGACTAAACAATGGCAAATTACCTTATCACATTTTCAGTCTCATGGCCAGAAAGTCACCTCAAAGAGGATCCATAGGCACACAGCCCCCTTTGGCAAATAGAACAGCTGTTAGCATCAATGACTCACTTCAGTTCCCATCTCTTATCAGTGATCGTTGACTGATGTCTTGCACAGTTTTTGTGTCACTAAATCAACTTAGAAGCTTACACAAAGCTTTATAAGATAATATCAAGTTTGCAGAACTTTGTTTGAATGAAAAAACAACATTGATCCCTTGACCTTTTACTTCAGCAGAAAGTAAATGCAACAAAAGCCTCCATTTTGTGTCTGCTTGATGACACAGATAGTGCTGACGCCAGGAACCTTAAATGATATCTAAGCAGCATGGATCAAATTTAATCAAATCAAAGCTACAGCACCCATGGGAACTAATTGTATTGGAAAGAGAAAACTTGGCACAGTGTTCTTTGTCTAATATTGGACTTTAACAGTTGAATTAAAATGAATCTTATGAGTTTCAACCCTTTGAGGCCAAGTGGAAATATTTGAAGGCATAGTTATAGTACTTATTCAGGATCAAAAACTTTCAAATACGTCCAGGATACATGCTGATGGGAAGTATATACTGTGTTTATGTTTTGCATTGCTGGCAAGAAAAAAACCCAAATGGTTGCTTTTTTGCTATTGATACAGTTGCCATGTCTAGCCATGCGGTGATGTCAGCTAATATATATATATATATATATATATATATATATATATATAAATTTAAACTTTGATCTACTATTCCCAAAATATAGTTGGATCTATTCTTGGTAATCTATAAATCAAAGTTTGTATGAATTCAACCAGGTTTTTTTGTGTGTGTGTGTGTGTGTGTTTGGGGGGGGGGGGGTCCAGTGGTAAACTGTTATGATTTATTATGGGTCACAGGTAATCAAACTAAATTTGGTATCAATTGAAACAATAGTTTTGAAGTGTTAACACATTGCCGAAAACAATACCCCTCACCTCTATGTACAGAGTAAAAGGGGCAGCACCTCTCATGCCGCGAACTACCGAATAAAACTGCAGGTATCATCTTCATAAAATGGTCATACATTTGTATATTTTGATACATATTCTGTTTAATTTTAATAACTGTACACAAGCAAGCAGTGCATGTGAAAACCTGACTCCATACTTAACCTCCTGCTACTCTTACCCTCATACACATTTGCACGTACACTTTCCCACTATGCAGCCATTCTATTAAATGTGATCTCAGACTCATAAAAATGTTTTAGCGTTTTGGTAGAAAACCCTGCAACACTGTAGGCGACACCAGTCCAATCCATAAACAGGAGCAATGGAGGCATGAGGCCAAAATAGTACAAAAGGCAGCTCAGGCACACATACAGTATTGTCTCTACTGCAGCCCACAGAGGAAGAAAGGGTAGAATGAGGGAGGGTGTTAAGATGACCCAGTTGCCATCATTTTATCACGTATGTGTAATGCAATTCTGTTTCCAGGTCAAAGGAAAAAGTTAAAGTAGCACATAAAAGGTAACTCGACAGAGCTATTTATCCCAAAAGTGTAATGACTGCCAATGAATATTCTAGATAAGCACTCATGACAGTTGGCTGAGCAATGAAATGACATGTGTATATGTATGCTCAGTGGGTGAAGGGGAACGAAAGATAATGCTTTGAACTTTGACCCTTTAACACTCGTAACAACATGGATGTAGAATCTATACACTAGGTAGCGTTGGCATACAATAGGAAAGCAAGCATGCATTCACATGTTTAGAATCTGCATTAATGCATGTGCAAGCATCAGTGGCAGATTAGCTTGTTTCCGTTCACTGTACGTGGCACCGTGTACAATGTCCTGCTGGTTTACCCAACATTGCATGCATACGATGATTACCATTTTATAAGATGACATCACTACAGCTGCTGGCAAGAACTGAAGTTTATTTCTTGGAGTGTGTGTGAGAGGTTTTCAAAATCTCCTCCACCTCTCCCATGGGTGATGTTTTCCAAAGTGGACTCGCTAAGGCGTAGAAAACAAGAGTGAATGCCCAGGCTGGACTGTGAGGAAAGGCAGATCAATGAGACAGCTCACCAGCTCATGCGTAGCAGCTTTGTGGAGATAGTCCTCTGTGGACAGTTCTGCTTTGGAACCCTGAAATCAGTTTTTGGTGGAGGTGCGGGGGGTTTGCTTATCAGCAGTGGATCCCTCAGCGCATGAAGCATGTCACAAGGGGATATGGTGGTGTGTTAAGGTGTGTATTTGCTTGTGTGTGCAGGTGAGGGCAAATGTTAGAGAAACTCAAAGATTTGCAAGTAAACATCTGCACAACCTCTGAGACTGAAGGTGGATGGATGAAAAAGAAACATGTTGTTTAAAGACAAAATGAACACATATTTAGGAGAAATTCATAAATTAAGCACTTGTTTGATCAAAAGGAAATGATCTTTGGCTTCTATCTTGACTGTGTGTTTTATTGCCTATAGTCCATGACATTTGTCATGTTTCAGGTTTAACAATTAATTTCACATTTGTTAACATATGTTTCATGGAACCCGAGTTTAAAAAAAAAAAAAATCTGGATATCACACAATACAGAGCTCTGCCAAGACTTTTTTTTTCTTCAATTGAGAGCAGATGGGAACACAGGTATTGCCAAAGAAACAGAAGAACCTTTTAACGTTTACAAAAGGCTCTGTTTTAAGGTTTAATTGTATAGACATAGTTCAAATGCTGAACAAAATACGAGATAAAATGGAACACACTAATAGTTTGCAATGGTTTGTCAGAAGCAAAACATAGTTATTACTTCATTTAGATTGAAGCCACTTACCAACGCAGAGGTTAAAGTGTCCAAAAATGCATTTTTAACGGGTTATATGACCCTATTTCACCATACGTCCAGGGCATTAAATTCAAATTATACTGAATGGAAAAAGTCAGAATACCCCAAAAAGAGTAGTCAATGAGAGAAGTTCTACTGACAAAAGATAACAATTACCTGGGTCCATTTACATTTAGACTAGCATTTTTAAGCAATTTTCACACATGTCCACAGGTACCAGACGGCTCGATGGAGTCTCACAGTTAGTGATAATGGTAATACACCATGAGTGGAGACTCGAAAATGTAAAATTGAAGTGAAAAAAGACTCAGCCAATGGCGTCTAATCAGCTAAGGACAAATGGTGCGCAGGCTGACAAAACATTTTTCAAGACCCAGGGAGCTCCAAAACTGTCCCTCTGACTTGTTTCTATCTTATGATAAATTGTCAGTTTAATTTCCTTTTTCTCCAATTTACTGGACACCTTTTAGTAGTCTAGTTGACCTATACTTAGACTGCAGGAATTAATTATATCAAGTAGGAATGTGATTAAAACTTTGTTTAGGTTGAGGTTTCTTCATTTTTTTTAAAGTAATTATCTGTGTTTAGAACTAATTTTTGCACAACAAGAACAGGTTAGTGCAGATGATTGGAATATTTCCTTGAATATAAACCATATATTGACCCTTTGTTTTCAAACAATAATGTTTTGGACATCACTGTGGTGCCATGGTTTCACTTGTGCCTCGAAGTAAGAAGGTTCAATTCCAACACCAGTCGGTGGGATCTTTCTGTGTGGAGTTTGGATGTTCTCCCCTTGTCTGTGTGGGTTCCTCTATGGGTACTCTGACTTCCTCCCACCATCTGAAGACATGCACTGACAGGTTAATCAGTTAATCTGAACTGCCCATAGGTGTAAATGTGAGAGTGATTGTCTGTATATGTCAGACGGACTTTAGCGTCACCCACATGGGGTTAAACCCGTCCCCGGCAGTGAATCAGAAGTAGCATTAGCATTAGCATCTACAAGAGAAGACGGCGCCACAGTAGCTGCTGCACAAACTGGAAAAAAATGCCGGATCAAACTGGTTCATATGCTCTCTGTGCACGTTTTCAGATAAAGCAATGGCACAAAACCTGGCTGGATGATACTTGGGTAAAGCTAAATACATACACAGCGAGAGGGGAGGGGGGGGGGGGTGTTCCTTCAAACATTCTAAACCAATCAGAGACGCCTCATGACTGTGTACGAGGAAGTACCGGTAAACTCTGGTCGACCTCAAGTAATTTTTCTACCCTCCAAAAACAGCTGGAAACAAAGCAATCCGGACATTTTTTTAAATAGAACCAACACACAATGTATTCAATAACAATGGAGAACACAGTAATATTAATTAAATAACCACGGAATGACAGCTTTAAGTAGCTGGAGTTTGGCTCCATACGAACCTCGTGACCCTAGTGAGGACAAAGCAGATTCAGAAAACGGATGGATGGACAATAATATTTTATTTTGTGAAATATGTGTTACTAATTTGGAATTACCACATTTTTATTAACCATAACAAGATTTTAAAAGGGGATAGGGATAAAGAGGGGGCGATCCTCCAGTTTCAGATTATGCAATACAATAAATCAAAATCACATCTGGAGAACCTGTACTTTCTGCGAAGTACTGCATTGGGAAAATGAATTAAGCAAAAAAAAAAATTGTGTAGTTGTCTATCTAGGGGAATGGATTATTACTCAACTACATCCAGAACATATTCTACCTGAGATATTGCATCCATGGGAACTTGGAGCCGTTTGTTAAGAGACTTAAAAGTTATTGTAAAAAGCCAAAGATTGACCTTGTAGTAGTTACGGAGCACCTGCGTCTCTTCACATCTGTCTCTTCAGACATTGGTGTGGTCATGCTAGAGCAAACTCCTAATACTACAACGTGTTCCAACAGTAAAGCTTTACCTCCGTGATCAAACAAAACCTCCTGGTACCGTTTACAATTGGCAACGCCTTCCCTATAGAGCAGGCGAGTGTCATTCACACATGTATTTCTTTGACAGTGGCTTTAACAGCCTGTTCTTTTATTATGGAATGTTTTATGTTTACAACAGAGATAGTCAGCGATGGATTCAGCACAAATGAACACACGCTATCTTATCTCTGTAGCTTTCTCATAATGAAACAAACAGGGCTGCACTCACAGAGATGTATTACCTTCTGTGCTTATCTTAGTGCATTACAGTGAATCATGTTTAACTTTTATTCAGAGTAATGCTATGACATGCTACCATTTTAGGAATGAAACCCTGTGCAGATTACAAAGAGTAATGCTCCACAGCAGAGGATTCTTACCCCTGAACAGGAGGCAAGGGTCACTGTTGTTGTTGCTTTGATTTGTTGTTTGTTGGTTTAATTCATTCATACCAAATTTGATTTCTGTTTTGCCAGTGACCCAGAATAGATTTGATTGCATTTTGGGACAAAGTTAAAATGTACAGTAATAGGATTTATTTTTTTCAATGTGCATATAATGGGTGGAATTTCAGATGTCTATAGCAGCAAAACTATTGGATGAATTCAAACCAAATGTGGTTGATAGATTACCAGTGAACCAGACTAGATGTCATTACATTTTCAATGATTTTTTTTTTAATCTTTTTTTCTCATTTCCTTATAATGGGTGAAGTAGAGTTCATACCAAACTGACTGTCTCAATTGCCAGTGACCTAAAATGAATCTCAGAAAGCCAAAGTTAAACGTTTTTATGAATGTTTAAAATATTTTCATGTACTTATTATGGGTAATTATTTATTTATTATGGCTAGTTATTATGGGTTATGTGACCCATGGAAATGACAATAAAGTATCTAATCTAATCTAAACTAGAAAAGCACTCTGAGAGTGTTAACCTCCGCCAAGGCAGACCCCCCCCCCTTCAAATTAAGAGAGGTCCGCCAAGGAGGTTATGTTTTTGTTGAAGTTTGTTTGTCTGTCTGTTTGTCTGTTCGTTAGCAAGACAACTCAAAAAGTTATGGACAGATTTTGATGAAATTTTCAGGGTAGGTTGGTAATGGAGAATTTTGGAAATTATTAGATTTTGGTGGTGATCTGGAAGAGATCCTGCATTCTGGATCACTTTGAAATGTATTCTCCATTTACCGCAATTTAAAATTTCAAAGTGATCCAGAATCCCGGATCTCTTCCTGATCACCAACAAAATGTTATCATTTGTTCCTTGTGACACGCCAAACACATCAAAATCTGTCCATAAGTTTTGAGTTATCTTGCTAACTAACTGAAAAACAGACAAACTAAAAAAAAATAACCCCCTTGGTGGAGGTAAATATGTGTTTGTTGTGTGGTGCCAGGCACACAGGGTTTGTTGTGCCTGGAACCACTTGCTTATTTTTATACTTGACTATTGTATTTAGACAGACAGGTGTTGTTTCTTTTGAACAGAATTAACCTAAAGGCTTTGAATTACTGAAAGAAAACAAAAAAAAAACACGCCCTATCTTCACCCACTGAAGGGAAATTCTACAATAACATGATCAAGTCAGAACAATTGATGCGATTTCATAATTTTACTTTGTCCCTTTTCTCGTGATTGCACCACTATTCATTGACTCTGGCAGATATCAAATATTTAGAATGAGCAGATTCTTTGTTAGCATAGAATTGTTCTACTTGTTCTACATGACTGGTTCTTCTGCTGTTTCTTGGTGTATAAATGAAGGGATGACCCCTCCTCCATCACCCTCCTCCCTGCTACACCAAAACGCCATTGTCTGATGCTATTCCCTGTATCTCACATTCTTTTGTAGCACAAATGAACCCCTCGTTTCTACTCTCATCCTCTTCCTTGTACTGACCAGGGTGGGATTAAATGATAATTCACCCTTTATTCTCTTTTGGAACTCTTAAGGGCCCAATTCCACTCTTGCATGTCTGATCCTCTTATAACAGTGCACTCACTGACATGTTTTCAAAATTCTTTCCCTTTATTTTCCGTGCCGTCGCTATCAAAGCCAACATAGCTTTCAGGATGCCAACAAGTTGTAAACATGGTAATAAGAGGAGCAGAAGCATAACCGACCAAAAGAAAAAAGGGGGGAAAAGGGGGGATTTTGAATCTTATTGGGCTTAAGTATTTGGTGGCGCAGTGTGGAATTCAGAATTGGAAATGAAAATACTCCTCAATGTCACCGTTTCTCTTGTCTCGTTCTCCTCTCATGTATAACAGTGATTTGCTGAATGCACACATTGTTATCATTGAATAACAAATCAAATTCTTCATTCTGGCAAATAACATAGAATTGAGAGTTTTGCTTCAATTTTGTTTTTTTTTTGTATTTTATTTGAGCATTGATAATATTTTCTCCCTGCAACATATGTTAAAAATCACAGAATCACATGATCTAATCAGTACCTTTAACTTCTTTACTTCATCCTATTTTTTGCCTCCATTGTCTTTGTACATAAAATTAGCAGTAAGAACAAAGCAGTCAGAGACAGCAGACCTCCGCCAAGGCGATATATGGCGTCATATGATGTCAAAACATGATGTGATCGAGCCATAGGTGTTGACCAGTGATGCACGGGTCGATGTAAAACCGTCTGCTTTTTTAACTAAACTGCCTGCGGCTTGGACCGCATAAATATATTTGAAAAGAACGGACTCGTCCCGCTTCTGGACTTGCATGTTTTTAAAAATGTATTCATTGGTCTTTATGATCATCAAATGACCTCACTCACATACCTGCATTTATTTCTGTTAAAATCTGATGTCATTCAGGTCGACAACCTGTAACAACCAAAGAGCCATTTGAACCCAGTTTCCATGGAAAAAATAAAACACTGGGAGCTGCTCATCATCTTTAAAAATCTCAGTGAATGTGTCCCAAAACCTTACTTTTTTGTTTCTGTTACCGGAGCTCCCACTCTCCTAACGTGCCTTTAAGATACTGACTACGTTGTATATGTTACCTTCACGAACATTCAGTTAATGAAGCTTATGTACCAGGTTATTTTAATGTTTATCTCAAATGACAAATGACCCGACCAACTGCAACCCGAATATCATTAAAATTATTTTTTAACTTCGGATGACCGCGGGTGACCGTGGGCACATTCCCACACATTCCTGAAAGTTTCATCAAAATCCGTTCAAAAGTTTTCGCGTAATCCTGCCGGCAGAAAGACAGACAAACTAACCCAAATTTAATACCTCCTTGGTGGTGGTAATAACTGAAGATTTTACACTGTTGAGGGTTTTTTTGTTTTTGTTTTTTTTGGGGCGGGAGGAATGAAAATGATATCGAGCATCTCAGTGCCAGCCGGTGGCAACATATGGATGTCTCATACAATCACCTTGAGATAGAATATATAATGGTGTGCTCCATTTCTTGCTTTTATATCCTTTACAAGCGTTTGGTTCTGCGTACATGCTTCCTTTTATTTCTCAACCCCTAAAGCCACAAGAGAACAAGAAGCTTAATCTAGTAGAAATTGATTCCTGTCCCATCATAATTTGCCTTGTCTTTATGTGGCCTGACCATTGGGCGCTGTTGTTAGAAGAGGAGGAGGGGGAGAAGGGGGAGAAGGGGGGGGGGTTGGGGGTGCAGTATTACAAATCATGTGAGCACATTGGAGCAGCAATCAATAGGGAGAGCTGCAGTCAATCTTGTTTATTACTCCTTTTGCAATTTCAGAATTCAGATTTTGTGGCAGGGATGGGAGACAAATGAGTGGGCGCAGCAGCACAGTGAACACCACAGATTACCCACACAGAGAAAGGAGTGAGGAGGGAAAGAGCAGGAGGTGGAGGAGGCAGTCGCCATGGAGATGATGATAATCCTGGACATGCTCAGATGGTGTTTTGTTCTCCCCAACATACAGGCTACAGAGACACATACACATACACAAACAGAACAATGTGTGGTTAATCTTCACCATATGCCTGGCTGACTCCAGACAAACGTGTAGACACGGGGGCTTAAAGACCAGATAGAAGCTTTCATCGCTACACAAAAAAAAACAAAAAACAAAAGTAAGGTGCGCAACATTTGGAAACATAAATTTTTGTATAGTAAGAAAAAACTAAATTCCAAAAGTGTCTTTATGTGCATCAGCAATATAGTATTCTGTAATCAAGTAGAAGTCCCTGAGGAAACGCGTTTTATATTGTAGGCATGACTTACGCAAAGAAAGAATCTGCTCTCTGTTTAAACAACATTTTCAACGGAAGAAAGGGCAGAGAGATAGAAAGAGTTCAAACTGAACATTCCATAAGGGATGAAAACAGTTTCAAGGCGATATCAAATATCAAGTACTTTCTTTGAGTGCTCGTCCATGGTGTCAAAACAGCCACAACTTTTGCTTCAGTGCTCAGGTTACATCCAAAAAGAAAAAAAAGAAATGTCATTAAATACCAAAAGTGACAGGAAATAATAATAATAGCACGTAATAGAAGCAGGTGCAAGTGCTCTAAAAATATGTTAGATTGACTTCCTTTTCAGTTTTTGTGTCAAATTCACATGTGCTAAAAAGATTCACCAAAAAAATAAATAAATAAAAAATGCACAAACCAAAGGCTTCTTCTGGTTTGCTTTGTATTTTGCATGTTAATGCTGCCAGCGTAGCTTTCTATTCTGAAAGCTATGTTGGCATCCTAGTATGTTGGGATGTAGCAGTGGATGGTTTGACACTAAAATGATGCCACAGTTTAATCCTCCAGAAAGTAAAGTTCCAGATTGCCTGTTTAGGATTTCCTCCTTCATTCACTGACTCCCCTCCCCATCTACTTCGTGGCTTTATTTTGAACCTTGTGAGACTAGAATAAAACTCAGCCTGCCTCACATTGGCACTGAATATATGCAAAATTAAATATGGAGTTACATATTCTACAAAAGCGATGGCGCAGTATTAAAATTCAGGGATTGTTTGCCACTCTAGTGAATGCACATTGCAACGACGTGTGTGCACTGCGCAGAAATGCATGTCCATATGTACTCACTTGACTGTGTGTGTGTGTGTGTGTGTGTGTGTGTGTGTTCCTTTATGTGCCCTGCATTCATAAACATTTTGGCCCCCGCTTTTTTTTTTTTTTTTTTTTCATCAGAATGTCTGTTTCAGGCCGAGCAGAACGATAGACACAGGGAGACAGCAAGAGGGAGAGAAAGGGAGAAACCCTGCTGCATCCCAATCAGCCTGGCTCACTGAGGCAGAACTATGCCCAAAATACTGGAGGTGAAGCAGTCTCAGCTTCGCCCTCCTATTTCCAATTCACAGCCACCACAGTCCAATGCAATTCAAATAATAATAACAAATGGGGTAAAACAGGATAGATGTGTGGCGCACTGAGATTTTGCAATACGTGCCACGATTCCTACATGTTAAAGTAACATCAGAGAATGGAAAAGGGGTTGAGTGCAGGTTAAGCTGAGACAGGCGATTTTTTTTTTTTTAAATAATATAACTGCCTTATCAACCTAATCATGGAGTGAAGCTGCAACCAAGAGAAGAGTCTTATCGCCTGTAATTGATATGGTGTAGATTAGCCCTACAGTATCTGCCAAAATTTAATTCTGGCGTTAAGGATAGTGTTTTAAGCCAAATCACTCTGTAAGCTACAAAGTGCAGGGGTCTCAAACATGCGGGCCGCGGTCCAAATGCGGCCCGCCAATGGTTCCAATGTGGCCAGTGGGATGAATTTGTAAAGTGTAACTCATTTTATCTCAGGTTCCACATACAGACCAATATGATATCAAGTAAAATAATAACAGAATAACCTAGAAAATATAAAGACTGTATTTTATTCTCAGTTTAATGTGGAAAAAAAAAGATATTCTGCCTATAAATAATGACAACTTCATATTTAGTCTGTGTTTTAATGCAAAAAATAACATCAAATTAGTACAGTAAGCTATTTACAAAGTATCTTGTAATCATAAAATGTGAATGACCAGAGCAAATATGACCAACCTGAAATATCTAAAGAAAAGTAAGCCGAATTTTGAACATTTTCTGCCTGTGTTACTAAGTGTTTAGTGTCTTTCTAAATCTGATCTGTAATGCACATGGAGAAATGCTAAAATGAGGCATAATATTCTTAAAATTATATAATTTTTTTCTTAAAGCTATAAGCTATAGATGTGTATTTAAGTGTGTGTTGTGGTAGAGATGTGTACATATTATAGTTTTAGTATAGTTTTTAAGTATTTACTGGGCTGTTTTTACTTTTCATTAGATTGTTTTTATTTTTAAAATTCAGATTTTATGATTGATTCATATGTCTGACGGCAAGCTTCTGCATCTAAATTTCACTGAGTGTGCACTATGGTGGATATTTGTGACAATAAAGTGGCTATTCTATCTATTCTAAAGTTAGGTTTTTTACAATTTAATGGGGGTTTTTTGCAGTAAAATAAAGACAAAAATTTGGAATTGTCATTAATTATAGATTATTAAGCTATTATTTCCTTGGACTGGCCCACTTTTGATCAAATTGGACTGAATGTGGCCCCTGAACAAAATGGGCATGAGTCCCCTGCCTTAGACTGTATGGATACAGTAACTCTACAAAACCCAGAAGATGACGGTGTGCCTGCATCCAGTTTGTTAATATTACTGCTATGCTGACTTAAGAATGTCTCCTCAGTTTCATTTCAAGCTGCCATATAAATTCAGTTAGAGGCTGCATACCATGTAAACACACATCTGCTTTAGCTCTTGTCTTTCCTGTAGAGTTTCATACTACCAATTAATAAATTATACCAGAAAAAAAAAAGATTTGTGGTTATGGATACGGTATATTAACAGATCATTGCAATATATTTATGTGTTACTGGAGTCTAATGCATTACAGTTTCAGAATCAACAGTGTCCTCTCGGTGCACAAGTGATTATTACGACACTTTGTAGTTGAAAGTAGTCGGTGTTAGACCTGAACTAATTTTGAGGCAAATACATGATACTTCTTCCCCCTCCCAGCTGAAATCAGATTGCGTGCTCTGCAGTCTTGGTGTTTCATATCAAGCTTTAAAATGAAAACATTTGATTTAGTGTCACTTGCAACAAAATTATCCAAGGGAAACTGGTTAATCCTGTGAAATTGTAGAGTGCACAGCATGGTACATTCCTTCTATCCACTTCTCACCTTTGTGTAACACAGAAACGGGCATGCCCAAAATGCAATTCAAGCAGTTGGCAAATTGAAAACAAATTTCTGTTCAATTTCCACACAATAAAACAGTGGCTGTGGTAATCTGGCCAAACAGCAGTGCACAAAGCCAGGATCAATCTGCTCTCTAATCCTATTGTGTTTGGTGTACCTGCTTACAGTGGCTCAGGTTTGTATCCACTGCATTCCCTTTCTATTATTAAGCACCTGTTAGAACAAGCACATTCACCTGAAAGGAAAGCACTCCAGGCTATTAGACCTTTACCTATAGGAAAAGTCAGGTTCATGAATGTCTTCATTGAAGTGGAAAAAAAAAAAAGGTTGGATATGGTTTTCACACCCTCTCAATAAAGTACCAAATACCCAGGGCTGCGGGTTTTCTTTCTCTATTTGATTTCAAAGCCTATTTATTTATGTGTTTATTTTGCTTTCACTAGGGGCAGATTTGTTTCAAACAATTGATGAAAAGTGGCTTTAAATGTGAATGTGAGCTCGGTTATCGACGGGGACCTTTTTTTTGTGTAGTGTTTTGCTCTGTACTATATCTATCCTGTACAAAATTAAAGAGTACACAGCTCATACTTGGACTTGGATTATTATTGTACTCATTACGTCTGATGTGAGTGTAATGGCATCAGAATCAGTAGTGTCAAGCTCATCCAAGCAGGGTGGGCAAATTAAATCAGGTCATGTCTAGCATTGCTTCTGTAACAGCAACTACTTATTATCGATCTGTCTGGCAGGCTTTATGCCAATGACACGCACAGCACTTTACACAACTCATAAGCAAACACGTATCCACAGCCCTGCACAGCTGAGCAGACGGTAACACCCCTGCTAAGGTCCACTTTCTCCTTCCTATCTGTCACTTTCACTTGCCAATGGTATCAAATGTATTTCTCAGTTTGCAGTTTTGTCCATGAAGTGGTACAGGACATTCACCAGGTGCTGGTGCTGCCTGACAGAGGTGAAGCCAGCGCTGGCACAGCTCACAACAGCAGGTACAGTGCCCAACCAGTGTGTTGGTCTGATAATACATCAGGCAGAGCTAAGCCATGCTTAGCGACGCTGCCAGTACCCAACCTGGCTGGCTTGCTTCGTTTTGTTATGTCCTCTTTGCTTCAAAGGTTTGTCCTTACAAAAAAAACAAAAAAAAAAAAACCCCAGAGGGGACAGTGGGGAATTCAGATCATGTTGATTAAAAGCAAGGGGTTTTTGTTGTTTGTTTTTTTAATACATTTGTGTCATTTTTGGGGGAATATATTGTCCAAAAGGAATAAATGAGGTTACAAAATAAATAAATAAATAAAAACAAAAAATTATAATAAGTAGAAAAGCGCCCCCCCACCACACACACACACTCCCCCCCTCTTTCAAATGAAGAGAGGTCCACCAAGGAGGTTATGTTTTTGCCATAGTCAGTTAGTTAGTTAGTTAGTTAGCAAGATAACTCAAAAAGTTATGGAAGGATTTTGATTAAATTTACAGGGTAGGTTGGTAATGGAGAGATCTGGAAATGATTAGATTTTGGTGGTGATCTGGGGGGGGGGGGGGGGGTGCTTGGCAGTGTCACAAGGAACAAATGATTAAGCTTTGGTGGTGGTGATCTCTTCTCAGATGGATTCTGGATCACTTTGAAATTCACTAACCCATTTCAGGGGTGGGGTAATTACAAAGATAAAAGAAACTATTATACGTTTTTACCCCGTTAATTCAGTCATGTAAGAAATCCAATTTAAATAATCTTAAAGCAAAATATATTGTTTTAGTCAGGAGGAAATGTTCCAATTGTTTTTCTTCCCGAAATTTATGCAAGTGAAAAATAAACATTATCAGTAATGATCTGTGTTGGAATTCTGCAGGGACTTGAGGTAATTTCATAGGTATGGTGGTGATGTGAATATAAAGTTATTAAAACTAGAAGATTTTACTATGCAAAATGTGAAATGCACCCCATATTATATATATTATATATATATATATATATACATACTATTATATATATACTAAATATTTAAAAACCTCCATACAATTATAACCCATGGTAAAAATAAAATGTCACAACTATTCATAAAAAAAAATAAAACAAAAAAAAAGCCTTATTTGTCCGTTGCTAACTGCTTAGGAATGTTCGACACTGGTCCAAATTTTAATTCTGTGAGCACAGACAGACATGCTGGTTTTAAATAACTTCCCTCTGCTGCAAGGCGTCAAAGCCCGTGTCCCTACTCAGATGCTTTCTTCTTCCATCGTCTCAAGAACAAGCCATAGGCTTATGATGAGAGTGTCTACTTCATGTGAGAGAAAGAAATATTTAACTATTATACAACAATATTTTTGGCCAAAAGCTGGTTCACAGAAATGCTGTATGTCTGCCAAATTAAATAAATCTGCACCCAAAAAGAAGACAAAAAAGAAAACAGGGAGGACGGAGGATATTAATGAGTGTGAGGCTGAATGACTTCAATGACATCCATAGTCATTCTAACAGGCCACAACTGTGGGTGCATATGTTTAGTCAACTGTTATTCACAGCAGGCAAAATTACTATAGTCTATATTGTGGTGAGACTAAACTAACTTTGGGTAAAGCATCAAAAATATTACACATACTGTACATTCACACACATGCATATATAGTATGGATAGTGTCTCTTTTTTTTCCAACGTCACCACAATAAAGTTACTTTGCATGGTTCTGATCTATGGAGAAGGATTAATTCGAGAACAGATAAAAGTGATCGCCTTTGGCAGTGGATCTATATGCTTGTTATATGTTCAAATGCTCTTCAAAATCCTCTCTAGAAATGTATGGTTTAGGTTTTATACCAAAGCAGGCAGAGGATCAGAGCATTTCTACAGGAGGTAGATTAAGATGCTTGGTTTACATATGACCTTTGTCCCTCCACAGCACGAAATAAAGACAATATATGTGTGAAGATTGATAAGGATCATGAAGTTAGGGTCTATATAGAGAAGTAATTAAAAATTCCTGAACATTTCTTTGGCAGGATGTATTCTTTAAGCGTCTGCCCACTCTGTCATCCCACTTCCAGTCATATGCAAAGTACTTATGCACATATACAGAGATGATCCCTTGAAGAAGGATCCCCTGCTGAGTTTAAAAAAAAAAAAAAAAGACAGGAGACAGTCCTTTAAGGGGTTTGACAGAATCAGTGGAGGCAGAGTTCATGAAGACAGGAAGCCAAGGAGAGTACAACGTTGGCCTGCACCAAGTCAGTGTAAACCACCTACAGCAGGTATATAAATCTGAGCCTGAATGTAAACAGTTTACTGTAACCTTTCGACCTTTCATCCTATTTGTGACTGCAACACTTTAAGCCGCAGCTATCCAAGAGGAACGCACGGAAGGAAAATATGAAGACTTAATTTTGCAACTGTAGTTTGAAACACTACAGTCTTTCACCATCACAACACAGAGGAACATTTAGAAACCATGTCCAGCCAATTTTATCCATGACTCCCACAAGGAGGGAGCACATGAAACATATTACTGCTACCCTGTCAACATGCATGAGTGTTTTCAGAGTTAGTCAACATGTTAGATTACATGTGTTAAGCTGTTAGAGGAACAGTGGAATATAGAGACATCAATTAACGGATTACTGACACCAAGATAATTGTGCAGTGTTGGAACTCCTTAGTTATGACAAATGGCCAATTTAAGTTCTGAACTCAGCATCACTTTCTCCTGTAAATATTCTCTTCAATATTGCAAGCCAGCTGCTCCAATTCTAACTTCAATAAATTCTATTTTGTTTTGTTTTTTTAAATTGAATTATTCTTTTTAAATCATTTATCTGTCATCTAAATAAACTGTAAATGTTCTGCTTGGGTCTGAATTCTTCATTAATTCAACTCCACAGGTCCATCTTCAACAATATTTCTGAGTAATGATGTAAGAATTGTTTGGAGAACTGGCCCTTTAAGTGCAAATGCTCCAAAATGCAAGTGCACTTCTCAACCCACTCCCTCCAGGTTGTTGACAGTGTGCTCTGTCCCGTTCAGTCACTTGTGTTCATTAATACAACTAACAACTGAACATTCTAGGTAATCAGCTTGAAGTTTGGGCATATTTTCAGTATGGACTACAACAGCTGCTGCTGCTGAGAACCAATTATGCCATACTCAGTGAAATTTTCATCTGGACTCTTGACCTTATATGTGTAAATGTCTTGATGTAATTACTTATAGACATACTTAATTAAGAAGCTATTGAAACAGGTTGTAGAAATCACTTGATTTTTGTCAAAATGAATGTAGATAGCTTTACAGCAGGATTCAAATTCAAACCCTTTTAACTCTTAGTAGTAACTGTTAATATATATATATATATATATATATATATATATATATATATATATATATATATATATATATATATATATATATATATATATATATATATATATATATATATATATATATATATATATATATATATATATATATATATATATAGTATGTGTAGAGAAGCCCCTGTGACAGTCCAGCACATCACAGCAGGGTGTAAGATGCTGGCAGGCAAGGCATACATGGAGCGGGATAACGAGGTAGCAGGCATACTGTACAGGAACATCTGTACGAACTAGAGGTCCCAGGGTCAAGATGGGAGACCCCCCTCAAAGGTGACAGAGAACAAACAGGCCAGGATCCTGTGGGACTTCCAGATCCAGACTGACAAGATGGTGATGGCCAATCAGCCTGACATAGTGGTGATGGATAAACATGAGAAGACAGTGGTGGTGATAGATGTAGCAGTCCCCAGTGATAGCAACATCAGAAAGAAAGGTCACGAGAAACTTGAGAAATACCAAGGGCTGAAAGAGGAGTTAGAGAAAATGTGGAGTGTGAAGGCAACAGTGGTACCAGTAGTGATCGGGGCACTAGGGGCAGTGATCCCCAAGCTGGGAGAATGGCTCCAGCAGATACCAGGAACAACATCAGAGATCTCTGTACAAAAGAGCGCATTGCTAGGAACAGCTAAGATCCTGCGCCGAACCCTCAGGCTCCCAGGCCTCTGGTAGAGGACCCGAGTCTGAAGGAGACACCGCCCAGGTGGGGCGAGACGAACATTATATATATATATATATATATATATATATATATATATATATATACACATTTATATATATATATATATATATATATATATATACATACATACATGTCATTTAAAATGAATATTTATTTACAATATCATATAGCAAACTATTACATGAGAAGTTAAATCTTATGTGTTTTGTTTTTCTATATTTCCAACACTAAAATTATTGCTAGCGTGTGACTTACTTTTTGTGTGTGTGTGTGTGTGTGTGTTTTTTGTTTTGTTTTTTGCAGAAAAATTCCATAGGCTCTTGTGGACCATAAATAGGTTGAATGTGGCTCTTTGTTTCTCTGATTACCCTTTCACTGCTCATTCCCTGAGCCAGCAGAAAGCCACATGGTAATTTACCAAGGCAAGACTACTGAGGTCAAGAGGTAGGATTTATTTCAATGAACACACAAACAAGTACAGATACAAATAAAACAGATGGTATAATGCTGATTTCTATTTGACCTACATGTCCTCTATAGCTAACAGAGAGCACTGGTTTGCAGTCAACCTCAGAAGGTTTCAATGTCTTTTGCAGAGAGATTATGTTTGTACTTCTGTGTAAATGTGTTTGACAGTGAGGCCTGCTTCAGGCATATTTGTAATTTTAGTCTGTAAAAATCAAATTGACTTGACAACCATACCTGGCGACTTCTTTTTAAAGGGATTCGTTGAAAGGACTTGGTGTTATATATGTCCCTGGTATTAAAACCATTATACCCAAACATACACTAATCTGTGCTAAAAACAATACCATGCACAAAAAAATAATAAAATGCACTAGCAACAAACCAATTTTCAAAAAAAAAAAAAAAAAACCTCTACTAAAACTGCACTGAAAAAACAAAAATTTACTAAAATTAAACCAAGATACACATAAAATACACAAAAACTGCACTAAAAAACAATAAAATGCACTGCAAATAAACCAAGATGCATTAAAAATACACTAACCTGCACAAAAATAATAATAATAATACATAAAATAAAATAAAAAAAGCAATAAAGTGCGCTAAAAAATTAAAAATTCATTGAAGGACTTGTCGTTGTAATCCCTGGTATTAGCACCATTTGTAGGACGGGTGCTGCATAGCTTTTGCGGCAGGAATGAAAAGGCAGAGTGTATGTTGTGCTGTACACAGTTGAACAAAGGTCTGTGGAATCGATGGATCCCTAAGTTACAATATGCCAATGTTCAAAAGACAAAGTGCGGCTTGGTTGAACAAGATACACCTGTGATACCTGCTCCCTGCTTCATCCTTTATTCTGTGATTAAATCAATAGAGGCCAGCTGATCTGAGAGGGCTGACACTGCCAAGCGCTGCCTACTATCATTTACTTCCAACACTTTGGCTAATGGAGTCACAGCAATGTCAGATGGAGGGAAGTCCATTGTGGCGGGCTGCCTGGATAAACTGTCAGATATTAGCTGGCCCAAATGATCATTACAGGACCTGTAACCAAGGCCTGATTTCTATTTAATACACTTGGGATGGTGTAAAGATGTGTTGCTGGGGCAGAGATTGGATTCGATGTAGCGCTGGGTATGTGGGATAAAAAGCTTGTTATATACGAAACCGCTGAATGTTATTTCCACTGGGTTTCATTGAATTTCACTTTGTCTTCGAGAATCTGTAGTGGCGTCTTTAATGTGACCTCATTTAGAGGTGCAGAATTGGAGCAAATGCTGAGAAAATGGAAAAGAGAAGATGGCACTACCTGGAGTTGCATGTCAGATCATTATAGGATGGAGCTCAGATGAGGCCTATGACATTTATTGACCTTGGCGGAAGAGGGAGAGGAGTCCAGATGTATCTAGCTTTGATGATTGCTGACTTTCCCTGATTTGATATTAATCACATTTCAACTTAACTCGCGGATATCCTCATTAGGTCAGTCTCCTCTTAGGTCATTTCAATTGGTGTAGACAGCAAATGAGCCATTTTTCATTTCACAATTCCTGTACAAATCCATTTTTGGATTAAGCCAGTGATGTTAAAGGCCATTGAATGGACTATAATTGTTGAAGCCATGTACTGTAAGGAAGCCCTTGAGATGTGGCCCAGCACAAGGAGAAAACTAAGTGCCATACGTCATTGCCCTTCAGGTCAATCACACAACAGCTCCTACTCTCCTTTTTAAGACCATCTGTTGGTTAATGAATAATGTAATTGATTCTTGAGTGCTCATATGTAATCATATGTGCATTGCTTACAAAAAAATGAGGAATATTTTAATCACATTTTTAAGTCTGCATCAACAAAATATAGGTTAAAAGGTTTTCGTGGAAGGCTAGAAGAGTCAATAGAAATCTAAATTAGCTATGTTTTTTTTTATTTTAATTGTGGTTTTTATTTATTTGACCTAATGGAATCTTTTTTTCCATTTTTAGTTTTCATCATTTCATTTGTTTTCGTTCATTCTAACCTTTCAGACATCTGGATATGCTTCAGACGAGACAGTGGATGGTGTGGGGATCTCCACCCACACCTGAAACAGGGCGTTAGTGAGTTCCTAGAGGGATTTCAGAAAAGCACTAGTCTCGAGACAGTCTGGTCACATGAGGCTGGGAATTTTTTTCTACGCCAGGTGGAACCGAGCACTGACTGCACCAGTGTAACATTTGACAGTGGGTCTGATGTACTTTACAACAGTCTGGCTAACACATGCTGGGAGGTGTGAACATCCAAGAATATGCAACCTCAGGCCATCACTAAAACACAGCAAAACCAGTCATGTTGGATGATGCTGCATGTAACACACCATTGGCCGTGTTTCCAGACTCTTACAAGTCATCACATGGGGTCAGTGTGAACATGCTTTCATTTGTGAAGACATTCTACTAGAAGACAGTGAGCCCTTGTTCCACCCGGTAAAAGCATCCACAAAGGAATATGTGACAATGAGTGACGAGTATAATAATCTGTATATATGTAAATGGTGTGTGGCTGCGATGCCTGATCAGAATGTGACAAGTTGTATGCATAATTGAGTGAGTATTCATAACGTGTTCTCCATGCATGTATTTTATTAGTTCGAATGCCTTTTTTTTTTCTTTTTTTTTTTTACATCAACCTGTCCAGGGATTGCGGGCGGAAATAACGTGGCACAAACATATTACCTCTTTTGTATAGGTCAATGTGTTGTATGTGCATTGTCCCTGATAAATAAACTAATAAATAAAATAAATTAAAGGAACAGAAATAAGTCACAAGTGTTTGCCCCTGGAGGATTCTGTTGGTGATAAATAAACTAATAAATAAAATAAATTAAAGGAACAGAAATAAGTCACAAGTGTTTGCCCCTGGAGGATTCTGTTGGGTTTCTGTAAATTACACTCTGGTTATCTATATGTAAAGTGTGATGAGATAACTTCTGATATGCTTCAGTACTATATAAATATAATTTGATTTGAATCTTTTTCGTCACCAGTTTGTTGTCTTTCTATATATGCTCCTATCCAACTCCTTTGGTGCAGCTGTCCATCTTCTGCACTCATTATTACCTGGTTATGTAATCTTGGGGGTCTGTCCATCTGTCCATTGGCAACATAATTCAAAAAGTTATTGACAAATTTCAACAACATTTTCACATAATGTTTGGAATGACAAAAACAACAAGTTTTGGGGGGTGATCCGGATCACTGTCAGGATCCAGGATTTGCCTTTTTAAAGATTATTTACTATTGAGAGAGAGGGCCGTTTCTAACTCAATATATATATACTACTGTCGGAGGTCTGTGCTCTCCCAATATTTTCTTTCCTAATGAAGTTAGTTAGCAAGAGTGTTCAAGTTTTCATTCACATGTGATCTTAGAAAAATACCAAGTCCTTGGCAACGTGTTCATGTCTTGTCATTTGGGCAAAGTAACCCTTGCAGTCTTGCTACAGATAAGCCATAAACTAAGGTCTGATTGGAGTCAGATGGGAGACATAGCTACTGTATTTTCAGGATAGACCACTATATTTGTTTTCCATAACTGCAAAATTGAAACCTGAAGAGGCAGACCTTGAGTTTGGATTTGTTCATCACTGCCGTTTGATTCCCAACTCTTTTCTCCTCCGAGCAAAAGTAAAACACCTTCATTCACACCCCAGTTTTGAGTGTTATTTTTCTAACCTGGCACATATGGACGTGACATCTCCGAGGAGCTGTGAACTGTGCATTGCGAACCCCTTATTGTTGTTACCATTATCCTCAAGAACAGTGCATGCCTTAAAACTACTTTTTACTTTCTGTATTGTTTACATATGTTGTTTATTTTGCCTATGCAAGTTACTGTAATTCACTGTGAGGAATGTCTTGTCTTCAACGTGGGACAGTGAGAAAAAAATTAGTTTGTATGGGTTGCACATGAAGAGAAATTGACAATAAAACTGACTTTGACTGAGATGGACCATTTGTACAACCTGAATGAGCTGCAGGTAACACTTTATACTACCATCAGAGAAAAAAAGCACCAGCGACATGGAAAAGCAAGAACACAAATGTTAGGAATTAGAATTATTAATAAAGGTTATTCCATTTTTAATGGTTGAATTGCTACTGCTTTACTCATCCACATCTTGTGAATGTTTTCTTTCACTTTTTAACTGGACAAATTCAATTCCATAAATTTTAATGATTTGGTGTTAAATTACAAGGATTAAGTTTTCCTTTAGTTTCTCAATCAGTGTAATCCGTAATGAATTGCAGCAATAATATATTATTTATTTTTGCAAATCAGACCAGGAAGAGTCACTTTATATGTTGTCTATTTGTATCTTAGTTGTAGGAACATAATGAAATCTGCAAGAAGACACAGACATTTCACACTCACTTACTTCTCAGCACAAAGACGGTGAATCAGTCGAGGCAAGGTCAAATGAGACAGAGTATAACCTGGTCCATGATTGGATGAGACAAAGTGATGTCATCAGGTTTCTTGTCCAACAGACCTTTGAATTAGAAAGTTGGAGAAGAGTAGTTTATGGCTTGTGTTCGCTGGGTGACATTGGCCTACTTTACTGCCTGGTCCTAAAAGGTGAAATTGATCTGTGCAGTAAAAGCCTGTGAGTGACACGTTTAGCATCTAAATAATGACATCACTTCAAGTCAGTTGTGCTTTCCTTGATGCTTTAAAGTTGATTAGCTGTGAATTAACAATTTTAGGAAGCTTGAAGCTGTATAAACAGCAACATACAAAACAGTGAAGCACTTGTTTTGAGCTCCAAAATTAACAGTTGTTGGCTCTGTACTGCAAACATATCATAACCTTCTAGCAGTTTGTTTGCAAATGTTTATTTGCAGATGTTGGAGGGTAAATACCTTTCTCGTTCTTCACATCTAACGGATTGAATCCATCGACTCAGCAGCCAGTAAGGTTATGATTTATATTTCACAACTCGGTTTAAAAACTTGTCATCCTCCTGCACAGTTCTGTATAAATCACTGGTTGTGGATTGAGATATACCCAGCTGATTATTAGCACAAGGGCCTGGGACCTTTGATTAATGCTGCTGTAATCTGCTGATGCATGAAGAGGAAAGTGCATCATCGCCTCCTTCATATCAAGTCAGGACAAATTCTTCGTACTAGTCACCACTCTACTGGCACTTGGCTTTATCAGTGAGGACAAGTGTGTCCTGTGGTTCTAATATGGTTTATATATATATATATATATATATATATACATATACATACATAAGTGGACATACTTGAAGTGTGGTGTTACAAAACACATAAAATCTATGACTATTAAAAGCATAATCAGTCTTAATTTATGTTACTTTTACACTCAGTGATAATGTGGTATCTCTTCATTTGGCTCTTCTTTATTATTACCTCCATCAGCGGAGGTTATGTGATCATTGGGGTTTGTTAATTTGTCTGTCTATTAGCAACACAATTCAAAAGGTTATTGATGGATTTCAACAAAACTATTATTAGGAGATAGGGCTGGTTTGGACAGACATTATTCTAATAATATACTAGAAAATTACGAGAAAAGCACAAACCTTTGCCAATATTATATATTGTGTTAGAACCATGTGTCCCAATAGTAAAGAATCCTTCAAAAAAAAAATCCTGGATCCATAGGATGATCCTGATCACTCCCAAAATCTAATCACTTGTTGCTTTTGTCATTCCAGAAATTTTGTGAAAATGTTGTTGAAATCCGTTGATAACTTTTTGAGTTATGTTGCTAACAGACATGTGGACAGACAGACTAACAAACCCAGATGATTACATAACATGATGGAGGTCTGCACTGTCTGAGTGCTTTGCTAGTTGATAATGAGCTAAATTCCACAACAGAAAAAAAAAAAGTAATTATGTTTTTTTTTTTATAAATTCTAAATGCAGGTTTAAAACCGTTATGAAATTGCAACGGACAGTTTTATGTATGCCAAAACTTGAGGATACTCAAATGTGATGTTGGCTATTGAGCTATGTCTATTGTTGCATTGCATTTTTAGAATACTGCCTGTGAAATATATAAAATGTGATGAAGCAAAAGATAATTGCTTAAACTGAAATGAAACAAGGGGTTCTGAAAAGCCTAAACAAGTGGCTTGCCAAGGGTTGGAACATTGTTCTTTCCACTGATATTTCCTCCCATCTGTGGAACAGAAGCGAAAGAGAGATGGAGTACTTGGCTTACCAGGTGGAGAGCGAGAAAGGGGGTGGGTGGTGGGGAGTGGGGTCAATTACCTGAACACAATTACTGCATCTAACAACCACCATCCATCACTTGCATCCTCCCTCAACACCACGGCGACCATCCCATCCCCACATTTGGGTTGGCTTTCCCGCCAGATCGGCCAGACACTCTGTCATTCCGAAGAGGCCCCTCCTCACGCCAATTGAAAACCTGAGCGGCATTCTTAAACATTCTTCTTTCTTTTTCTCCTTGTCCTTCTTTTCTACCGCATGACTCTCACTTCAGCCACCTCTGGCTAGATCTAAGCTGCCCTTGACAGTCAAACCTCAGGAGTGGTGAAAAGGCCAGACCTGCCAGGCACAGTGCTATCTAAATAGCAAGGAATGGGAGCCCTCACACCAATACACTGCCAGCATATCAGGCTTGGAATCATGCCAAGACATATACCAGCCAATGGGATGACAGACCTAATGCCTCACAATGATAAAATAACCAGTTAGAGATTGCACTTGGATGTCTGCCCACCTCAGGATGTAATATTTGGACTGTTACACAGTACCTGTTTTGTCAACTGTTGAGCTTTACATACTGATACTTTTTCTTTTGTGTTTGTTGATATTGACGCTACTATATTTTAGAAACCATTCATTTTGAAACACCATATTTACCGTCATTTAACATTTATCCCCCTCCCTCTAATTTTTCAGCAATAGGGTATATTTGAATGAATAGATAACCTGCAATAAAAACAAAAACATCCAAGGACAAGAGGCAGAGAAAATGCACCCATGTCGCCTGATCTGTAATAAAACAATGAGAGTTCCCTTTAGACCATATGCACTGCAGCAATGTAAGATGATGTAGAGGTGGGAGGCCGCCACAGCAATATTAGATGGAGATTAGATTGGAGGTGAAACTCCTTTTCAAACAAGCTCCGAGGGAAGCTGTAAACATACTTCCTCTCCCTCCTCCCTTCTACCCAGCACACATATATTCATAGAATTCTCTACTACATGCAGTTGTGAGGGGACTTGGGAGGAAATTTCACATGATCAGAATAGTGATGAACCCCCAGAATGGCAGCACAGAAGCTTCTGGAAGACAGGTGAGTGGGCTGAGAGGGAGGATGGCTGAAGTGCAAGGTTATGTGGCTGCATGCCTAATGTGCGGCTCTCAAACTGCAGCCTTGGGGATACTAGGGTGAGACCTTGGGTGTTTCTATTAATCATTACACCCGTGTTTTTGTGTATACGTGGCATGTGTGTCTGGTGTTCTAATATTTATTTTATGAGATTAATTTCATCATGATCACCTCTGAAAATATGTCTCACTAAGCTTTTAATGCCAGACATTGAATGTATCATGTCAAACCTTCAGTTACTTGAAACACACACACACTAATCTTCTCACCGTCACTGTCCACTCGGTACTTTCCCATGGAGGCAAACACAATGTTTTGCTACTCACAGTCAAAGTAAGATTGCAAAATCCTCCTTACTTACTTCCCACTGATATTCTGCCTTTGACACAACCCAGAGATGAAAATCACCCTTTCACAAAACAACTTGTATCTGTCCAGTGTTTCTCTTATGTCTCATGGCTTTGTATGTCTTTCAACATCCTGCACCTTTTCCTCCTATTTTTACCTGTCTGTAGCCCTGGAGCCCAATTACCCACAGAGAACACAGACGTACTATCACAAAGCCCCGTCTCACTCCAGTGTGCACCATGTTCACCATACAGGGCTGCAGAATTCCCAACATACCTGCTTCTGCCTCAGGCGTTCAGTTGCCAAAGCAGTGGCTAACCCACCTTTGATCTGTCCAAATTCTCACACCATTTGGATTTCAAATCTGTCCACTTGAAGCCTATTTTGCTAATTGTGTCTCAAGTCTCCTGCACTGAAGCATGGTGAAGTTTTGCTTGTTAGCTAAATTTCAGATGGGAGGGTGTTATCAGTGGAGAATATAGTACAGTGACTTGCAAATTACTTCCTCCTTGATTTCAGTATTTTTTTTTTATTGTGTCTTTGGGGGTGATGGTACTACTTTTCAGTGATTGGGGGCAAAGCAAGAGACCATTTGAGCAGTACAAGGTAAAGATGATGATCACTGAATCACCTGAAGCACTTGACCACTAATTAATCCATTACTGTGAGTAAGTGTTTCACCAGCAGCAGCCCTCCCTATATTCTTTCCTGGGGCCTAAACATG
The DNA here is from genome assembly GCA_020466265.1 of Siphamia tubifer. NCBI lineage: Eukaryota > Metazoa > Chordata > Actinopteri > Kurtiformes > Apogonidae > Siphamia > Siphamia tubifer. Next base: position 20,083,948 of record CM035786.1, on the reverse strand, counting down.
CCAAATTCATTAGGATTCGTTCTAAGGCCAGATATCTTTATTGTAATGATTTGGCAGTAAAGGTCAAAGCTGAAGACTTCTAATGACACCAGGGCCTGCAGTGTCTGCCAGACAATGTCACAATCAACGCACTCAGGAGTGTGTTGTGCAGTAACACAGGACCACTAAAATGAAACCAGGCTTGACAGTTCACTGCCTGCAAAAAAGGTCAAGCCCCAAGGCTATTCAGCATCAGCCCATAAGACAGCCAGAAAGCCAATTCTGGGAGTTGAGCTGCAGTTCAGTGTCCAAAGTGTGAAACACAGTAAAAGCAACAAGAGCAGGCTGGAGAGATAGCAGAGCTCAAAGGACCCAGAAAGTGCTGTATCGCTGGTGCAGATGGAAGCTGCTCACTCACAGCTTACTGTATATAGGTCGACTGCATCTGTTCCGGGTCAGCACATTATAGTAAGGTTTAACTGAGCAAAAAGTCAGAGAGTAATCAGTGGCAAGAGGTGGTGGAGTATCTATCCACCCAGTTGACGGGTTGTGTAAGAGTGAGAAAAGAGCTACGACACACACACACACACACACACACACACACACACACACGCGCGCACACACACAGAAACTGTTAAGACTCCTGTGAAATTTAAAACTGAATTAAAGGATGTGTTCGGAACAAGGTACAGTACATAATAAAGACAAGTATCGCATAAAGGATCATGCAGTATGATCATTGTTTAGGACAGGATGTAATAGGAGACAATGCCCCCAAAAAGTACCTTGGTGGAAACACCATTTAAACTGCTTGCTTGTACCAGTACTAAAGTGATATAAAGAGAAACACTGAACACAGAAGTGCACTGGGTGGTGCTCGGCCAGAGGAAGGTATGAGTATGACTGCAATTATGTTAGTACTGCATGTGTGTGTGTGTGTGTGTGTGTGTGTTTCCATACCATGCCAGCACAGACCTGTGCAAAATAAAAGGCTAAAAAAACCAAAAGTCCACAACAAAAGCACCTCAGTAGTAACTCAAACAACTTGCTTATATTAGAACTAAACCAGCATAGAAACACTGAAGACACAGGGAACAGTGAAGTCCATGGTGCTAATTGAAATACTTTTAAAACACTACAAACAATGAAGTTAACTCCCACAATCACAACTTTCTGCAGAGCTGCGCTGTTTGCAACATTTTGCACCGGACGTACAGTAAGCACATTGCACAATATCAAAAAAATATTGGTTTAGCAAAAGTTTGACTAAATTATAGCATGGATTGGGTTTAAGTTCAAAGTTATCGACATGTTTTTGAGTTTAAAAAAAATTATTTTGCAGTCCAACAGTTTTGTTCTTTTCTGCTTTTCTTTCCAATCACTTTCAAAAAGTGGGTGTTTCTGTCGTCTATGCTCTGGAGGATTGTGGATTGCGCTGGATCTTATTTAGAAGTTATTATCAGATAAAGGTGGGGTGTACCCTGGATGTGTATTGCAGTTCGTTATAGGGAAATTCCAGACATTTGGATCTTTAATTAATTTTCATTGTTTTAATTGTATATATGATGTCATCTTCCACACACCAAATGTATATTTATTATTATGTAATGCAAAGGTTAATATCTTGCTGCCCAGAGTATGTGGGTTTAGAAAGTAGACGGCTTTTTTGTTACAATGACATTTTAGAATAATGCAGTAAATTATATACAGCACATTCAGCTGAAGTAATGGAAGGGCAAAACAAAGATATTGTAATGTTCATATCCACTTTGCTTTCACCTTTGCTGTCTTCATTCCTTCACCAAATGGTTTTGTGATGAAATAACACATAGAGTGCGTCTCTGAAGGATCAATGGTTTGTTTTTCTGCACATAAAACACAAAGCTCCAGTGAGACTTCACTGCAGCACAGGAAGTATGAATTTACAGTTGAAGGTGCATAAAAAATCATTGGATTACATATTAAATGGACAAAGCTGCGAAATCCAAAGATTCTAGATCAAATTTTTAGTCTTTAATGCTTCCCTAGGGATGAAAAATTCCTCAGCTCTAATAAAAACACCTAAATAAATTGTGATGTTGTCAACAAAGAATAATTGGACTATCAAGTATATTATGCAGAGGCTAATAAAATGGTGAGGTGTAATTAAGTACTGTGCTGGTGGGACTGGGATGAGAGATTGGTACTGACCAAACACTACTGCCAATGCTCTAGTGTAAATTATTACATTTGAATGACTTCTAACTGTTCAAGGTACAGCCTGCACAAGTAATCTACTTGCAATTTAATATTAATTTAAAAAAAAGTCCTCTCCAGATTCAAGGTGGTCCATTTAATTTCCTAATAAAGGGCTGGTATTTCATGCTAAACTGTGACAGTCTATTTTCAGCACTATGTTTCCCTTTGATTTATAACGCTACGCCATGGTCATAATCTGAATGTTCCCTCACTCTGATTCAAACCCAGTTCCCTTCTGCCCCTGCTGCTCGCATCCATATTTTGGGGCCATCTCCTATCCTCTGTTGTATAGACAGAGGAGATTCATCATTATTACCGCAGCGACAGGTCTATTACCTCCAGAGAGTAAAGAAAACAAGAGAAAGAACTTTGTAAAGGAGCTATTGTGGAAAACTCATTTAAGTACTCTGGCCGACTTCTCACTTTTTATGCTTTTACTGGGATATAATTAAAATAATGTCCTCTTCAACACTGTGGCATCTCAACTCTTCTCCTCTGTGGGCTCAGTACGTTGTTATTTGTAATAGTAATGTAATTATCCGAACATTACCAGTTACACAGTTTTGTTTTGTTTTTTTTTTAAATGCTTTTATTGCCATCTGTGTTTATTTCCAAAGACTCAAATGTTGAAGAAGAATAGTTTTCAATTTGAAACCAGAGGATTACTGAGAGTCTGTGCAACAGGGTGTGAGAGTGAGTCATGCGTTCTTTTCCCCTCTCCAAAGACTTGTGATGCATTTGAGCAAGTCACTTACCTCTCAGTTATTCCAGTATTATGAAGCATTGGCCTGTTTTGTCCAGATATCAGAGGTATTTGTATCTGCATGAGTGTGGCCTGAGGAGAAACAACAGTGGTGGAAGTGATAAAAGAGGTCTAAGAGCAGAAAAAAAAATAAAAAATAAAAATACTGAGGACCTGAAAATAGATAGCTCATTTGATTCCACTTGATTACAAACGTACCTATTGCATTTTCAAATAAAACCATAGAGTAATATCTCAAGACCATCCAAGATATTCTGATCTTCTAGAACATGCCTCCTCCCTTTTCCAATTTCCTTTTCTTTATCCTTTGTTACCCTGTGAGTGTCATCACACCCTTATCTCTGTGAATGGCTGTGGGGGAACACTGATATATTCTTTCCCGTCACTGCAGGACCATTATCAGATGCAACATACGACTATAAAGAGTAGCTTGGTATTGTCTTTAAGATTACATTTAAGTGTATTGTTTTCATATTGTTTTGCTTGCAATTTCCTATGAGGCTGCTTTTAATGCGTCTTTAATTCATAAACTGTGAAAATGAGACCATGTCACCCAGAGGAGTGACATATCCTAGCCCCTCTCTCTCTCTCTCTCTCTCTCTAAAAGTTTTAAAAGAAATTTTAAAGAGCATTGGAGCAGTTTCTATAGGTTCCTTCTTAACACTATCACTCAAAAATCTCTTGCTTTGTTGTTATTTTCGGCACCAGCAGACCTGCTTAGAATGCTACTAAGACTCCATGCTGCCATATCAGAACAAGTCCCAACAGAGGGGTGATAAGTGGCACACTGCTGCACAAACAAACCTGGGTAAATGCACTGCTGGGATATAATCGAACCGCTTGTCCAGGGAGGGGGATACTTCAGCACTAACATGGCTGTCTGCAGGAGCCATCCATGTGTGAGATCTTAGGTAAACGGGAGAATCTCGCTATGTAATGTTCTATCTTCGACAGGGCTATGGATGCATGGTACACCCTGGCGTAGGAGATAAGTGCTCAAGATGGGAGAGAAGTGTGACTGTCGATAAGCCCACAGAGACAGGATAGGAGAAGAGGGCAAAGAACTGGGAAGATGAGGACTGGAGGAGGAGGAGTGGGGGGGGGGGGGGGTTAAAGTGATAGACTGGACCTTGTAGGAGAAATTGTGTCTGTTATATTTTGCAAGTCATCTCCAGTCTGATTCGGGTTGTTGTGATTTAAAGGAGTCATATTTTTCTTTTTCTTTTTTTTTTTTAATAAAGGGAAATCTGTCTCCACAAACTGTAAATGCTCAGCTTGTGTCTTAATTCTTCATTAATTCAACTCTCCAGGTCCACTTCGCAGTATAAGTACAGTATAAGGTGCCCCTGTCACGCAAAAACACATACAAAACATAATTTGTTCCAAAAGCAGTTGTCATTTTAAACAAATAATAATAATAATAATAATAAGGTTCCGGTTGTTCTTTTCATTGTGTTAATTTTTATGTTCTATGGTCTTTTTTTATGAATGTGTATTGTGTGGTTTTGAGCCGGGAAGACAAATCTATCTATCTATCTATCTATCTGAGTATTGACACCAGAAAGGTTGTTTTGTGTGCTGTCCCTTTGAATGCATATGAGCCATTTCCAGCCCTGCTCCCTACACATCATTGGTTGTGTTATTCTGTCCCTAAACATTTTATGTAATCGGCTCAAACTTTGGACATAGTTTCAAATATGGACTACAACCGCAGGTGCTACAGTATGTCATAGTTAGAGAAAAGTTCATCAGAAGTATTGACCTTAAATGAGCAAATGTCGTGATGAAACCAGTTATGGACATAATACATTAAGGATAAAAAAAAAAAAAGGTTGTACAAATCAACGTATTTAATAATTTATTTATTTATGAATAAAAAGATAGCTTTGGAGCATTTGGAGGACTCAAATTTTAGGAACTATTAGGGTCCAAATACACAAATAAGGAAATAAAAGTGGGTTTTGCAAAATATGAACCCTTTAAAAATAAATAAATAAAAAATCTTCAATCCACTGGACTGTAAAATGGGAAACCTTTGCTTTTCATTGAGTCTGTTTTGTTGGGTTCTTGTAGGTTTTGTACTTGTGATCAGGCAGAATCTTATTGGAAACAACATCTATCTTAAAAAAAAAAGTTAAGTCCTTGGTCATTCTTCAAATGAAGTATAGAGTAAAACTGCAGTTTTGTAATCAAACTATGAAGTCATTGAAGACCTTATCATTTTCAGCCAGATTGGAACAGACTGAGGTTTCTTGGATCCAACGCTGCGGCACCTTAAGGCCTTGATCTGAGAGCCATCTGTGCTTACTCCACTCACAAGGAAGTTGTGTTTCATAAGCTTTTCTGAACCCAATACCTCTATTTATATGTCCCAGTACAAAGTAAAAGAGGCATGAAAACAACTCACACCATCTGAATACAGTTACCAAAGTGTAGGAAAAGGAGAATAAAGTGAAATAGATCATTGTGAATACTTTCTGTGGGGTCATTGAGCCATTTTCCATGACTTTTGCACGACTCTTGATGAGGTTTAAGGCCTAACAAGAAAATCTACTATTAATATCTTCAGTCCAGTTGATGAAATATAGATTAAGACAGTCATTTTCCAAATGAATGCCTACCATCTGATATCAGTGAATTTACAGTAGCGATTAGACTATGATAGGGTAGCTGATAAGTGTTCACCAGAGGGGTTCGCTCAGACAAATAGAGTTTGACACATAGCAATTTCATGAATTTAGTCTTTGTGGTTCTTGTCAAACCCTCATCAGCTTGGTATTCAGCTTGGCAAATACACGATGACTTGGTATTAGTTGGGGGGGGGGGTTCTACCAGAACCGGAAAGAAGAAGGAAAATAAAAACCTTCAGTGGTCTTCCTTAAACTGTTGAGTTCTTCGTGTTGCTGGTATTTGTTTGATTCTGTCTGCCAAGAAGAGTAATCATACTTCTATACATGAATAAGTTCTTTAAAAATGGGTCAAATATTATTTTTATTCTACTATAAATTCTTTTATTTTTAATTACAGAAATTTGTTTTTTTTACTTAAAAGCCATTTTACAACTAAAAGTTAAGTCTATTTCTGCTCACCTGTTGGTAAAATATTTTGTGCGAAGATTTGTGCTGCCAAATGACTTCACGGTTAATTGAAAACTTCATCATCTTTATCTGAGAGGTCCACATTGTGAAGGCAATGAAAGTCTGGAGGAATAACTTCAACTGGCATTCATGCTTTATATAATGCGCTGAACAGAAGACATCCTTGCAGAGACTCAAAAGCACTTTTATATTAGCACATATGAGGCTCAGAAGTAAATGTGATGTGACTTCCAAATATTATTTTCTCTACATTTAACCTTTCCAAAGTTATTTACCACCAATTATTATTATCTCTGTATTGTCCCATACTGTGTTTAATTAAGAAAGTATATATGTGTTCATAAACACTCACATTACTGTCTCATAACATTAAAAAAACAACTATTATATTATATTTCCATGTCAATTATGATCTCTCAAAGTTCGGAAAAAAGACACATGGTGCTAAAAAACTGAGAAACTGCCTACATTCATTTTCTGAACCTGCTTATCCTCACTAGGGTCATGGGGGTCACTCGAAGCCTATCCCAACCACTTAAGGGTGAAGGTGGAGTACACCCTGGACATATCACCAGTTCAATTCAGAGCTGACATGTAGAGATAAGCAATCACTCTTACACTCACACCTATGGGCAATTTTAGATTAACCAATAAACTATCGGTGCATGTGGGAGGAGGCTGGAGAACCCATGCATACACAAGGAGAACATGCAAACTCCACAAAGAATGGCACCCATCAACTGTGTTAGAACTGAACCCAGGACCTTCTTGCTGTGAGGCATGAGTGCTATCCACTGCACTACTGTATCACCCTGAGAAACTGCATTTTACCTGAATTATTTAGTTCGCAGGGCGACACGGTGGTGCACTGGATAGCACTTGAACTTCACAGCAAGGTAGGTGGGACCTTTCTGGGAGGATTTTACTGTACATGTTCTCCCCAAGTCAGTTGGGTTCTTTCTCTCTCTTTCTCTCGCTTCCTCCCGTCATCTAAAGATCTGCACTGAAAGGTTAACTAGTTAAATTAAATTGCCCATAGGTGTGAGAGTGACAGTTTGTCTGTGTATGTCAGTAGGTGGGATAGACTCCAGTAACCCCCATGACCCTAGTGAGGATAAAGTGGGTTCAGAAAATGAATGAATGCATGGATGAATGGATATTTAGTTGGTACTGATAGGACTAGTTGTTCAGAGTTTATCAAACATTTCATATCAGTGGATGCTTTTGGTTGCAGGCAGCAGTGAAAACCAATAAAATATGAAAACCTTACTTTAAAGGTGTCAATCCACTGACACGCTCCTTTTGGAATATGATTGGTCACCCCGAGTTACCAACACATGTGGCGTTTGAAAGTGGTTTGTCACCTCCACTGGCCGCATACCCCTTTTATAGAAAACAAGAGGAATTAAGGACCAAGAAAAAGCCGGTCCACGTGACGTCATATGGACTTTAGCATCACCCACTTGGGGTTAAGCCTCTCTCCTATTGCAGTGAATCTGAGGCAGCATTAGCATTAGCATCTACAAGAGAAGACGGCGCCACAGTAGCTGCTGCACAAACTGAAAAAAAAAATGGTGGACCAAACAGGTTCATGTGCTCTCTGTAGAAATAAAGCCTAGTTTTTTCCCCCCTGCAAATAAGCGACGGCACGAAACCTAGCTGGATGCTACTCTGGTAAGATAAACACACACAGAACGAGGGGGAAGGGGGGAGTGTTCCTTCACGCATTCTGCGCCAATCAGAGAGGTCTTGTCACCACGTCATGGACATGTATGAGGAAGTACCGGTAAACCGTTGTTCCACCTCAAGTCATTTTTCTACCGTGTAAAAACAGCTGGAAACAAAGCAATCTAGATGTTTTTTTAAATAGAACCAACGCACAATGTATTCACTCACAATGGAGAATACAGCAATATTAATGAAATAACAATGGAATGACTCCTTTAAATGGATGCAATTAAAATACATTGAGTAAAAATGAAAAGAACAAATAATTCAATATTTTTATGGTATTTAGGTTTTGACACTGGAAACACTAAGTTTATGAAAAGATGTTAAGGATGGTTTAACACCGAAAATGTGGTTTACAGGGTTAACTAATATGTAACTCAATCCTAAATAATTTCATTGCCAGTATTTGAAATGTATGGTTAGTCTAGTTTTTGTTCTATAATTGTTGTACCTTTCTGTACTGGACATTAAAACTGTCTACCTCCTTCCCAACAGAAGAGTGTCTAGACTCCTCGGTTAAAAATTAGGTGGAATTTAGTATAAATGTAATTCCTACAAATATCCAATTCTATTGTTTTCTGGCAACTAGGTTATGCAACAATTTATTTACATCAACTTATTCAGAATTTTGTGATTCATACAATATTATTAAAAATTAGCAAATTTTGCTGTCTGTGAACAGACACAAAGAAACTATGGGATATCCAACCACCACGCAGAGGAGGAGAGTGTTGAAGTGATAAATTGGGGTACCTGAGTGTATCTGTACGCTGTTTCTCCAACAACTGCCACCAGTCATGAGTAATACAAATGACTTTCTGTAACAAATTAGTTCTGTTTGCGCTTCGCACCCTGGAGTTATGTCCATGTCTTGTACCTTTTTTTTTTCTCTTGTTTTCCTCAATTTTTCTCTGTCACCTGTTGCAGCCAATTATTGATATTGGCTGTGTTGTTGTCTGTATTCTTGCCAGGTCTGTGACATGTTGTTGCAGATGTACAACAAGAGTAGTCATTAATTAATGACAGGAACGTACAAGAAAGAGGTGAGAATGTTGATTAATTTGAGTCCATCTGTAAAGACTAGCTACTTTTTCGCTGACTCAACCAGTTAAGATTGAAATTAAAACATTTATCCATCATAAACCCATGAAGAACAAATTACCTCATCTAAAGGTATTAAATGTACGTGGAGTTTTTATTTATTTTTTACTGTAAAATCATAGTAGTTGCACATTGATGTAACTCACAACAGTAAAAGTGCCAACGCCCTAAAAAGATCCATTTATCTACTTTGTTATAGATGTCAACTTGTTAAATCCTAGTTTATTGTTGCTCATTTGTTCTTGTCTGTTTAGATTCTATACCTCATCCTTCAGTTGTTTGTTTCTATCCATCCCTACATCATAGTGGTCAGTTTGGTCCTGTTCAGAGCCGTGGGAAGTAGTTTTCAACAGGAGGTGCAGTAAAATAAATAGATAAATAAAAAAATAAATCCACGGCAGAGGAAGTACTCTATCGAATGCAAGGAAGTCATTGTTTGCAAATCCAGCTATTGAAGCCATTTCTGTTTGAACAAGGCAGATAAAACAGGATGCGACTAAAATGTTAGGTCGTAAATTATGCAAAGGCTTCGTATCGGACACATATAATAGTTAACCGTGACAGCCAGTGTAACAACTCATCTGCGTTGTGTTGAAAGTTAGTCATAAAGGTTGACACTCTTTACACTGCAATATATTTTATTGTCTGCAAAACAGTGGAGAAGCACACAGTGGTGGGTCACTCAGCAGAGCAAGGTCTTAAACTCCTCCTACTGGCCAGTGTATTCGTAAGTTAAGGAGAGCCACACCGACCAATGGGTGCTTCTTATACAGTTTGCTGCATGCAACGGGAAATCTGATTGGCTATACGGTGTCAAGTGGAATTAACTCTGATACACCAGGGCAAAAACGCTCAAAATAAAACCATAAAAACACCTCAGTGGTCAGTGTTGGGGGTAACTGTAATTTCACTACTTTTGTCAGTGACTTAAGAACGCAACTCATTTAAGCTCTAATTTTGGTAACTTCATTAGTTATTAGGCTACAATAAGGCTTGTTACACGTTACTCTTGACCATTGAAACTACACTGAAACACCGACATTAAAAACCCAGTTTGAGAGCTGCGTCCGTTTTTTAACTTTACTCCCAAGTTCAGAGAGAACGCACATGCATGTGACAGTTGTATATGTAGAAGTGTTAGCTAAAAGCAACATCCACAAAGATATCCTTGAACATTTGTACTAGAGCCTGGTTGCCACAGTAACAGAAAACAAATCAGAGTACCAGAGTTTTCATTTCATAACTGGGTATTCTTGTTCTCTCTCACTCTCAATTATTCTATTTTTTTTGATCGGGTGGGCAAGAGCACCCTGCTTCCCATGGCTATTGTTCTGTTTGTAAAAATTCTAACAATATTTCCGAGTTCTGTTAATCACTATGAGTGTGACCACAAGGTAACACTGAAACTATTTGTAAAATGTTTTTATATTTTTCAAACTTGCCAAGCTGTTAAGAAAATAGATGATAAAAGTGCACTGGGAGGTAACATCAGAAATGTAGACATAAATCGGAACAGATAAAGGAACAATAAGAAAAAAAGAAAGAAAAACATGCCAGGTCAGCGGGAGATAAAAAACTAAAGGGTCAATCTGTGGTAGAATGAGTGTAGAAAACACCAAAACTTTGAAGGCAAAGCATATTGATTAAAAAGCTGGAACATGTCAGAAATAGAAGAACAGGACAGAACACCAAGTTTATACTTGAGCAAAAGAAAAAGTGAGGAGAGTTACATGAAAAATAAATGTCAAAGACAACATGCAGACCAGAAGATCAAACTTTGAGGTGTGGATATTTGACAGATGGCAAAGACAAAGGGAAAGAACAAGACGGTACGAGAAGAACGGATGAAATTGAATAAAGAGTGGTGGAAAAAAGCAGGATTCAATCCAGAAAATGACAGAAACATAGCCATGGCATGGACAGGAAAAGGTGCAGAGGGCAAACATTACATAATATAATCAGAAGATGAAGAGTAGTATGAGAGACTGGGAGAAAGCGGAAGATGAACGGGGGTTTGTTCTGTTTGTCCTGACTCTGAGCTGCCTGCTAAGCAGATGATGATAAATGAGCCAGTGGGGAGGCTGGCTCCCTGTGCTGTTCACCGGATGGAGAGCCTCACACAAGTCTTTTCTCTCTAATTACCTCTCACTTACCATTAGTGCTGCCACAGCCACTCAGTTCCACCATTACTTCCGAGCCCCACCCGGTCTCGCCATCTCCCATTGGTCCCCAATAACCGGCAATCTTGGGCTGAGGCTGCCGATTGGTTGTCTCCGAGTGCTTCACGCATGTGGGTATTTGCGATGGATGCGTGCAAACCTTTACAATGAGAAGGACATGCATTCACCAGGCTGCAACGTCTTCTTTTAGGTGCACAGAAATTTCAGTGAATGTAGAAAGTGACCAGTATTGTTGCTTTGTCTAAGTCTGCCTTACTGAATTTTCCTACCTTGACACTTGTATGACCCTGTGTTCTGGCTTTTTACATCACTGTCTATTAATCCCAATAAACCTTGGTAATTCTAAAGTGATGATATATGACTGTGTCCAGTATCCATTTCATTTATAGGTAAATTAAAAGTCTGGTGGATATGGCTCTGAGTAACAACCAAATAAACATCATCTATATTTTTTGGGGGGTAACTTAATTTTCATTTAGTCTGGATCATGCAAATAAACTAAACATATATATATATATATACATATATATATATATATATATATATATATATATATATATATATACATACACATATATATATATATATATATATATATATATATATATATATATATATATATATATATATATATACATACACATATATATATATATATATATATATATATATATATATATATATATATATATATATATATATATATATATATATATATATATATACATACACATATATATATATATATATATATATACATACACATATATATATATATATACATATATATATATATATATATATATATATATATATATATATATATATATACATATATATATATATATATATATATATATATATATATATATATACACACACACACATATATATACATATATATATATATATATATATATACACACACACACACACATATATATACATACACACACACACATATATATATAAACAGGCACACATGTAGGAAAAAGGAAAAAAGTATTAAAGTAAAAAGAAAAAAATTATTAAATGGAAATATATAAAATCGAGTTATACATGTAAAAATTAGTAAGCATACATGTATATGACTCCTGAATACTCATTTCCTTAATAGGGTGATCATGGGACTTGATCTCTTCATAAACACCTCTTTCTGTGGACATAAGTAATCTGTTCCATCTCATAGATTTCTCTCACTTTCTCAAAATCATCTGCTTTTGACCATTTTTTGAGCATTTATGGAATCCTAGTCTCAATCTAATTATAAAAAGAACACCCCTGTTTTCTTTTGGTTTTTTTCTTGATCATCTAAAGTCCTATTTGGACTGGACTGTTATAACCTGCAGGGCTCTAATGATGTGGGAAATTAGCTCCACCACCACACCACTTTATGTGATACATACACCTAGTATTTTTTTTTTTTTTTAACACCATGTCTCTGTTCTGTCATGTGTATATTCAGGTTCTTCAGAATCTCAGCAAATATCAGAAAACTGCACTGGATGAAGCCAGTCCAGACTTACTTCCCTAAACAAAGTGTATTGCTGTCTGTCTGTGCACATACGTTTGATTGCAGTCTTATTTGAATTATAATGTAAAGAATAAAAAAAATACTGTGTTGCAGCAAAATTGAGCATTAAGACCTGCCATAAGTAGCATTTAGTAAGTGTGGTTTTAGGAGGTTAGACTAGTACTGTACTACCTGTGGACCTCCAGTGATTTAGAAATCAATCCCCTGCATCTGTTTTTCATGTAATGTATTAACTCTGGATGATCAAAATATTTTTTTTTGTTAAATTTACTGGTATTTTTTCCTCTTTTTTTGTCACTAAGTAGGAGAACTGTTGAAAAACAGAAACATGTACCTTACTGTAGCTACCATTTCAGCATCTTTCCAGATGTTGCTCTTCTCAAAGGTTTAAGTTTGTTCTTTCAGTGAACATTCACACTGTATCATGACATGAGCCTGCTGGGTTTCCACTTAAAATACTTAGGCTTAGATTTACCGTCACCAGCTCAGTTTTCACACACCTCAACCATGAAATAAATGAAAAAAAAATACAATAAAATCCATGGAGGAAATAAAAATCTTGCATATTATAGAAATTCACTACATATTTCGGTCTGTCTTCCCTAATGTACGTTAGTGTAGTAGAATATTTTAATGCCTAAAGGCAATTGTACTTAGGTTTGGATCAAAATCTCTTTAAATCTTTGTAAGATTAACTTTACAGATTTTTTTTTTCACAATGACAGATGCAAACAAATTACTGAAGAGCTTATGTAAAGTTGTGCAATATTATTACCACTTCCCTTTAAAAAAAAGTATATAAAGACTTATTTGAATGTAAACTCATCTGTCAGTCCTTAAACAATTTAAAGTAATTTCAGAGTGTCAAACTTTATCAATGTCATGAAGCCAAACCTTCGGCGATAGTGAGCTTGATAATGTGTGATGCGGGTGATACAGTATGTCAATGACATTGCACAAATCATCCCCGATGACCAATTAGCTACCTGCTATTTGCCTCAGCTAACTCTTCTGTCTGATGACATGAAGAATCTTATTTCCTCTTCCAAATCAAGTGCCCCATGGACATTTTTTTTTTTTCAAAGCTTCTCTCCATCTTGATACGGTTGTTATTGATTGAGCCAGAGGAGTCTGGACAGTCAGTAATTAAACGGAACGACTGGTGGGTGTAAAATTAGCCTTTGTGCCATTAAACTGGAACGACAGAGTGGGTAAAAGAACAAGTACAGGCAAGATGACTGATGACTGAAGGCCAATTAAAAGGCAGCGCAAAAGGGGGGATGAGAAGAACTGCAGAAGATGTGGCAAAGAGGCATATGGATTTGTCTTGGATAATGAACTCTTCAACCACCATCGATCTGCTTGTGAAAGAAACGTGGATCAAGGATCCACTTTGAAGAAGCTCAAGGGAATAAGAGGATATTTTGTTTTAGATCTTGTGATGAAATTGTAAACATCAAATTGGTGGTCTTTGAACACAGGGAAATTGTTCTTTTCAGGATAATCCAAGCTTCATGCAATGGTTTTTTCTTGATGTCTCGGATGATTAAATGAACAACAGAGTTAAGATCATTAACGTGCAATGGGGCGTTTGTATCCACTATTTGATTAATGCTGTGACCTTCAAGTCCCCATATATTGAATCGTACCCTTTAGCGTTACAATCACATGTGTATAGTTCTCTTCTCCTGAAATCTATGGACCTGTTTTATGCCAATATGCCTAATTGACTTCATAAAAGGACAATTTAATTAGTTAACGGTCCGTGTATATTTAGGTATTTGGATTTTCTGTTTATGAATGGGAATTAAAAAACAAAAAATGACTTTATTTGACTTTAGTTTTGAAGAACAAAACCAACAATTTAATTACGCAGCATTTTACTTTCATTTATTTTTTTTTTAATTTCACTTTACAAAAAGAAACTCAAAGTCAACAAAAATTGAAAAATGAACCAAAAACAAGCATTATTCATATTCTCACACCAGAAGCTGCCATTCAGACTGTAATAAAGCGCAATAATGTGAGAAAAACAACCAAGAATTATGCCTTTGGTGCCGTATTCGGAAATTGTTTTAGAATGAGCGAAACAAGGCCTGTCATTGTTGGAAATCTTTGCGCGTATTTCAGTGGAAAGCAGAGACAGGAGAGGATTTTCACCTCGAAATGTGTGAAAATTTGTGAAAAATGTGTATAAGATTGAGAGGGTGTTGACTTCTCTTGACTCTGAATTAATTTTATAAAGTGAAATTTAAAAAAATGAAAATCAAAGGAAAATGTGGCTTAATTCAACTGTTGGCTTTGTGCTTCAAAACAAAAGTCAAATAAACCACTCGTTTTTTTGTTTTTTAATTCCCATTCCTAAACAGAAAATCCAAATACCGAAATATACATGGACTGTTAATCTTTGAACAATTTGTCCTCGTTTCAAACCATATACTGTATACCATATGCCTCATTAGAGTAAGGGCTGATATAAGATTTTCCTCAAAAACCTTAAACCAGTTCTAAACAAAAAAAAAACAATGTTGATCCATGTTAACTTACATGCTGAACAAGGCGGTGCCCCTGTAATGTGAGAAACAGCCGTAATATATTACAAGGTTAAAATGTAGTGCGTTTTGCTTTAACTGCTTTTCAACTTTGAACTGAACAGCAACAGGCTCCAAGTTGTAAAACGGTGGTTTCTTTAAGCTAACAGAGTTTCATTTTTGCATGTGCATGCACTAAACATAAAATAGAAAACCATAAAACAAATGGAAAGGCGTATGGCAAAATGCACGTAAACAGACTGTCCGTACATGTTTTTTTCCTCCCTGCTTTCTATCAAAGTCTTTGTTATATATGAGCCACATCCAACAACTTATGCATATAAAATATAGCATATAATAGAGGGACAAATTCCAGCCCTATATGTCTTTTCATTTGTAAACTAGTAACACATGGGGTGCATTTCTGTCAATCTTATGGTTAAGTGTTTGTAACATTTCTGTAAAGTCCCCTTGTAGGCCCTTGTCCAACAAGTGAAGTTCTGTGAATAAAAAGGCCATGACATCAGCTCTGTTCACAAGCTAATCTCTGGAACCAATACTGTTCTTTCTGGCAGGGCTGCTAATCTTGGCTAGTTTGAATTCAATCACGATTTAAGGCAAGAGGAGAGAAGAGGAAAAAAAAAAAAACACTTTGGAAATGAATAGCAGCTCTGTTCAATACATGCTTTTTCTGCATTTTCAGAGTAATGGATATGATAATTTGCTGCATTTAGTGAAGATGGCACATCCACTCTAATGCATTTTGGATTTAAAGTACTGCTTCAAAGTGAAAACAATCTCTGTACACACTAGTGCTTTGGCAAAGTTTCAGAAATAATCAAAACGTTCTGACATGCCTGAAACACATATAACATTACAAGGGTAGCTGATAACGCTGGTGGACACGGTATCAAAGTGTATTGGAAAAACAGCTGGTTTACTGTGAATGGAATCAATGGTACATTAGTTACTTGAAGAAAAACCACGACAAAAAATCCGGTCTCTACGTGGGATTACCAGCTGGTTGTGTTATATGTCCATAGCTGTTGATCAAAGGGGAACATTGTGATGATTTCAAGAAATGATCACAAGAAATGGGCTCGACCAATCATGGGAGGATAGCGACCAATGCATGAGGCAGTCACTGTGGGTGTTTACATCATTGTTTCTAAACTTCAGTGTTTTTGTCTCAACTGC
The DNA here is from genome assembly GCA_020466265.1 of Siphamia tubifer. Taxonomy (NCBI): domain Eukaryota; kingdom Metazoa; phylum Chordata; class Actinopteri; order Kurtiformes; family Apogonidae; genus Siphamia; species Siphamia tubifer. The sequence goes on along the minus strand of CM035786.1, from coordinate 20,067,596 downwards.
AACAAAGCACTGCCACAAAAAGGCTTCAGCATCACAGTACTGTAGACCCTAAGAGCAGAAAATTCTGGACTTTAAAACAAAAATGTATGTGTTGACAGGATGTAATATTTCCTGGTTGTTTTGGTTTTAAACAGTGTCAACGCTTGGAACAGAAGTTGACGATGCCACTGGGCTTGTAGGTGGTTTGTGAAAGTGGAAGCGCTTGAGTTTTTCTAGTGAATGCGTCGACATCTTTGTTCAGACATAATGAGCCGAAATGAGTATGAACAAGAATTCATCTTCGGTGAAGTGCCTGTGTGCATCTTTACAACATCTAAAGTTCTGTTTCATAAAAGGGAGTCAAAAAACCTTTCTGTGGAAAATCTTGTGAAGTAGACTCTCTGGTTTTCTTGATAAATTCAAACACACTGAATTATTGACTTTAAGAGTCAAGGTTATAAAAGCCAGTGCGTCTTGTGGTCTGTTTGTATATGTCTATGAAAGTGTTGGCCAATTAGACAAATAATCAGAATTATTATTATTTTCTATGTAATAAATAAATGTAAGTGTTAGTCTTAAAAGACAGAGAAGCTTGTGTCAAATATCTATTCAATGCCATTATGAAACAAAGCTATGTGACTGAGCAACTATCAGAAATGTAGTTTGTAGTTTTGGTGCTTGAACAAGAGTAATGCCACCCTTTGACAAAAACCGTAGCTTAGATACATCGTTGGATAAAACTGAATGCCATAGGGTTGTTTCCACATCTGTAGCTTTTAGTCTAGGTGATGAAAACTGACATTTTCTACCTTTGTGATGTTTGTTTAGGTGAGTGTAAACATAGCAATCAAACTCAAGTGAGGACCCAAACCAAGAAAGTTTCAAGGAGATGGTTTGATGGTGTTGCAGTCAAGATTACCTAAACAAAGACCAAATCATACACAAGGTCAAAGAGTATCAAGACTAAGAGAAAACCATGATCTTAAGGCCAGTGCTTAATTTGTAAATCACATGGTACCGGAATGCAAAGTACAAATGACTGCACAGGGATGACGAGATGGACAGAGGTCCTGGAACACACATAAAAACACAATGTAATACGACATGTGAGTGGACACTTGTACTGTGGCACTTAAAAGACTCAACAGCCCTATTATATACTGTTATGACCACAATTAACCAATAATTAGGTTAGCTATATTCTGCACAGCACAAGCACCAGGAGCAACTAACAGGTCCATGTTAAATGAATTTTTTGGCTCGGCAGCTTATTAATGCAAAGTATGCTCACCAGAATTATCCTCCCTCTCCCTGTTTGGGGTGTTAGTGCGTGTGTCTATAGCAGTTCTATGTTCCTTGAAGACCCATGACCTCACGTATGATTAACCTGATCCACTGCTGTATTGTCAGTATCAGCTGTGGCTAGCTGTCCATTAACCCACAGGCTAGACGGTAACCATGCTAGCTTAATCGCTTGCCTTGTGACTGCTAGCTTGACCAGCGATGCTGCTGTCCCCATTAAGCTGTTTTGATGAGTCTCCCTCTTCCTTCTTCTTATAAAAGGACTTCAAACTCATCTGATGTTTAGACATGTTTGTTGAAAATGAAACACCATTCATTTGTTCCACTCTATTTGATTATTCCTCAAGTGTAAATTTTCTAGATTTCTTTTTTCTTCTTTGTTTTGGGGCATGATTTGTGTGCCAAGCAACAAATATCTGACTCTCAAATAACGTTGAATCTTAAATGACATGAACTCATGAAGACACACACACACACACACACACACACACACATAAGCAGAAATAAGTACCGGAACAAGGGGCCAAAATCAAGGGGTCCCAGATCCTGTCCTGTCAGGATCCGACTCAAATTAACCCCTGCTTAAGGGGATGAGAACAACTTATGACCAAAGCCAAACCAGTAAACTATGGAAAAGTTATTCAAATAGATCCACAAGAATATTATGAATATGTTGCAGTCAAACGTGTTATTTTTCTCACCATAAAACTAAAGCTTTAAAGTGCACAGAATTGGAGTAAGTGCATTTTATCAAACGGTTTGTACAGTTTTGTACAGACACCACTCAAACTACACAAGCACTGGGTATATTCTAACCTTCAAACCAGGACATTTTCAATTAAATCTCAATAAATAATCCACACAATGCACAAGATATTTAACCTTTAACACTTTGATGCATGAATTATGAACCTTAGACAATATATTTTCATCCTGTTTTTATTCCTCTTTCAGCATGAAAAATCAATGTGGTTGAAATGTTTTTAATGAGCCTATTTTTTATAGAGTTACAAAAATGTCCACTCAGCTGAACAACGTGTTTAAGCTTTGAAGCAAAGAAATGTGTATTAAAATGCAATATCAGAACACATTTTAATCCAGTTTTTGTTTAAGAAGACTGTTAATTACAATCTAATAACAACAAGCTGTTGGTTTACATATAAACATGTTAATACAGATCAGGTATTAAGCACAGACTAGTTACAGTAATGATATGAACTGACGGATATGGAACTAAAACAACAAAACCCATGAAAATATAAGAGAACGACTGTAGAAGAACTGTCCACTGGAGTGACCAGTATGCATCAAAGGGTTAAATTTATAGATTAATGAGAGCTGACCTTCATTTGTAATAATGTTAAAAGCAATTTCCCCAACAAGGAGTTTATAAATAAACAAAGTCATGTGCATATCTCATTTGTCAGATTAAGAAAACCACCTTATTCAAACAAAAAAACTATATTGAGTGTATTGAGTACGCCTCCGTAGTAATAAACCTGAGAGCAGGCTGAAAAATTAGATCCAAGGACATGAGAACAGAGATGGAAACATGCCCATAAATCACACCACCATAGTCAAGAACAGAGAATGTTTGCTTTAACAATCATTTTCCAACAAAGCGTACGAGAGTTGACTAGAAGAAACCGTTTTGTGTTGCAACTTGCTGACCAGGTAATCTATGTGATATTTCAAGGTGAGTTTTTCATTTATTCACATGATGAGGTATTTCTACTGTGTAATTATTTTTGCTTTGTATTCAATGCATATGTAAAAGTACCTAAGTTAGACAAAAAATGCAGGTTCTCCACAGCTAGCAAATTCAGTTGTGCCATCCATATGACAGCCTCCTGAGACCTAGCAATGAATTTTTGTCCTCTATAGGGGACATAAGTTTGACAGGTTGACAGGGGAAAAAATAATTATGTTCATTACAAAGGACTTTCCATAAAAGAAGTAATACAAATAATAATTAAATAAAATTGTTGTATTGTGCATCTTCCAAACAAGACAATTGTTTAATGTTTAAAAAAGGGGGGAAAATTCACGTTTCTGGCTATCAGGATGATAAACAGTTCACTCCTTAATACCTGAAGTTAACTATAAGCATATATATATAAAAAAAGTAGGGATGTTAAAGTTAATGCATTAATATGGATTAATCCATCACCATGATTAAAATGTTACACAAAATTAAATGGAATTTGTTTACAGTTGTTTTGTCGAAACTGTTGCAAGTGTTGAATAAAGATCTTAATTGGATATATATTTATATTTTTGTTTATATTTTGGGTATTTTATCACATTTTTAGGTGATTTTGCCTTTATTGTAGATTCCTTTTTTTCATATATTTTGGATTTTTCATTGCTTTTTTGAGGTTTAAGACAAAAATGTCATTTTGTGTGTGGACACCCTGGGAAATCTAATCTTTTTTTTTATTTAATATGAGATATAGGGGTAATGTATAATAATAACAACTATATCTCTAGATTAAAATATTGACATTGATTGTCGCTATGTTTATAGAATGACTGCTTGTGCCATCTTGCAATAATAAACATACAGACCCTGTAGACGACATTTGACCTGGGGTTTGTAGCCTCACTGTGCTGTGCTATCACTGTCTTGTAATGTATGCAAAAATTACACTTGCTTTGGTTTAATAAAGTTAAAAAATATCTATATCATATACACATACAGTATGTATATGATATGGTGTTACTTAAGATCCATTTTCCAATTTTTTCCATGAAGAAATCGGAGTATCCGCAGTTTGCATAATCCAGAATTGTATTTAAAAAAAAAATTCCAACACTTTAAGATGTAATCATTGCACAGTGGACACCATGAAAAAGAGCCATTAAAACACACAGAACTGTCAAAATTGTTATATCAACATTAAATGTGTATTGATTTATTCGCACTGAAGCATTGTGATTTTATCTATGAAAAGTGCTATATACATAAAACTTACTTAACTTATACATCGAGTAGAACAGACACACTCCACCTCAAAAGCTGAACAAAATTTGCAAGGAAACATTTCTGAGTCAGTCTGTTCAACTTGGAATAAACATATGCTCTGTTAAATTCTCAGAATGTGCATCTTCATTTCCACATTGAGCAGAAATTATAGATCTGATCAGAAGTGATCCCTTAAGATACATCTGCTGGTGTTTTCTTACGCCAGGTGTAAACACACTTACAGCTGCTGACTTGTATTTGGATACCTCAGGACAGATGTTAATGCAAGGTTTGAACCAGTTCACAGACTATGGCAGTTTGTGGAGTGGTGGTAGTAGCAGCCAGCTGGAACATGTTTTCCCTGCAGAGATGTGCACAAGTTCACAACACTGAAAATGCCTCGTTCTTTTTCACTTCCCTGTGACTGATCCAGACACATATTACCAGTAAGTGGAGTGAATATTTTAAGTATGCGAGTTGTTTTGTTTGTTTTCTTCTCCCTGGAAAGCTCTGTATTGGATAGGTCACCCAATGATGCTGAACTAGTGTAGCTCAAAGCAACTTAGCTATTTTCACCAAAATTTCTCATTAACCGTAACTGGCCTTGCCAAAAATATCCTATTTAATCACAATTTATACTTCTCTTATCTCAGTGCCAGTTATCCAGAAACCAATGACCAAGCCTCAATTTAACTGTTTTATTGTGAAATAAGACCAACCAAATTTGTAAATGTCTCACAACATCCTTATTAATATCCATTAAATTTTTTAATGGGTGGTGCACTGGTTAGCACTCGTACCTCACAGCAAGAACGACCCTGGTTCTAATCCCACACCAGACCTTTCTGTGTGAAGTTTGCATGATCTCCCCGTGTCTGCGTGGGTTTTCTTTAGGTACTCCGGGTTCCTCCCACCATCCAAAGACATGCACTGATGACGTGTGGTTTTCAGCGGACTAACACCTTTAAAAGGGAATTTTAGCATACTTGTGGCTTTTTGGTCAAAGAATAGACAAGTGAAGATGGCAAGTAGATAGGACCAATATTTTGAGAGATATTAGCGTTGACAATTATTGAAGTCAAGGATCTAGACTGTGGGGTTCCCCATAGGTCAATGTTGTATGTATAATATATATAACTGTATTCACTTTGAAGTACTTCTTTTTTATTTCAAAGTTTTCTTCAAGCTGCTCTTTAATTCCTGTAACTTGAGGTCACAGAGCTGCCTCACTTTCACAGACATCACTTGCATCATCTTCAATTTAATACACTTTTCCACACTCTAAACTGTCGTGGTGCACTCAGAGCCCCTTATCTAATATGATTTATCAGCAATGTGCCACATGTGGCTGAGAAATTATAACTTGAGAAGCCAGGAATTGTTTGTGATCAGTCCTTTCTAGTCAAAAGATGACTGACATTCTTAAGAAGAACCAAAGGTCTTGTAAGACACTCCAACTTTGCCATCAGTCAAACACAAAGCTATTCAGATGGTAATTGGTGAGTAGAATATGTATACTGTATCTGTACATGTTTACAAAAACTGTGTCTGACTGGAAGTATTGATAAATAGGATTTTAAAAGTTACCATGGAAACAGTGCAGCAGTGTTATATGAAGTTTTCAGAGGTGTTTTCTATTTTATTTCTTTCTTATTAAACTTTTTGAGAATAATTCCAAATGCCATTCAGCTGAGGTTGGTTAAATTTGCTCTGGGTAATACATAGTGAGTACACCCAGCTCAACACAGCTAACAAACTAAACAATCACATTATCCATTTATCTTGACATTGTATGTACAATAATTCACAACTGCCATAAAATAAAAGCCACAGACAACGCTTATATCAAAATTTACTATCAGATATTGCGAGCGTACCTTACAATAGGGAAAAGTAGTATACGTAACTTCATGTTATGGATAACATTGAACCATGGCTTTGTCTTTAGGTTTGTGAATAATCAGATATTTGCTATTTTTCTTGAGGGCAATCAGCAAGACCATGGCAGGGGATCAAAAATGTAATACTTAGTTTACAATTTAAACAAACCACTACATCTACAAATACACAAAGATCCTGTCACCTCCATTGTCCTCTTAATCTGAATCCTTAAATAAACCCAGTGCCCAAGGCTGAAGCTTATTAATATTGCAGCTCCGTCTGTATTCATTATGAATGAGAACAAGTGTGAAGACTCAGAACGAGTTGCAAACAGTACAAGGCTGTGGCTGTTAACAATGCAGGTCACACAGATAATCAGCATGCCCCACCAACCTCAGCTTACTGACACCTGGAACTGCTAAGGTAGACCATTACAGTTTCTCCATGCATTGTAATGTGTGAGTAACTATTCTGTTAAAACAAGAGAAGTGTTCAATGAAAAAGCCATAGTTAATCACCTTCTGCAATACTGATTTCACAAATCCAAGCGGAATATTATGTAGGTGGACAGTACACTTCTTCTTTTGACTTTAAGACATGAGTCCTTCAATTTCTAGACCACTAAATGCATTTATATGTCAAGGTGTCTGTTTCTATCCAAGATCTGCCTCTGTTTTGTACTGTCACAATGGGTATTAATATTTGTAGAGCAGAAAAATGAGACTCTGCTGCTGGAAGGTTTCTTTATAAATGATTTACCGTTTTCCATTAAAATGTCCTGTGACATCTGTGACGGCTGACCTAGCACTAGGCCTGGTGGCAGTGGAATGCCGCAAGGTGCTGAACTGGGGTCACTCAAACTTGCCTGAAGTTTGTCACTTGTGAATGTAACAACTATGCCTAAGTGCTTCCTTATTTAGATCTCAACTATACCTGAAAATAGTATGAGAAGAAATGTAAAACCTTTGACAACACATCTAGCTGTATGCAAGAAGGATATGATAATTGCTATCTAAATAATGAATTGCAGTGTCTTTTACATATTTATTCCCATTTCCCAAACATATTTTCAATCAACCTACCAGTACATCTTGTGATTTATAGCTCCCTTTCATTTCTTCTCTGCTTTGTGCTGTCTTTAGAGCATACATTGATTTATTTTATTTGTACAATACCAAACAATATTATTACTGTTTGATGCAGTGGATCAGAGTCTGCCCGAGGCACATTTCCATCTATAGTCCCCTGGTAAGTCATAGTTAAAACTTTCAGACATCTACAAAACATCAAATTAGATAGACGAGGCAAAATACATGACAGAAATTGCACCCTATTATAGATCACACACACACACATTTTGCCGGCAGGATAGATATGATGTTCTAAACTTCTGTGCTGCTTCTTCAAACTCAATTTACTGCTTCACCTAAACATCCTAATAACATAATATAATGTGATAAAACAGCTCAACTCATACTGATCAGATGCAGTTTAATGCCTAACTTCATAATTCAGCACTAGAATTCAGAGATTTTGGACATTTAAGTAACTTAATTTAAGTATTTCCCATTTGTAATGCGTTTTGAAACAAATATATTTGTTAAGACTCATCAGCTAGCTTGAAATACATAGCTTTACAGCTCAGTATTAACTAGTGTTTTCTTTTTGTATCAAAGTAAATGGTTTTTTAGTTTACCTGTAAGAAAAAACAAATTAATTGTAACCAGTCTTTATGATACATTATGTGATAAGTTAAAATGAATGTGCCAGTAATTTTTGACTGACGAAACAAAATACAAAACACTTGAATTGTTTGTTTTGGGGGTTTTTTGTCAGTAAAAAGGTTTATCTATAAAATAAAGCCATGGAGTTCAACAAGAAAACCTCTGAGTTCATGTTATTTTCTTTCTAAAATCAGGAAAGATCTCTAATATCATAAAGTTGTTGGCTTATATTTATGTTTTCAGCAACCCTTAGTATGTTATTTTCCAATTCAAGTAATTTATTTTAAAACCTTGTATTTATGACAATATGAAGTTAGTCCTTGAACACTTTAAATGGCAGCTCACTGCCTCTAAAGTGCTATTTGCTAATACCAACTGCTATTATTAATGCTCTAAGCTGTGTGTGCATTAGGATGATTAGGATGGGTAAAATGCAGTTACGTTAATCTTTAACCTTTAAAAATGTCTGACGTTGCCCTCTCATTAAATTTTTAAAGCTAATGGGAGGCCACAGCTCATCTTCCAACTGAATAGCCATCAAACTCACACTCGTACATGAAATGGATTCACATCCTCTCCTCACTTTTGTCTTTTCCTCTCATCTTCTTCCAACATTGACAAATAGATACCTTTCTCTGCTTCCTATCACCATCTCTCTCTTTCTCTCTCTCTAATACAAACATATCCACATTTGCCCCTGTGCTGAAGGAAATACTGTATCTGTGCTACCAGGTGTGTTCTCAACAGTGAGTCGGACCCCAGACAGAGATTTGCTCTCTGCTTCACCATGGGGGTTACAGTGACAAAGCTCCTACAAACATTTATTGTCTTATCTTTCCTCTTTGTCATAGCTGTTCTCACTCTGTCATCTTTGATGGCCAGAAACATCAGGCATGTGACATTTTCTTGTCTGTTCTTCTTAGTTTCACAGGCTTGCATGAGCTGTATTAAGTGGAACATTTCTACATGCAGTATTCACTCGCTACAATCGAGTTCATGTTTCACATATTTGCTTTTCTTTACAGCAGTCCCAATTGGTCCTGGTGGAGCAGTGCACATGTTTCAATGATGTATAAAGCATATGGACACTGATTGGTTAGACAGTTGCCCCTCTGATGACATAGTGATTAAAAAATAAATAAATAAATAAAAAAAAAATTTGTGGCTACATAATAAGTAGAACATGCGCACTAAATACTAAATACTCGAAATACTTATTAATGATACCAGTGTAATTCCTGGACAACTGGGTAAGTAAGTCAAGCACAACATCGTTGAAGGTGGATGTAAAGCTACAGTACATGATGGACAGAGACCATATGACGAACTGCAAGGCCATGGAAAGGATCACGGTTACCAGTGGATGTTTACAAAGTGTAAATAACATGATATTTCTATTAGAAAAGAAGACGTCAGGATCACCCGAACCGATTTGTTCCAGTAAAGAGAGGGTGACCATATGCCCGGTTTAGTCTGGACCCACGACCCTAAAACCAGATCCGGACTGACGCGTGATAGTCGCACAGACAGTCTGGATCCGGTTTTAGAGCCATCGGTCCAGACAAAACCGGACATATGGTCACTCTAAAAAAAAGTGCAAAGACGAACACCACACTTGTCCACAAAAAAAGAGCGTGTTGTCTTAATGTGCATTGTCTGCACTGCTGCTCATATAAATCACATTAGCTAGCGGATGCCTCTTCAGATGCAGATGCATGACGCTTGTGTTTTTGATACATTTTAAATTGAACTTGCATATTGTGTAGGTCACTGTGCCGTTTTGTTTTGTCAGACCCACCATCCCATTTTACCTGCAGCAGACATGTCTTCTGTCTGACTGGTCTGTGTTTACGCGCCAAGGGAAAGAAAGAATAACATGCGACTTGTGCTACGGGAGTTGATGTGTCGACTAGTTGACGTTTCTGTTAATGCTCTAGTGACTTTATCAACAATTCTCTGAACAGACGACATGGAAGTAATGCCCCACTCCACTACGACATCCAGGTACTATAACGTTAGTACGATCCTGTAATGGAAATGTTACTTTGCAGATTTCACTTATAGCAGATTATTTTTAGAACTGCCGCAGTAAATGAGGGATCACTGTCTATTATGTTAAGTCTATCAATGAGCATTTGATTAGTCTTGTTTGTTCTTTGTTTCAGGGGTATGAGGTCCATAACTTACTGTTACAGGCCATTTGATCCCTGTCTGTCCAGAGTTGACATCGTCTGCTGTAACTCAAACTTGTAGCCAGTTAGGGTCATATTCCAGGGAGTAGAGAAGGTCCAGTCTGTGGCCTCGGGATCATATATCTACTGTTGGCAGATGGTATAGTCCTGGTGGCATCATCAAAATGCGACGTCCAACTAGACTTTTGGCTAATTCTGGCTGTGTTTTATGAAATTGTATTGTCCCCTTTTAAATAAACTACACCTAAATCTAAACTCCTCTGTAATATATTAGGTCATTACATAGATATACTAAACATGAAATTAATTGGTTGACAGAATTAATTAAGACAAAAAAAATAAAGAAAGAAACACAAAATGGAGAGTGAGGTGGAGGTGTAAGACATCAGTCTGAAATTAATTTTATGTGTATTTATATTGTTGGGAACGTGATAGCCTGATGTTCAATAACAGAAGAAAAACTATCAAATACAGTGGTACCTTTACTTACTCTGAGTCTGCTATAGGACGTTGGATCTGCCCGGCGTAGCAGACCGAGGTTCTGTAGAATGGTCCACGTCTCCGGACTAACAATTTTTGCCGGTCATATACTTTTCTTGCACCATTCAGCTGAACTTCTCATACTAAAAGTGCTGGTCTAGGTGGAGAAATTACAGTTTAAGTGTCTGTGTTACCGGGAGCCACTGTAATTTTCGAATATGTACTGTAATAAAGTTTAAAGGAGCACACTCAAAAAAACTCAGGAAACTGTTAACCGTAATTCCTCAAGCATCATGGGTAGCTCCCTCATAGTCAATGAGATGCTACGCACAGTACGTATCTGATGTATTTACGTACATTATGTAGTTGCGTATAGTAATGTATATACAGTACTGTATTTATGTCTCGGAGGTTTCACTTTCGTTCGGTAAATAAAATTTTCTTTCGTATTCAGTGACGAAAAATTGAGGCCAAGTTTTTTCGTAACTTGGATCATTCGTTAGCTGGGTCTTTCGTAAGTAGAGGTACCACTGTATTGGGAAAGACATAGACGTAGGTGTGACTCAATTTCTCCAGACAGACAGAAAGTGTAAGGAAAGTGTCATGTTCTGTACCTTGTACTTTCTGTTTTCCTCTCTGTCTGTGTGTTTTTCTGCTCTGTCTCTCTGCTTTGTGTCTCTGCTCTATGTTTCACCTTTCACCCTGTTCTGTTCCCTGGCAAATTATTTAGATGTGACTCACCTGGTGAGTTCAGCTGAACTCATCAGGTGAGGAGCATAAAAGTCTGCATTCGGACCTGAGTCATTGCCAGATTATCATGACCTGTTCCTCTGATTTTCCCGCAACCTCTGTATTCCGTTTCCCGTGTACCAGTCCTGTTTCTGTCCGACCCCTGTTTTCTGCCTGTGATTTCTGCCTGCCTTTATTGATACCGAACTTGGACCGGACCCTGTTACGCCCCTCGCTGCCTGCCCTGACCTTGGAACGAACACCGACCCTGATCCCAGCATCCTGCCCCGACCCCGGAACGGACCCCGACTACGAGACCCGCCGCCAGCCCCGACCTAGGACCAGAACCGACCCGATTCCAGTCTCGCCCCCAGACCAGAGGAGATCTTCCGTGCTCCGCCTGGATAAGTACTTTCCAGCCCTGAGAGACTTTAAAGGGGACATATCCTCACTCATCTGTATTGTGTTTCTGATTAGTGTGAGAATAAAATACTGCTTGGACTTTTACGCACGCCTCCTGTTTTGCACTTGGGTTCTCTGCGGTCCGTTACAGAAAGTCCCCGCTGTAACGTTCATGCAGGGACTCAAGACATCAATAAACAACAGTGCTGAACTGGGAGATCTTTCTCTGTGCAACAGGTGTCTTTTACTACAGATTTGCCTACTGAATTATTCACAGGGCTCTTCCACCTTTAAAAGATGCCCTATCGTATTCATTATTTAGATGCCTTTTCACTGTGCTGGGAGGCACCTTCAATTATTCAACAACAATATAGAGCCTAGCAAGGGGTTAATAGGGCTTTTGCTGGCAGTGAACAGTAGGGGAGGTATAAATGGGTGGAGAAGGTGGTGATGTGGGGCGGTGGGAAAGATTTATGATACAGGTCTACTGGTGATGTGAGAGATTGTGGTACCGCGGAAAAGAGCTGTGAGACTGAAAGAGAGATTGAGGTGGAAAACACTCTGGTGATGGGGAAACGTCAGGAGAACCCCCGCCAACATGAGACATGGGGAAGATGTATGTGTGTGTCCAAGGAAAAACAGCAGCAGTCCAAACAAGCTATTACACTGCAATATCAGACCAGTTAAGCTTAATGGTGAGTATTCCTCTAGGGTTGGCAAATGCATAGTTAAGAAACCTTCAGTCGGTTGTATTTTGTTATTTTGTAATGCACTTCATTTATATTGTCTAATGAATAATTAGTATTCAGTGATGGAAGGCAATTTAAATCAAGTCTCATTATTTATAATACACAAGGGATTTCACTGTCAATGAAGAGTAAATATTGTTGCGTGATATTATCAGTAATGAAAATTCTATTAAATTTACCTACAATGTAGTTCCAGACTAACTATAGTTACAATTGACTATTTATTTTAATGGTATCTGATAGCTCCATAGATGTACCCAATAAACCACACTGGCAAACAATGGGATGCTATAATAGTGTTTGACATTTTAAACCAAATCAGGACAGAGTGATACTGCAAATAAATTACATTTGGTAGACGTTTAAAAAATAAATAAGGAACTCAAACTAATTACACTGAAAACATTTTAACAATGGAAGAAAAAAAACAACATTAAACGACAAAACATTCATGGATGAATGGTTCTCATCAAAATATGACATCAATATTTGAGAAACTCGTCAATATCCTGATGTTTGTCAGTTGCTCCACATGTTCTCCTTTCACTTCACTGTTCTTACTGTTTTTCTTTTTCATACTAACCCTAGTGTGGCTGTGATCAACATAATCACACCAAAAGTTGATTGATGTTTTTTTTTTTTTAAATGAGGGAAAATTAAAATTTTTTGCCAAGGACAAAAACCCCACTGCTTTTTAACATGTTAAAGTACTCATGATATAAACAGATGCTTGGGGAAAAAACTAAATATGGATTGTGTAAAGGCTTTTATACAGAGTACATTACACAAGGGGGGAGGACTATGGGTGCTGAAGTGTTTCCATGTGATCTGGTGGTCCATCTTTATAGTTTTCATCATAAGTACATACACAAAGCACTGATATCTGTCACACGCTGACAGGTCTGACATCTTATTCACCTCTAAATAATACAAATAAAACATACATTGTCCTGGCAGTTAGGCTGCGGTAGTGGTTAATTGCTTACACCAAAACGCCTTTAGAATAATGTACCTCCTGATATGTCATAATAATTTATAAAGTGAGGTTATACCCCATTTTTTATTTAAAATTATTAGTATTATATTTTAAATGTTTGTGTATCAGACATACAAAATTGGATATTGACAAGTATTCAGATGACTATTAGTTAAATATTGTCTGTTAATTATTATTTTGTCATGTGTGTGGTGTTTATTCATTCATACATAATAATAATGTTTGGTTATGTATCATGCATAGGAACATGGATCTTGACAAATATTCAAGCTACTGTTAATTATTATCGTTTTGTTATTTACTTTAATTGCTGTTTTAAATTTCAGAGATGGGGAGACTTACACAATGTTAGTAATTCATGTCACTGTAAAAAAAAACCAACAAAAAAAACAACAAAAGAACACAGAATAAATTTGCAGGAAACAGCACTAAGACTTTTATGTTTTGCCAGTGATGAACTATATATACTAAGCCAACTATGAAAACACTGTTGTCCCAATTATTAATTCTTAATTAGGTAAGTGATCTGTTATTTTCAATTCCTCATTCTGCCAACATAACGTTCTCTTTTTGCTGAACAGTTGCATTCTCATTACTACAAAATGGTAATAGAGATTATCATAATTCATCACTTCATTAACACCTACAGTATGGGCAATTTAGATAAAAAAAATTAACCTATCAGTGTATGTCTTTGGATGGAGGAAACTGGAGAGAACCCACACAGACATGAGGGGAACATGTTCCACACAGAAACATCTGCTCCAGGAACAGGGTTATTCTGTCTGTGAGGTACGAGCACTAACCACTAGGGGTGTGACGAGACACTCTGTTCACGAAACGAGACGAGACACGACATCGAGATGAGATTTTAAGAAAACTAAATTACAAATGATATGACTGGAAAAGACTTATTTTACAGAGTTGCACATGGACTTTATAACTCTGTAAGCGTTAACGTTTAATGAACATCTTCCTCTACATATTAAAACTAAAATAAAATGTTATAAAGCTTAAAATGAAATAAATAAAATTATATATTTCTCCTTTTCTCAAGTGCACACAATATGTGCAAAACAAAACATTCTTCTCTGTCAATACAGACTGAAAATAGTCCAACAGAGCCTGACCAAGTATGTCACTTCTTCCTCTACAAATTGATTACAAAGGTTAAAATAAAATAAATAAAATGATATATTTCTCCTCTTTCCAAATCAAATCTGGCACTTGACTGTGGAAGTTGAGGTCCAAATGTGTTGAGGTCAATCCGCCCCAGGTAATATCAGTATATTCTGACGTCTACCTTCCAGACTTCCGGCTGCTTGCTCGATAACAAACTTTACTTCAATAGCCAAAATAAAGTATTTTTATACACAGTAGATAGTATTTAGCATTAGCTTATTCACTATCCCTCTGAATCTTTGTACTCCCACAGCACCACTTTTTTGTTACAAAAAAAAAGGTCACTTTCAGCTGATGGTCAAAGCACAAATGACTGTCTTCAGAGCAGTAGTGCAGAAACTAGTGGAAAAACTACAGTTCTGCTGCCCACTAACCGTTTACAGCCTCCGAAATGACTTTACATATCATATTTCAAATGCCGAGAGTTAATACATTTGAAACATTTGTATGTACAGTAAATCTAGTAATCCTAATGTTAGAAGATACAGAGAAGAATGTTACTTATCACACTGAAACGCCTTCATTTGAACCCTTCCAAGGGTCCACATATAGGCCTGAAGTAGTCGTTATCACCCAAACCTATCCCAAATGTCACATGACCTAATGTAGTTTAACAGAGATTCTCACACATTGGAAGATATAAAGCACTTTCAGATAAAATATCCACATCAGGTACCATCACTCATTTGTGCTAAAACACAAATGTCAAAGAGCAGATCTGAATCTTTGTGTTTCATAATTATCCACAGAAGGAACCATTTTCCAACAAACGCAGTCGTAGGCCAACAAAAACAACAACAACAACAAAAAAAAAAGTCCAAAACATCAATAAATATGGTGTTTTTAAAATTCACGTGACCCTCTGATGAAGGCAGAAGTAACACACCCAAAACATGTCAGGTGAGAAATACCTACACATATGTCTGAGATAAAAGAAAATACTAACTTAAGAAATGTCAAAAAAAAAAAAAAAAAAAAAAAAAATTATCTGAAAAAAAAAAAAAAAAGCACCTTTCACACATTTAATTGAAATGATGCATATTCTCACAAATTACTTTTGGAGGCTAATTTCAAAAGCAACATTTTGTCCTGGAAGTACAAGACATTGTTTGACTCAAAAACCTCTTGAAGTTCAAGAAGTTGTCTCAAGATACCCCCCCCTTCTTAGGTTTCCAAGCTTGGCTTCCGTAAGCATGGTGTTCTACTTTCAAACACACCCTTGTCAGTGCCCTTCAGCTCTGGTTTACAGTGTTGTCTCTGTCATCTTCTCTTCCTTGGCATCCTTCACATTTTTCTTTCCTTCCAAGCCAGGAAGTTACAAAGGTGTTGTTGCTTAGGGCCCAGGTGCTACATTTACCTGCACAACTGACAGATGTAGGTTATTCAGTATGTGAACATCCAGTCATACAGCCCACGTAAACAGCAAGACTGTGGTGATTATGGATCAGACAGGGTTCAGTGGTTGATATAAAATATAATATTACACTGTAAGCCCGAATGTTCAGAATAATTAAATATATTAAGTTGTAGTTTCAGAAATTGTACTACTAACTCAAATGTATTAAGTTGCTGTAACATGTTCTTCTTTTTAAGTACTTCCAACTAATATTTTTTTATTAAGGGGAACTATTGTGGATATAAGTGAACATAACGTAACAACATAGATGAGTGGAATTAAGTCATTAAATGCTGAGAATGATATTATACTGTTATTTCTATTGTTTCAAATAAGGATGATTGAAAAAAATTAACTGAACTGATGTGGTAGATGATTAAATATAATTTCAGAGCACTGCAAATAACCACCAATATCTATCACACCAAAAAAATTATAATCACATTATATTCAGGGGCAATTGTGGTTCAGTTGGTAGAGCGGGTCGTCCAATGACTGAAGGGTCAGAGGTTAATGTCCTAGCGCTCTCTGTCCACATGTCCAAGTGTCCTTGGACAAAGACACTGAACCCTGACTTAGTCTCCAGTAGGACTGACAGAACCTTAGAATACTAAGTTAATGAGCAATGTTTTAATTTAAGTATACTTGAATAAACATCTACATGTTAAGTTCTGGAAACTTGTATTTTTTTTAAACTTTCATCAACTTTAAATAATTGAGGCAATCGATTGGCTTACATTTTTGGAGTTCTGCTAACTTATTTGGGTTTACAGTGTAGCAATAAAAGGTAAATCACTCAAAATTGATCAGTTTCTACCATTAAAAACAGTGCCTTCTCTGCTATAAATAAATACATTAAACCTTTGAGTGAGTCAACTCCTGTTACCCTTTAGATCTTATATGTTTAATGTACAGTGTGTGAACCGTAGAATAAACAGCCTTTCTTAAGAATCCTCTCAAAGGTCACATGGCTCATGACAATCACATGTTTGCTATTTCCAGAGTTAAATTTGTTGCTGTTATGGGACGGTCTTTTCATCCACTGCTTTAACTGATACGTGTGTTGCTGCATCAATTTTTGTTCCTCCAGAAACAGGACGAACAGACTTAAAAACAGGTTGTTGGGGTTTTTTTTTCTCACCAAAAGCCCTGGCTCTGAATTCCCAGCCCACCCCCCCACCCACCCCTGATACAGAATATATATACCTTTTTACTCATGCACCACTTATGTATTTTATCACTTATTTATGATTAATTTTAGTATCCAATTGCTTTTAGGTTGTAAGGAGGTGCTCAAATATCATTATACAATGTTGTATGATGACAAAGGGTATCTATCAACCTATCTATCTATCTATCTATCTATCTATCTATCCATGTATCTATCCATGTATCTATATCTATTTATCTATATATCCACCACCTTTGTGTGATTTGGTTGTTTGAAAAGGCCATCACGCCCAGCTTCTCTCATCATTAACTCTTTACATTAATCTGTACAGTCCACCCTGTAATTGATCAAAAGCTATCATTCTGCAATGTTATCGTTATCATCACTAATTGATTTGATGATCCATGCGTCCCATTAATAATGTAATAGATGGGAGATTAAGAATTTAACTGTCCATAACCATTAATGTGATCAAGATGTAATAAATGAAGGAGCTACATTTCATTTAATTTAATCAAACTCAATTTTATGCAGTCCAGTTTCACCCCCATATATCCCGGCATAATGCAGAATTAAATGCTCGAAAGAGTGATGTGGAAAGTTTTTAAATATCCCTTTGATATGAAGTTAATCAAATCAGAATATATGTATCAGTAAAGTGATTTTCAGATAAATCAGTGGCCTCTTACAATAGAAAGGCTGAGCTGTGTTATCCTATAAGTCATATGAATAGACTTTAACTAATATGATTCTGGGGCTGTACTTATAAGGGACGCTTTATCACTATTGGCTTTTCATTAACAAATAATTTAAGGTTAAATTCTCATTTCAAGTGTATAGTAACAGAAACTTGCCATCTCATCCTCCTTGTCCATTTCTTTCTCTCCTTGTCAATGTGAAATACTGCAGCTCCCCCTGTTGGTATGGATCAGGTGAGAGCTCTGTAGAGATCAAAGTGTCCCAGCTTTTATCAAACACAGCTCTGTAATGTAATGGATACCACTGCCAGAGAACTAGTCCTGGTGAACATTTGACACATAGCTGTAATCTTTTTCCATCATCTGTGCACTGTGGTTTACTTCAATGGTACAGTCAACAGAGCTGTGCCGGACATGTCATTAAGGCATTCAGGAGTGTAATGAAGCATGCCTAATCTCAAATGTCATCAATAAATGAATAAGTACATCTGATCTTATTCACAATTTTTCCAATGGGAAAATTATATCAATTTGCCAAGATCAAACAGCAGCGGAAATCCTTCAGTCTCTAGTGTAATTACTGGTTTATTTCAGCCTGAAACAAAAGCCTCCGTTCTGCCTTAACAGCTGAATCTCAAGTGCTCCTCTCTTCAACGTCCTTTGTCCGGCAATGTGTGTGATGCACATTCAAGATGTTCAAACTGTTTCTTTTCTGTGAAGATGAGAGGTTGATTCTTCTGCTGTGACAGCTGGAGTGCAAAAGAGAGACTACTAGTGGCTCTCTGTCTCTTGGTTGGATCTTCCTCCTGGTTTTGGACAGCCCAGATGAGTAGCACTGCAGCTTCAAACATTCCAGTTTAGGTTGTTTTTTTTTTTTTTTGGTTTTTTTAACTCAGAAATTGATTAAAGAGCCATTTTTCCCAAACCAGTGTGAGCCGGATAGGAGAAGAGTGTCACTTTTTTTTTTGGTTTAGTCGCTTTCTGAATGTCTGGATAGGACATAAGATGAGATATAATTTTGCACATGTGACTTTTTTTTTTTTAAACAGTATTTCCATAAAATCAAATACCATGCATTTTATTTTATATAAATAAGATAACCATTTCATTAGCATAGAGGACGATGAGGAGGAAATCAAGCAGACTGCAAACTTGATTGGCATCTGCGGGGGATGCCTCAACTGAATCAAACGCATTCCACATCCAACGTTCGCAATTTTTTTTTTTCCACCCATTTAAAAATCCTCAGCTTGAAAATGTGCCGTCGTTTGAGCAACACACAGGTATGTCCTGTTGTTTAGCATCGTGAAGTATTTTAACCCCACATTGATTGATGTAGAGGAGCCAGTTTAGTGTTATTTAAGGACAAATTCCTTAGTCAGGGGAGATTAGAGTGGAGGGTGGAATAGGAAAAACACTAACACAGTAGACCTCTATTCATATGAAAATGAAAACTTTAATAAACGCAGAGGTAGGAAGAAATATTTTTAAAGTGTGTCTCTACATTTTATATAAATAAATGTACTTTCCATTCCTTCCATTTTACAACTGGCTCATGCAGTGATTTTTTTTTAATACATTTAAGGAGGAGAATTTGTATTTAATTAATAGATTCATTTTTACATTATTTTCATTATGTCTTGGTAACACAAAGATCACTTTTAAACTACATGGATGGAGCAGAAACACATGGGTGCTTCTATGAAACCGGGTTCATTTTGGTAAGTGGCCCTTTACCAGCTTTTTAGACCAATAGGAAAAGAGAAATTTAGACAGATTTAATCCTTGGATGTACTTAATGACTTTGGATAAATGGGAAAAAAATACTAAAAATTTAAAAAAAATAATAATAATAATAATTAAGAACCATACACTTGCTGTGAGCCATCCTAAAATGAATATTTTATAAAAAATATGGGGCTAAAAATAGGACCAAAATTGGGACATGAAAAAGCTCAGTGCATTTCATGTAGAAAACATCAATTTCAATTCAATTCTCAATTTATTTAGAATATGCAACAAATAAAAACAACCACGCTAAAAAAACAACAACCCAAAAATCCCCCCCAAAAAAACACATGAAAAAAACAAAACATTTACTCATTTAAAAAGGAGTGGAAGGAAGTAAAACTTTTTTTAACCCTTCCCCTTCACCTCAAAACAATCTATATTTAAACGTCCTGTCAACATGAGGTGAAGGGGTGGGGTTAAAAAAATATATAAAAATTGCATTACTTAAAATGTTCTTTTAAATAACTATAAATAAAGACACTGTGTTAAATTTGATGATCCTAGTGGTTTTTCTAATTCAGACATACAGATTCATCATGAATTTCAGTCTCATTCCAGGTTGTGTTCTTAATGATTTCCACTTACATGTGGAACCTGCCAATTTAAACAAAGAAATTGTGAGTGATTTTGCAACTCACTCCGTCTTCCATAATGACTTTGATTCCCAAAATGTACTTGTGAAAGAATAAAAACATGTTAAAAATTCCATGTCCTTTTTACATGCAGACACTTCCATAAAAAATATCATTTTAAAAAGTGTTTTATGTGACAAATGCTTTCTCTTGTATAGTTATTTTTAAATAGACCCAAACTTGCTTCATAACAATAGTTTACATCTGTTTTGAATTTTTAGCCCCATCTGTCCTATTCGTAGGGACCAGTTTCATAGAAGCGCCCAGATATAAAAGACAGTGTCTTAGTGTATAGAGCAGTACATACATCATGCATGACAGAAGCTGTGATGGAAACATGACAAGACAAAAGAGCGAGTCTTGTCTGCTGAAGAAAAGTGTCATCTGTTTAATGAGATTTCTGCGACCTGGAGAACTAACACCAACGTAGATGAGCAGAGTTTCAGTTGAAGCAGGGGTTAGAAATGCTGAAATACTTGTTAGTTTTACATTTCAGTACTGGTTATTTTCTACTTTTATTTGAATAAGGCAAGGTCAGTTTATTATTATTTTTTTGTATAGCACTATTCATACACAGGGTAACTTGACGAAGGCTTAAAAAATTAAATAAAAAAACAGAAATCATAAAAAGATTCAAATCATCAGAGATAAAATGTGATTTTAAATGCATTCACATAGGGGAAATATATTAAATCATGCATTAAAATTAATATTAAAATGAAGTAAAGCAAGAAATTTAAATATACGAATGCCTTTAAAAGACAATATTGAAAAGAGTTCACTCATAAACACATGAAAAGACGACGTTTTTTTAACCTGGAGTTAAAAAAAAAAATGTTCACATTTGGGGTTGATTTCAGGCCAGTTGGTAGCTTGTTCCAGCTGTGTGCAACATAACAGCCAAAACCTGCTTCACCATGTTTAGTTAGGTAAAGAAATTAAATCAGAAAGCACAAGCACTTTAATCAACTCTGTTGAAACATTATCTGATTATGCACTGAGTTGTTCATTGCTGTGGGACTTTCTCACCTGTTTGACTTTATATTGGAATAAGATCTTTGAATAAATAGGCATTTCAAAGTTGCACTTGTGTAGTTGTTTGCAATGTGTAAAATACAATCTAAAACAATCAAAAGTCTGAATTGATTTCCTCCACTTTCCCTCCCTGTCCAGGCTAAAAAAGCAGATTGAAAGTCTTGATATCACTGCACATCTGTCTGTCGAAACATATATTTGTCAGCCGTTCGACAAAAAGAAAAAGAAAAAAAAAAAAACACCTCTGCACAACGCAGACGAAAAAAGGCTATGCCAGTAAGTAACGTTTGCCTCAGGTGACAGTTTGAACAAACTCCCATGAAGCTCTCTGCGGAGAGAGTTGCATGCTGGGCCGCGCAGAAACAATGGACTAATTAAGGCAAGGCTCTCAACGCTGGGTTCATTGCGAGTCCTTGGATCTCAGCTGGACGATGGAATGAGCAGGAAGGGAGGGTGTTTTTTTTTTCCTACTGATTAAATTCAGATCAAGAAAGCTGACACAATCTGGCTTTGGTTCTGGTTTAATGAATGACTCCCAATTATTTTAGCAGCAGGTTCTATCTGGTTTGTATGCGGCATACACGCATACCCACGTACAGACACATACAATCCTCTGGAAATATTGGAAGTTGTGGCTGCAGCATACTGTATAGCATACTGTTAGCATACTGTTAGCATACTGTATAGCATACTGTTAGCATACTGTTAGCATACTGTATAGCATACTGTATAGCACGAAGAAAGCCAAAGATTTCTATCGAACCAAAGGCACGTTTTCATGTCTTTTTCCACATTATCGTCCGTCTTGCTATACAATACTAAAACAAAGTGCCTGAGTTCATTTATAAATGTCACTTACAGATTGCTAAATTGAGCAAATAAAGCCCTAGATTCGGTCTCTGCCAAACATTTAAATAGGAAAGATGGATTTGCAGAGTAAACATGGACATATGGTAAGACTTTTGGGAGATTTCGTATATGGTGTAGATATACGATGGGGGAAGAAACGGAGCTGAAGACCATTTTTAAGCTACATTCAAAAAGATTAGACACATTAACGCACTGTTTTGGGGTTTTTTTGTTTTGTTTTTTTTAACCAAAGCTGAGTTTTTATTCTGTATATGTTCTATAACTCTTGTGTGATACTCCACAAATTGAGTGGACCGAACAGAAGGAAGCTCACAACAAAAGGTTTGGATTTAAAGAAAAAATGGGTTTTAGTAAGAAGCAGCAACTATACTTTAAATTTACCGCAGCCTCTGGATCCCACAAATGCAAAATATAGTGATTCAGGTCTCAGAGTAAGGCAAAAAAATGTAGAAATACAATAAGTAATTAAACAGTGTGGCATTAATGACAGGTTTTCAGTATTTAAATATTTAATGTTTCAAAATGAATAAGAATTTTCCCCACTCTGGTTGCATTAAATCTTAGCTGAAATTGAATAATATTAATAATTTTCCGACTTTATTCCAGCTTTGACCTCTTGCCACTAATGGGGTTACAGAAATCTTTTAATAATGTTACAACAATTCAGCAAAGTGAAGGTTGTTGAAAAAAATTCACTCATTCAAGTGCAAGTTTAGTACTGTCAAAATCATCATTTAAATTTTAATACTGATGTGGAAACACAAAAAGATGTGTCCTTTTAATTTTACATGGTCTAGTTTTTCTTTTGGACCTTTTTCAATAGCATGACCTTTATAGATGAGAGCAGTGTGAATCATACGTATTTCATTGCAAGCTATGAAACAGGATTGGACTTTATTTAGTGAAGTGGAAACATGTGTAACCGTCATGTTTGAGGTCAGCCGACTTTAAACTGGAGAGTCATTCCACTGCTCAATATGTTCATTCAACACAAACGTTACTTCCCCACAGTTTATCATTTAAATCAGAGGTGTCAAACATGCGGCCCGGGGGCCAAATCCAGCCCACCTAAGGGTCCAATCCGGCCCTTTGGATGAATTTATGAAATGCAAAAATTACACTAAGATATAAATCGTTTCAGTTCATAGTCCACATTCAGACCAATTCAGTCTCATAATATAATAAGCTATAAATATTCACAAGTAAAAAAAAAAAGTCTTATGAGAAGTATCGGTAAGTATAATTTTAATAATATTCGACCTATTACTAAATATTTTGCGTATCTGTAGATCCACTATGATCTGTACATTAGAATGCATATGTGTAAATGATTAAACTAAAGCATAATATTGTTTGTTTTCATGATGTAATTTTACTTTTTTTCGCTCTAAAATAGAGAGAAAAGTTTGGAGTTGACGTTATATATTATTATGTTTTGTTTTTTTACTGGTTCAGCCCACTTCAGATCAAATTTAGCTGAATGTGGCCCCTGATCTAAAATGAGTTTGACACCCCTGATTTAGATGGTTAGTCTAATATTTACAGAGTTGATTTGTTTTCCCCATTGGTATTGTTTTGGGGGGGTTTCCAAGAAAGTTGTAATTTTTTTTTCATGAAATGCACTAATCATAGTGGTGGTTTTTACCCTTCTCAGATTTAACTAACAAAAAAAAAACATGTATCTGTTATGGCTGTGTGGTTGCATCAAGGTAAAAGTGACAAAGTGCTCAAATAGAAATTCTATCTGAACCCCTATTGGTCTTATCAGATTAAAAAAAAAACAGAATTAGACATTCATGGCCTTTAAATGACAGTTTTAATTGGTTCTTCAAATTAAATTATCATGTCAAGTATTATTACGGATCTGAACATTATAGAATCTCATCCAATTATCGCAGTAAGTGATCATCAGGTAATTAGTTGTTAAATATCACACTGCATCGACTGAGTGATTCACTAGAAAAATTAAATACCTGGTGAAAGCAACATTTAGATCAGCAGTCTCAAACTCATTTTCTTCAGGGGCCACATTCAGCCCGATTTGGTCTCCAATGGGCCGGACCAGTAAAATGAAAACATAATAACCTAGAAATAATGACAATTTGACATTTTTGTCATTGTTTTAGTGCAAAAAAACCCCATTAAGTTATGAAAATACTTTTATAATTGATGCAAATGCAAATGCAAATGCAAAAAAAAAAAAATTCATAAGAAAAATAAAGGCAATTTTAACAATATTCTGCCTCAATTCATCATTTGTCCGTATTTTATTATGGATCAGTTCTACAAAGACACTAAACTCTTAGTAACAGAAGCAGAAAATTGTTAAAATTTTGTGTGATTTTTTTTCAGACATATCAAGTTGTTCACATTTTATTGTTACAGGATCATTTGTAAATATTAATATTCTTAATCATTTAATATTTTTTGCAGTAAAAGAACGGCAAAAATTTGAACTTGTCATTTATAGACAAAGAAAAAACGAGAAGAAAATATGGAGTCCTTTTTTCATAGGTTATTATGCTCTTCATCCTACGGGCCGCATTGGAACCATTGGTGGGCCGTATTTGGCCCCCGGGCCACATGTTTAAGACCCCTGATATAGATGGTATTTGGAGGAAACAGCAGTGTGGGAATGTGCCCATGGCGGTTGTTGTTGTTTTTTTTTTTTTTATATATATATATATATATATATATATATATATATATATATACATTTTCACTTTGACCGGATTAACGGTGATGTTAATTTCATATTATATTCTTTCGGTATTTTTTAAGTAACATTTTCTCAAACTTTATAACCACGGTAACAGCTTTTCAGATTATAAATGTTTCTTTAAATCAAATAATAAACACACATAGTGACTATACTGTACATCTACTGAGTGGCTCACACTGAAACTATTTAAAGTGAAGGTATTATTAGTAATTTATATGTCATCTAGTGTTTTTTGGGGTTTTTTTGTTCTGTTTTTACATTCTTTCCACTGAACAGACACGTCGATGCATTTCTAAATCTCCAATCCATCTCTCTTGTTTACTGACAGTTCATTTTGGGGACTAAAATCGTTTGTTCCAACTTGGCAGTGACAGCTATACGGCTTGTTGAAGACTGGGAAACAAACACATGCTGTCATCTGCCTGCCTGTCTCTCTGCGTGTCTGCCTGGACTCTGAGGTTTCTCACAAGTGACAGGTTTCCGTTCAGCAATCTGCCTTGTCTGCTGATTTGAATCGGGCTGTTGTTTTGTGTGTGTGTGTGTGTATGTGTATGTGTGTGTGTGTGTGTGTGTGTGTATGTGTGTGTGTGTCCAAATGTGCAAGCAATGCAAGTTTCTGTGCACATGTAAAGTATGGACGTGACAGTTTGTGTGTGTGTGTGTGTGTGTGTGTGTGTGTGTGTGTGTGCGCATATGTCCAGCAGATTGACTTTTAGTTAAACATTTTCAGATGCAGAGCTTGAGCTGGCAACAGAAATAAGAATGTGGCTTCTATAGCCAGAAATAACACAACGTAGCTAAGAAAAAGAAAACAAAAAACCCTAGTGGCAGAGCAGAAAAATAGATTTATACGGAGAAACGAAACGTCATTTGCAATAATTTCATAAATCATTTGTCTTCTTCAATTAAATCTATCAAATGTCTATGAGGAACACCCTTCACTTTAAATGTTTAATGGGGGAAAAACAGAAACCTAATGGTTGAAACATCACATTCATTCATAAAAAGGAAGAAAAATTAATTGCCACACACCCACTACGTATAAAGATTTAATTATTAACTGAGAATCGTGAAATTAATCAGCTACATTTACACATTTAACTGTCAAAGACCTAAAACGCCTCCAGCAACCAAAAGCATATACTGATGTAAAATGTTTTTTTTCTTCTGAATCACTAATCCTATAAATGCATGTAAATAATTCAGGTAAAATGCAGTATCAGATTTGAGGCATTTAGATGTCCAGAGGCTCAATAGTGAACATACAAATGCTTTCATTTTCTGTAACATTGATTTACATGTAAAATCCATGTAGTTTGTGAATGTCAGTGGTTTCAGACACTTGTTTTACTGAAAAATACCTTCTTTTTTTTCCAGTTTTCTTGTTTTGATATTATTACAATTATATCTATGAAAATTAAATATCGGAAAATATCATCTTTTTTACTGAAAAGAAATGCAGAGAGCAATATTGTAATGAATGGAAGGTTAAATGTTGGGAAAAATTCAATTGGAAGTTACCATTATACAGAACCTCCAGGATTTCGCGATGTTGCGATTTGCAACTTCAACGCAAATTCAGCCAATCCCTGTCAATTCAGCGTGATGTTGCAATTTTAACCAATCACCACGACTTTCCCGCAAAATGTGACCAATCATTTGCGACGTCTTGAGCTGCTCCTTCCACCTTACAGTACGAAGCAACATGTGCGCGGCCAGCAGTTCACATTTGACGACTAAAATGTTGCACCAGTACCAACAGGTGCATTTGGAAAAGTACTTTTTTTCTGCATTTTTATCATCCAGGTAATATTTTATTTGCTATATTTCAAAGGTTGTCTTAATATCTCAGTGTCTTTGTTCTACTTTGGTCAGAGAAACTGTCTCTACTACACAATACTATTTTTGTTTTTTTAACTGGCTGAGACATTTATATTATGTTTTACAACTTCATGTAGTGTTGTGAGGTCATATGAACTTTAACCTTTGAACCAACAAGTGCATTTGAAAAAAAAAAAAAAAGATATATTTTGTTGCATTTTTGTAATCCTCGTAATCGTTTATTTGCCATCTGGGTCAAAGGTACTTTTGAGGACCATATCACAATGACTTTGATTTAATTTGAAATCTTACTTAATTTTGATTACAAAAAAGGAAAAAATCACAACTATTTATCACAACTTTCACTTTCTCCCGCAACAAAAGCCTAAAAAGCACCATAACTTTCATCGCAATTTTTTCAGAAAAGCTCACGCAACATCAGACATTTTAGGACAAAACAATCTCAAAACAGGCCCGCGAAATCCTGGAGGGACTGATTAGATTATTGTACTGGTTAATTTATTACTGTCCAGTGTCTATTTTTAACTAAAAATGTTCATTTAAGTGCTATTGATAGAAAAACAAAAGCTTTCATATACAGTAGACATCTGCTTATGTGAAATCTGGTCTCAGTGGCTCTGTCCACCGAGCTTTGACTCAACCTGGGAGGATATTATTGCTTTTAAACCAAAGTGTATGGGTGTGTATGTGTGAATGTGTTATTTAGACACCC
Source organism: Siphamia tubifer (assembly GCA_020466265.1). NCBI lineage: Eukaryota > Metazoa > Chordata > Actinopteri > Kurtiformes > Apogonidae > Siphamia > Siphamia tubifer. Next base: position 20,040,145 of record CM035786.1, on the reverse strand, counting down.
CACGCTAAGGGAAGACTCTGAATAATGATCACAGCTCAGAGATGACAACCACAGTGGAGAGAAATCTGTGACCTTTCTGACTTTTCCATATCAGAAATGTTCAGGAAGGAACAGCTGTCTCTTCCAATCTGATGCTCTAACATGAATAAGAAACATTATCAGTCCCGAGTGTCACCAGATAGATGTTGGGAGTACGTAGTGTGTAGCTAGGCGGTGGCAGGTTTAGTGGTGTGTGCCTGTGAGTATCATGCTTTTACATTTTCTTTGGGGTTTTTTTCTTCTTTTTCCCAGACAAAACAAGTTGAGAGGCCGTTTTCATCGCCACATACTGTCTGCATTATGGGTAAGATGATACACAATTCAAAGCGTTCAGAGGCAGGAGGTGTAGCATGGGTGTTACCGTCCAAAATTAAATGACACATTTAGCAAAAGGGACATGGACTCTTATACGGCAAAACGGACAGAATATGAAATGCTGCAGAGGAGTTGGAGGGAGGAAGGGAGGGAGAGAGAGAAAAAAAAAAAAACACTCAAACATTTTAGGTTGTAAGTGGTGCCATCTTCTGGGGCCAAACAACTCAATCAGCAATCTGGTAGGACATTTGGAAAATGGGATTCTCTTTCAGTGATGACTACGAACATTCACTTCCTCTGCGATGAACTGATATTTTCTGCTCTCTGCTTTTCAGTTTTTATTTACCTTCAGTGGCACATGTTAAATGTTATATTACAGCATCTATTTCTACATCTGCTCTGGCTAGTTGGGTTTTTTTTTTTATTATTATTATTACTACTATGAGAGGTCAAACTGTTTCCAAACTTACAGAGTGCCGTCATTAGAAGAAGCCATCATGGAAGAAATTTTAAATGAAAACATCTTGACTGTACTGTGTTTTTCTACAAAGTTCTCCTATTCAGGAACCTATGCACTGTAAATTGGATGCAGTGCACTGTGGGAGATGCTGCCGTACAGACAGATTATCCTTGTCATAGGTGATCCACATACTAGGACGGTTATGGCCATTACTGGAATGATCTCTGGCCGCAAAACAAATGCACATAATATGAACAGAGCACAGGTGGGCAATCGTCACAAGATAGATTTTTGATAGAGACGTGTTCTGTATGTTGTAGCCTAGATAGTGAAAGAAGTGTTTTGTGAGCACACATGCACACGCAAGACACTCTAGTGTGCGTCCGCTAACACATACGGTACACACATGGAGTCCCAAAGCAGATAAAGCAGTCATTGGAATTAATATCTGTGTGCTGTAGTGCCTTGAGCCAAAGCCCTCACCATAAACACATCACTCACAGTGTAGCCAACCAGCCAGGGGATCAACCCAAAGGCTAGAAAGCAGCTTTAACTGTGTGCACTATGACTGAGAAGCACTGAAACAATAAGAAAGTAAGCCGAGACCCAAAAAAGGCCAGTGGATCTTTATTGCTTATTGGCTGTTTTTTTACTACTACATATATTTAAAAGGATTTAGGTTCAACATATTTCTGTCTTCCCCCTGGTGCTGTAAACTGTTGCACACAAAACTAAATCCCATGAAAATCACAATGTTTTAGAAATCTTTGCTAAAAGCTTGTACGCAGTGTGTATGTGTAATATCTTCTTAAGGGATTTGCAGACGATAACAGCAATATACTGTATAATATCACCAAATGTATTGTTAACCTTGTAATGGCACACTGTATTGTGCTATTCATGGGCTGATCTGTGAAGTAGTAGTAGTAGTAGTAACAAAAATGTCTGGCTTCAGATCATTTTAATCTTTCACAACTCGGCTTCTTTCTAATCTCAATGCGAGATTAAAGCGCTTTTGCACAATAGGGGATTACTTGCTCAAGTACAGCACTTCAAATGGATCTGAAGAGAAGAAAAGGAGGTAGATGACAAAGGTTTATAATTTTAGTTGAGAAGAGTCGAAAAATATTTTTGTTGGAGGGGTAAAGGTTTTTGTCAGAGGGTGTTTTTCACAGCTGCGAATTATTTATGATTCCAATCGATTGAATGGGTCATTGATTTTTTTTAATTTTTATTAGTAAATCTCATCTACCTGCAGCTAATGATCAGCTGTTAAAAGAATGACTAAGAGGCTGGGAAAGACTGTGACAGTGGGCTGTGGGAAGGCGTAAGGGGGGGGGGGGGGGGGTTGAGGGAGCGTTTGGGAAGTTAAAGCAGACTGTGTCAATCATGCAGACGTTGGTCATAGCTGAGTGGGAGGTGGTGATGGACCAGAGCAGACTCGGGTTATCAAGAAAAAGGGCACGGAGGGGACAAGCTTAGACGGCTGTGTGATGAGTGAACCTCGGCCCGGGACTGAAATAAATAAATAAAGTATGTGAATTTTCTAAGGGGAATAAAGAGAGCATCAGAAAAGTTGGGTGGCGGGGGGAGGGGCTGGGGTGTCCGGGTTTCTGACATCAAACGGGTCGCGGTTCTGAGGAGACCTATTGTGTGTAAGAGACAAAATAAAAGAAGAGTTCGATTGTGGGGTTTAATGCAGAAAGAAACCGAGATGGAGGAAGGATATCACAACCGATTTAGGGACTACGCAGATATAAGAGAAGAGAATTGAATAGAACAGGGACACTCTTTGTTGTTTGGTTTTTTCCTGGATGCTTTGTAAGCCTTATTACTCAATCTGTTCAACTGAAGGGAATGAGTTTGTTGAGCCTCGAGTAGTAGGACTAAGTACAGACAGGTTTGCCATATGTCTTAAAGTAATATAGAAAGCCAGGATCACGGCCCTATATAACTGAGATAGAAGACACATTTTACAGCTAATATAGGGATCGAATGGAAGTCCTGTAGAGAGAGAAAAAAAAAAAAAAAGATCAATGAAGTGATTTGGGGCTGAAGTGTAGCTCAATCTCATCTAACTTTTATTAGAAACAAGGAGGAAAGAAAATAAAGAAAGACAATTCATCCCCCTTTAAGTATTTAGGGTCTTAACACATAGAGGGTGTTTTTAGGGAGAAGAAACACCTGCAGTCTACTCTGACACATTTTAACCCTTCAACCCCTGATGTGTCAGCGATGACGCGCTCTGAAAGGATGGTTTAGTTTCAATATTTAGAAATAAAATACTGGGGGTTTTTTTACTGTGATTTTACTGAGGTTTGTACATGGACCTGATATATAGACATAAACAAGAGTCAAAAAGCAATTAATGTCGAAAAAATAAAAAGCCAAAACAAAAACTACTACAACCAATTTAGAATATTATTTATTTATTTATACTTTATTTGAGTTAAGTTATTATTTTGTAAATATTTATTAGTTTTTGTTAATTTTGTTCCTTATTTTATTTTATATTTCTACATTTAATATTGTATTTTATTATTTTTCTTCACTTTTGTGCCATTTGTGTCTTATTTTGTTTATGTCCCTCGTTATTTTGTTGGTTTATTATACATTTTTGGCTGTTAATGTCCATTTTGTTACTTATTTTATAAATTAAAGTCTCAGGGGTTAAAAGATAACCCATAAGGACCCAGCACTACTTTTGTGGCAGTTCTCAAATGAATAATTCTGACCATCCTCTGTATTTTGTATTTTTCACTGTAAATCATTTATTTTCCTATATTTAACTTATTACATTTAATACATACTGGTCACTACAGTGGACAGTTATGCTACAGTTGTTCTCTTGTATATTCATGGGTTTTGTTGTTTTAGTTCCATATCAGTCAGTTCATATCATTACTGTAACTGCTCTGTTCTTAATACCTGATCTGCACTAACATGTTTACCTGTAAATCAATTGCTTGTTATTATCAGACTGTAATTAACAGACTTCTTACACAAAATCTGCATTAAAAATGTTTCATTCCATATTGTTCTAATAATGAGTTGTAAATACACGTTTCTTTGCTTCAAAGCTTAAACACATGTTGTCCAGCTGAGTGGATATGTTTGTATCTCTATAAAAAAAATAGGTTCATGATAAAGAATTCCATCACATTGCTTTTTTCAGGCCTAAAGAGGAATAAAAACACTTGACTAAAGTTCTAATAATTTATGCATCAAAGGGTTAATGTATTTCCATTACCATTGTTGGTATGTAATTGTTCAATATTGTATTACAAGTTATGCAGACTATTATTTACTACATCTATCCCTTCGGATTGAATCAACTTGGACACAGACTGGATGCAGTTGTTAGAGACAGAGGGGAAGAATTTGCCACCCATCATTTTTTACGAACATTTTTATTTTTTTATTTTTTTATTGTGGCCCATTTTAAAAAACAGCAATTGGAGCTGGAAAGGAATTGTATAAATGTAAGGTTTTGTTTAAAATTGCAGTAAACTAAGAAGGTTTCAGGTAACGAAAACATATGTTGAATTACAACGTCTGATTCGTCACTTCCAACTCATCATATACTTTACACGACCTTGTCAATTATTGATGACATTGGTGCTTCGTTGTGTTGATTGAAATTTTCAAATCCCTACTACCATTTGCAACTCCATTCCTTAGTTGCCAAGGGGGAACTTCGGGACAGGCTCTAAGACTCACAATAGTCACAATAGCAAGAGCTAGAGTCACTTCAGAGGCTGCATTACATCTGTACAAAATAAAAGTAGATTAAAATAAATAAAATAAAAAAATAAAAACAGGTCAAATACACAACACACACCTGGTGCTTTATGTAACTTACAGCTCTTGATAGTTTTCTGCACTGAAAGCAACAGACAAATGGCAGTGTGTCAAAAAAACAGTGTTTGCTTGGAGCAAGTATCGTAGTGAATCTAGCATTGGATGACGTTTTCATCTGTCCTGTCTGCCGGCTAACAAGGCTGACAAGAACTAATACTGGCAGACTACTGTATATCCACTGCATTTCCCTGTTTTTAGTAGTTTGAAGTGTCACCAAATATCAACAAAGTCAGCCTAGACAGAATTAAAGCATCTGTGCTGGCACTAACATATGGGTAGGTGTCATGTGTGAGCTGATGACTGAAGCAGAAATACACAGAGAGGAAAACCCGAGCAATCTATAAACAGAAACAGTTGTGAATGAAAAAAAAAATTATCTCATTAAAGTTGAGAAATTCATCTTTGAAATGGCCTAGAAAAAAAGGCGAAGAAGAAGAGGGGGGGGGGATGGAAAACCCACATTTTCTTTTCGAACAATAAAAGATCTTCAGTCTGTTAAGCATGAATAGTTTCTGGCTACGTTGCTTGTGACAAGTGTGTGAACTCGGCTAACAGAAGTATGTGGAAGTCTGATACATGCGCAACCTGCCGACACAGCCAAAATCTCTACAAAACAGTACCGTGCGGCGCGCACACACGTGTCCGCAGACATTAGCAGTGATGCATTTTAATGTCTTTCATATCTAATCTGGAAAATGTTCTACAGAGACAGGCTATCGCTTAAATTTTCCTGGCAGCCCTTTGGTAAAAACTGACGATAGCAGGTCTGTTCAGTGTTCCAACTGTGGCCTCCCGAGACTCATCTGTAAACACACGCAGACTCACACATTAAGTTGCTTCACACACACGAACGTTTGAGATATGAAAAAAAAAAAAAAACTTAAACCTTCCAATACACATGCACAAAATCCTCCCATTCAAAGACTCCCATACTGAACACATTCGCTCCTTCTTTCTTTCCCTGGCCTTTTTTCCACCCCCCCCATCTCTTTTTTTCTGTCTCTGTCTTTCTCATGCTTCACCCAGGATGTCCGGATGAGCCTCTCTAACTTCTCAATGCAAAAATGCTCCCCACTCTTTCCCTTCTTTTCATCTCTCTCTTTGCCTGTTTTAGTGGGGTCAGAGCTTACAGCCAGTAAAAGACCAGTCTGTTTCTAGATCCTCCAAATATAAAAAGAGGGATGATCTATTCTGCATTGAGTGGTTTGTTTTTTCCCTCTTTTCTGTGTACTTTGCTCCAGATTTTGGCCTCTTTTAATGTGATCCTAATAAGAGAGAAGGAATAATTTAATAGAATTCGTCACCCCGCGCTGCCGGTCGCAACTTGGCCGCCCAGCCAAACCATTTTCTGAGCGCACAGCAGCGGGATATTGAAGTCTATAAAACTCTATAAAAGCTGAAACAGAGATATAATGTTGGGGAGTTTTTAGTGACTACAGCCAAG